>RXPK01000203.1:2068016-2393225 GCA_004143645.1 Protaetia brevitarsis | reverse complement strand
TTAATATTGAAGGAAGATCATTGATAAAATAAGAAAAAGTGTGGGCCCTAAAATGTATCCCTGAGGAACACCCCTGTCAACCGTGCACACACTCGATGAACATTCTTGAATGACTACTCTTTGCTTGCGATTATAAAGATAACTTTTAAACCACTGTACTGGAATAGCTCTAATCCCGTAATCATATAATTTTTGCAATAAAATATTGTGATCAACATTATCAAACGCTTTTGATAAATCTATAAACATGGCAAGGCAAGGACGATTATCTATGAGTCGGTGAGTATGGTGTATAAATATACAAGCACATATACCTCGTCGAACCGTCATTCATTCTTACAATACTCGTAACTGTAATAGTATTCATCTTCCGGAAACTGGTACCTCTCTCTGCAAAAATTCTCTGTACTTCATGGGCTCCTCTTTTTTCAATAAATTACCTTCTTTATATTAAGTTCTCCTAATTTAATTACATTTCGACGCAAATTGAAGAAGATATTACTAAAATAACCTTTTTACACAACACTTAATGGCAAAAATACATTGATTTGTTAATTTTCTCACTGTAAATAGCTTGCAATTCTTGCAGAACCTAGTATAAGTTTTGATATATGCAACAGATCTACCAAAGTATCAAAGTAATGTTATTAATATACGGGTTGAGACGGCATTCTTTAAATATCAAATAATCTATATCTAGGCATCTACTTACCCCGTCAATCTTCAATCTAATATCCTTCCCAGCCGCAGCAAGTAAGGCCCTGAGTATCGCTGTGGCAGTTCCAGTTTGTCTCGAAGCCACCAAATGCACAGCAGTCTGTTGTCTCGACTGAAATATGTATCAAAATAACCGATTTATTCTTTTAAGCACAATCACAAGATATTCTAATTTAATACATTTCTGCATACAAAATCGCTCTGCCTTTTACAACTGGGTTTGGTACGCTATTGTTTTAAGAAATATCTGACACGATTTTAGCATAAACAATTATCGCCATCACCATGGAAACCGTGACACCGAGGTCTGCTTTAGCTAATATAGAATCTGGAATACCTACGAAGCCTTCAAACCTAAAATAATCAACGCTGGAAACATGCAAACGCGCTTTCTACACGTCGAAACAACGGTTAAACATGAGGGTCGTGAGGGCTTCGTGTGCAGGAAGCTTGGAGCTCGAAGTTTAATTGTTTCATAATTGATGTGCCTACTTCGAGGAAGTATTGCTTTTCTTGTAGAGATAAGTAGTTAGGGGCTTTGCTTGTAGTAAATATGCTTTTATCGCTGAGAATTAGTAATTAAACTGTCTTATTTCTTTTACACTTGTAGGTGACTTATCTGCCAAAATGGTTAACTATCAAAAAAAGTATCGAAAATCAAGAATTTTATTTATTTTTTTAATATCTGACGTAACTTATATCTCTAATGTCAAAAAAATGTCAAACATTAATTAAATAAAGATAATTAGATTTCATTTTTTCTTTTGTGTGTTTGACGTAAGTCGTGTGTGACATTGTCAACTGTCAAATGTCAAAAAATAATTAGATTTAATTTTTTCCTTTATGTTTGACGTAAGTCGTGTGTGACATTGTCAACTGTCAAATGTGAAAAGAAATGTCAAAAATTAATAATTAGAATTTCATTTTCTTCCTTTATGTTTGACGTAGATACGTGCGACATTCTCAAATGTCAAAACTCAATAATTCGATTTTTTTTCCTATAAACATGTTCACATTTTCAACTTGTCAAAAATTATACTTAGATTTCATTATTTCTTTTGTGTTTGACGTAAGTCGTGTGTGACATTATCAACTGTCAAATGTGAAAAGAAATGTCAAAAAATAGTAATTAGATTTCATTTTTTCCCTCTATGTTTGACGTAAGTCATGTGCGACATTCTCAAATGTCAAAAATCGAATAGTTAGATTTAATTTTTTCCATAAATCATGTGTGACATTTTCAACTGTCAAATGTCAGAAATTAATAATTAGATTTCAGTTTTTCCTTTATGTTTGACGTAAGTCGTGTGTGACATTGTCAAAAGTCAAAAGAAATGTTAAAAATTACTAATAAAATTTCATTTCACCTTTATGTTTGACGTAAGTCATGTGTGATATTGTCAACTATCAAATGTCAAAAATTAACAACCAACTTTAACTTCTTCCTTTGTCTGATTGACGTAAGTTAATTTCAAATTGTCAATCGTCAAAAAAAATTGTTGAAAATTAAAAATGATGTTATTATTTTTTTTATATTTGACCTAAAATTATTAAGCATGAACTGAAAAAACAATTTATTGCAGAAACTAGGAAGCCAAAAGAGATTATTTCACACCCGCACACTTCAATGAATTGTTAAATAAGCATAAAAGCAGAAATGAGCACAAAGAACTGCATATAAAATTGAACGGCAATAAAGAAGTACAAGAACTTGCACACCAAGAAATATATGAAGTTATGGAAGAGTTAACAAGCAATAAAGATGCAGGGGAAAGTGAAATTCCTGCAGAAGTATTCAAATGTTCCATAAATAAGATAAAACTCGAATGTCAGAGCAAATTAAATATCCAAAATCGAGACATTCAAGGAAGGAGTCAATTCATCGATGGTTTGACGTCATTATTGTCATCGTCAAATTGTGAAATGTCAAAAAAAATTGTTGAAAATTAAGAATAATTATATTTATTTTCCTCTTTATGTTTGAGGTCGGTTATTAGTCAAATTTTTAACTGTAAAACTAACTAACGAAAATAAATTTTTATATTTAGTTTTTTCTTTTATGTAAGATGTAAAAGTTACTTTTACCCAATTGTCAACTATCAAAAAATGATGTTTAGTGCAACGTTTAAAATGTAAAAAAAATATTTCATTAGATTGAAAAGATATGAATTCAATTTTAAGGATTTCTCTTTTATAAAATATTTTATTTCATCCAGACATAGAAATATTTTATTTTGAAATATTGTAGTAAGGAAAAGGATTATTCCAGCTCAATCTATCTTCAAAAATAGCAGACTTTTTTCGCATCTTTGTACTAATTTTAAGCACCAATTAATAATTAAGGATTAATTATCTATCATATTTGTGTATTGATAAAATATTTTTGGGCAAGATGCTATTGTATATAAAAAAATATTTTTTTACGCCAAAAATGTAGAATACTTACACCTCCAGTGGAATACGGATCCACTCCGCGTTTAGACAGAAGCAATTTGACAACATCTTCTCTGGAATACATGGCGGATATGTGTAACACATTGTAATTATCCTGAAAACAAGACATAAGTCCAATCAGTATAGTACATAGAAATTTTTCCCGACATTTTTTGGTTAATATTAAAATATCACCAGCTTCCTTAATAGGTTAACAGTTGAAGCATAATGCGGCACCATTAGATTGATTAAATTGTACTACATGTGTATACAATGCCTTTATTCGCGAACTGACAAATTACCACGCGTGGTTCAAATCTAATTACGCGGTCCCTTTGTGTCTTGTGGTCGATATATTTGCGAAAACGCCTTTGAGGTATTGTGTCGAACATTAATCTGCTATGGAACCTCTACCTGCGATTTTGCTTGGATGGGAACGTATTAATTCTAAGCACAATGGCTGTCAACTCATAAATTCTTTCTGTTTTCAATATAAAAATGGATATACAGCGTGATGTGTTTGTTTTATGGTTGGTGTATACGCTTTTGGATCAAATATCTAGGTTTCACATCAGTTAATACATAATCAATTTTGAATATACTTCATATAAGACTCCTAAAATGTTGTTACAAGCATTTATCCCTGCATAATATGGAAATAAATTATTCAAACTTGTTAGTACTAAATGGTGGTACTCATGGTATTGCAACCAGACAAGAAAATAAGTTCTTTATACCTCATGGGAGATGTGACATTGTGCGTAACTCACCAAATTATGTTGGTTTAAAAATTTTTAACGGACTTCCTGAGGAAATACGTGCTTGTAACACTTTGATTGAGTTTAAAACAAAATTGAAAAACTATCTGGTTGATCGCGCCCTGTATACGGTCGGGGAGCTGGTGGTGGTGTGAATTTGTGTTTTTGTAGTTTTAATTATGTGTCTTCTTTGTGACATGTCTTGTTTTACAAGGCGTTTTAATTTTTTATGACGTATAAAATGTAATATTAGTTACCTAATATAAATTAACAAATTATTACTTATGTTAAGTGAGTATCTTTATACATTTTTATACATTTTTGTTTTAATGTGTTATAATGTCTCGTTTATACTTTTAGCTGTACACTATTTTTGCTGCATTTATCTTTGACAATGTTGATGCCAATTTGGCAGTTGGTCCTAATAATGAATAAATTTATTATTATTATTATCAATATTATTATTACTGTTATCATTGTTATTATTATTATTGACTTGCTTAACTGCTTATTTTCACAAATTTCCCATGTCATTTATATTAGTTATTTTTGCAATTTGGTATTTACATTTTTATACTCTATGTCTTTTATAATGTTTGTCTGTATTGTATTTTTTATGTTGTTGTTAGTTATATATTTGACATTGTCCACACATAATTATGTCTTCTGGATCAATAAAATGAATATGAATATGAATATGAAATCATTGCTCAAGGAGGACTTTTTAAGAATACATTTTGTAGCTAAATATTTAGCTGTAATATGTAAAGGAATTTCACTCTCCTGAACAAGAAGAGCATTAGTGGGGAAGTATTCCATTACCCCTGAAACTGATACGCAAATTTTGAAATATAAATGAATTCAATTTATTGATCCAATGTTTAGCTCTAGGGAAATATAAAAAGATTCGAAGTTCTAGTTTGGATTTAAATATTCCTTTATAAATATATCTCAATGATTTAAGATCAGAACCCCACCATGTTGAAATTAAGGTTGTTAATATATTTAAATTCTTCTGACAAGACGAAACCATATAAACAATATGATTACGCCACAATCCATGTTTAAACCTAAATATTTAATGATGTTGACTAATTGTAAAACCAGATCTCGAAAATAACAAAATCAAAAACTCTCAGGATATTTTTCAGTAAAATATTAAAACTTTATATTTAGAAGGTGATAAAGACACATAAAATTCTTCACAACAATCATGTAATTTTGCAAGGGCTTTTTCAACTTATAATCAATTTTTTTTTTAATATTTTTGCACACATTTTAGTGATACACTGTGAACTGCCAAAGTGATTAATGCGTGCATGCACTGTGATCGACGATTAAACAAAGGCATGGTCTATTCTAGTCAGGAAAATATTTGAAAGCATGGTACATTTGGCCGATTTTGTCGAATATTAAAATCGTTACTATTAATACATATAATATCTGATTATATGTATCAAACATCTGACCATTATTTTGGCCAAGCCGTAGCGTAAGTAGTTACACAAAAACTGGTCCAAGAAATGCATTCACGATACATTAATTATGACGGATTTCCTGGTAAATTCACCATGAATCATACCAGCTTTCAGTATATATGAAGAAACAAAAAAAAGTTCTGATTACATTCGCGTGCTCTTGTGACTTCTGAAAATTTCAAATATTATACGTTATTACATAGAAACAGCTACAGCAAATTATAAGCAATAAAATATATGCTGCAACCGAAAACATACACCTAAGCACAATTCTTATTTATTTCAGTTTTATTTGCGCTTTAATGTGAACCATAATAGTCATGCCGTGGCAAAGGAAGAACCCTGTAACCTGTAACCTTTAATTGGTGATACGAAACATGTAAATACTCCTGGTTATACTAATTTTCCCTTTGAAATATAGGTTAATGTGATTAACGTTGGCATATTTAAATTGCTTCGAACGATTTTGGGCGTGAAC
This sequence comes from Protaetia brevitarsis, assembly GCA_004143645.1. Taxonomy (NCBI): domain Eukaryota; kingdom Metazoa; phylum Arthropoda; class Insecta; order Coleoptera; family Scarabaeidae; genus Protaetia; species Protaetia brevitarsis. The sequence continues at coordinate 2,387,361 of RXPK01000203.1, read as the reverse complement.
AAAATCGCAAACAGCACATTAGCCCATCACCGGAGATGACCAATTTAGTAAGCAAGGTGTGCCCATCATTTTAATCAGAAATATCATATTGTTAGTGGAGTTGGGATATCGGTAAGCAAGTCAAGGAAGTGTACGGGTGATTTATTATAATATCGCATGAAAGAAGGGCAAAAAAAAGGAAATGTGTTCTACATAGGGCCCAATCTAGATCGTCAACACAAAGAACTATTTAGCAAAGTATATTGTACAGTTAAGGAAATATGCTTGTAGACAGTCCTCTAACATGTAGGCAAAACACAAATTACAGTAAACATTAGGGTATATCACTCCTCCCAACACAATTATTATTTTAAGATATATCAAGAGAAAATGTTAAAGATTTTCTACAATACACGTAATGATCTTCTAAATAAATCCATTCAGGCGAAAAATAATAAAAAAAAAAAACACATGAATTCTATACTATCAGACTCTACACTGAGAAAATACTAGAAGTGATGTCAATAAACTACATTCATTGAGTGAATTTTCATCGAGAGAACGAAATGTGTCATTGTTATGATAAAATACGTATTATTCACAATCTTTAATTAAGCAATAACAAGATCTATTAGTGAAATAAATTAGTTTTCATTATTATAACAAATCGTCGTATATTAGTCCATAGATAATATTTGTTATTGTAGCTATATTTTCGTACGTTCAATAAATAATGTTGTAAATAATATGAATATGAACGAATATATATTATTACTTTTTACATACAATTTTCATAAAATTATTCACGATATGAACGCAATAAAGTATCGGATGTTACCTTCTTCATTAGTTCAATGGTTTGCAATTTATTCCAAGAACGAACCGAATTTACCGACTTACCCCGTGATGACTGACTGAGTGAACGTTTGGCCGTATGACTCCTAGAGGTCGCGCATATAAGCACGTGATCTCCTAGGGGGAAATCGAGAATAATATTTGAGACACGATATTGATGAAAGTGAAATCTGCTCTTATTTCTATTCCCTTTTCTGCTTGTATGATGATTCCACCACAATGAACCATGAGAGCTCCTGCCATGGTGGCATTTTTACGATTAGTTGTTTAGGTATTTCCTTTAAATATGTCTTCTTGTAAATCACCAATGCTTAATATTAGTGATGGGTTGCTACGAGACAAACTGCTATTTTGCAGCAGCAGAATTCTCTGGCAGCAAATAGCATAATATACAAAAAGCCATGGTATATTTCAAAATCAAACATCATGCGATTTATTTGTTATATAAAAGATTTAATCTACAATGGTCCTATTGATTCACTCGATCCTAGGACATACATACACACATGTATAAGCCCCCTGTTCACTGTAAAAATTACAGTAATTTTGCCATGGTAAATCAGGAATATTACATGTAATAACGTTGTGAATTTACCACAATAAATCATGTAAATTTTGTTTTACATGTTTTTTCTAGGATATTTAACATGGAAAAAGAAATTTCGGTAAAATTTATAGCTTTTTCATGTAAGTTTAAGATGTAACAAAAATTCAAAAGGAAAATACAGGAAAAAAACATGTACAATTTTGTATTTACTCTCAAAATTTACTTAAAAGTGTAAAATTGACATTTTTTTGGGGTATTTAGTGCACTTTAAAAGTAATTTTACTAGTGAACTATTAATTTTGCTGTAAAAATATGAGGATTCTTTTATATTTATTTGTTTTTACTTGAATTTTCGGGTAAAACTATAGATATCATGGAAAATACGAAATTCATACGCCGCAAAGTGATTGGTTATTGGATTATTTATCTGTGCGCGTAGGTAATTCTATTCGTTTGTCGAACTTATTATTATGGGCCAATGATATCATGTACGTCACAAACAATCGTAGGTTTCGCGTAAGCGTGTTCATTCTTGATCCCTGGTTGAGCGATTCAGTATGACCTATTAGGTGCTATAAAAGAATTAGGTAAGTTGCTTGCTCTCTTTATAAAAATACATATGAAAATTACTTCAGTGTTCGGTAAATATAGAGTTCATATAAATATTACATACGAATTTTACAGTACAATCTTTGAAAAAACATCAGCATGGGGAAATTTACCTTATGAAGCAAATTTACCTGTAAAATTGTAGGCAACTTTGTTACCAACGATTTTACATGTAATTTTACTGCAACTTTTTTTACAGTGTTTCGAACGAAATAAATCTATTTAGGGAAAACATTTAAGAACCTAAAATATTCCAAGTATGTCTTTAACGTTTTCGCAATAGCATTTCCATTCGAAAAATTCATTACTAATAAGAATCGATTTTCTCATTATACGAATACGCAAATGTTGACCTTGCTATCTCATCTGTGCTTCAACCCTCGAAATTTATGGTATCTCTGGGTAAAACGAAAAAATGCATTTGAATACGTATTTAATACCATTACATGTTATAATTTTAAATTTTCGCTTCTTCAGGCTAAATGTATTTTTTAGATTGTGATAAAAAATAATTTTCATTTGGAACATATATTGGACAATATGATTAAGATGTTAGATATCATTTTTTCACTCAACGGTTTTGAAAATGTAGCGTAAAACAGTTTTCCCATGTGGATAAACGTTCAATTATACTATGTACAAGTAAACTTACATTGTTTCTGGCTCCAACGTCTGATCCCAAGTCAATCAACTTATCCAGAAGCGACGTCCTGTTATCTTTCACCGCGTACATCAGCGGTGTCATTCCTGTCGCCTAGAAACAAGAACACAGGACTTAGTTTGTTCGATAGGCAGGGATTTCATGATACGTGACATAATCTGTATAATGCGTGCTTGTAAGCAGTGCAATTTAATAATTGAAAATTAGTTTTGGAACGCATGGAACATGTTTGGAGTTTGCAACAGGAAACATAACCCACTTATGATATTCTGTAACGTGTGTATGTGCCTAAACGTTTTGTGCTATTAATTCATTTTGTTGTTAGTTAATGTTTTGGATGTATGTCTTATATTTACTAATTCCTAATGTCGTAATAAATGGGATTAAAAGAGTTCCGTTATATTGTCAATTTTACTATAAAGTTGCAGATAATACATCTTCGTGTCTATTTTTAGAGCTGAAATCGAGATAGTATATATTTACTTTAATACTTACTACAGTTATTAGTTGTTATAATAACAGATAAGGTTTATCTTTATATTATACTGTGTAAAAATTAAAAATCAAAAACATGCACTTAACATGTTATTTACACTTTATTTGTCTCTACTTTTTTTTGACTAACTCAATTTGACAAATTCGCTAAATTTTGTGCTTGTTATGAACCAGAAAAGAATGCGTACCTATGACAATTTTTTTTTAAGGTATGAGCGCCTATTGAACACTGATTCATATTTAACTGATACTATACAGGCTATTCCACGTAACTGGTTCATTAAAAGTTTATGATTTTCTATTATTTACTTATATTTGAGATTTTGGCAAATTCATGTATTATTTTTGAATAACCATACAAGAATATCTCTTCGAATAGTCATTTCTACTAATGTTGCGTTGTACGAAAGTGTAATTACAATGATATACATAAACACTTTTGGTTAGTCAATTGAATTTGACATTAATCCCTTTCAGAGCCAGCTACAAACATTTAAAGATAGGGCTACTTAGTCTGTTTAACAAAAAGTCGTTCATATCTCAAAATCTATTAAAGATAGGTATAGGGAATGCTGATATAAAGTGATAGGGGATGATATTCACTTCTTAATTCCAAATTAAGATACAGGGTGTTCTATTTAAAAAAAATGAAAATATGTTACTTTGTTTCTCAGAAATAGCATAAGAAATATATTTCATAAGACTTAAAGCACTTTAAAAATCAATTTTTCTTTCCTATTTTTTTTATACATCTAATGACTTAGATCCACCATTTCCCAGTTTTATTTCGTTTAATAAACATATATAGCCAATGGTTTTGTATAAAATACTCTAAACAAGTGGTGCATCAAATGGCATTTCATTCTAGGTTATGTTTAACTGTCAATGTCATATACATACTACATATGAGATTTCAATAATTATCATAAATACGATCAAGTTCAGTAAGCTACAACTTTTGATTTTCAGTGATAAAACAAGTTAGCAATTTTAATTGTGCAAGAATCCTCAAAAGCTTTATCGTGTTTCCATTTGTCGTATTAGGGATTCTAAGCAGCGAACAATATTGACTTAATATCAGTGTTCAGAAATTATATTTCAACTTATCTTAAACATAATACTTTTGTATAAAATAAGATACTTCGTGCTGGACGAACAGCAAATCGGATGGCATTACATTTAAGGTTACGTTTAACTTTCACTGTGAATGTCATTACTAAATATGACATTTCATTAATATTGTCATAAATACGATTTAAAGTATAGTAAGAAACCATTATAACTTCCCAATGTTCCCCAGGATTGCTACCTTATAAGTGTGCAAGAATTCTTAAAGCCATAATCGTGTTTCTTTTTTTAATTATCAAGTCAATGAATCTAAGCATCGAATTGCATTGATTAAACGTCAGAATTTTGAAATCATATTTCAACTTATCGTAATAACATACTCTACAAAATAAGGTACTTGGTGCTAAATAAGGGATGCATTGAATAGCATCTTATCTTAGGTTATGTTTAACTGTCACTGACAAATATGACATTTCCATAAATATCGTGAATACGTAAGTGCAGTAAGATTCAATTTTTGACGTCTCAAAGCTCAACAGGGTTGCTACTTTAATTATGTAAGAATTCTCAAAGCCATTTCAATGTTTCCGTTTAGTAAATCAGCGATTTCAAGCATTGAATGGCATTGAACAAATGTCAGAGTTATTTTTAATAACATACAAGGCATTGTCTTCGTATAAAATAAGATAACCAAGCGGTGCATCGTATGGCATTTTATTTTAGGTTATGTTTAACTGTCAATGTCGTATATGACATTTCAATGAATATCGTATAAGTACGTTTAAGTGTACTAAGATCTAAATTTTGACTTCTCAATACTCAACAGGTTTGCTACCTTAATTATTACTTTATTTGCATTAAGTTTGTAGTTCCTAAATACAATAGGTTTAGCTTTCTTTGTCTTTCTAATTACATTTTCAATTGTTCAGTTGTATTTTCGTTTTGCATGACTTTTTCTATACCATTGTAATGATCTTTGAAGACAAATAAAACTTACTTATATACTTACTTTAATTATGTATGATTCTTCAAGGTTTTATTAAATCACGATTCCAACATCCAACGAAGCACCGAATCGCATTGAATAAGTGTCAGAGTTGGCTCTTAATAACATACAAGGCATTGTACCGGCGTGAATTTAGCAGCCCAAAGATAGCGGCCCATTTTCCGAAAACACCCGAACGCCCATAGGCGTACGTGCCGTGGGATTATCGGCGATAGGTAATTTTGGTAAAAATAGAGGAACAAAAACTAGTAAAATTCAAAGTATCTTAACGTAGCGTAAATGGCATGTGTGATGTGTAGCAAGATATCCTCGAGGGTGTTACGCTCCCTTATAATATTATTAGAAAAAAAAATCACGGGCCACGAGAAAATCCGATTGCCACCTTAAAGCCTCATAGAGATCGTGAGAAACTCGATTCTGCATACAGTAACCAATATTAAAATCCCTTACTAGACGTCTGCGGGGATGAAATCACCCCTTAAAGCACTAAAAAATTTCTACAGCCCACAGAAAATGAATTGTCAACTTCAAACCCCATAGAGACCGTGACAAACTCGATTATGCATACAGCAACAATATTAAAATCCCTTGCCAGCCGTCGACGGGGGTGAAATCACCCCTAAAAGCACTAAAAAATTTCTACAGCCCACAGAAAATGAATTGTCAACTTCAAACCCTATAGAGATCGTGACAAACTCGATTATGCATACAGCAACCAATATCAAAATCCCTTGCCAGCCGTCGACGGGGGTGAAATCACCCTTAAAGCACTAAAAATTTCCTACAGCCCACAGAAAATGAATTGTCAACTTCAAACCCTATAGAGACCGTGACAAACTCGATTATGCATACAGCAACCCAATATCAAATCCCTTGCCAGCCGTCGACGGGGTGAAATCACCCCTTAAAGCACTAAAAAATTCCTACAACCTACAGAAAATGCATTGTCAACCTTCAACCCTATAGAGATCGTGACAAACTCGATTATGCATACAGCAACCAATATCAAAATCCCTTGCCAGCCGTCGACGGGGGTGAAATCACCCTAAAAGCACTAAAAATTTCTACAGCCACAGAAAATGAATTGTCAACTTCAAACCCTATAGAGACCGTGACAAACTCGATTATGCATACAGCAACCAATATTAAAACCCTTGCCAGCCGTCGACGGGGGTGAAATCACCCTTTAAAGCACTAAAAATTTCTACAGCCCACAGAAAATGAATTGTCAACTTCAAACCCTATAGAGACCGTGACAAACTCGATTATGCATACAGCAACCAATATTAAAATCCCTTGCCAGCCGTCGACGGGGTGAAATCACCCCTAAAACAACTAAAAAATTTCTACAGCCCACAGAAAATGAATTGTCAACTTCAAACCCATAGAGACCGTGACAAACTCGATTATGCATACAAGCAACCAATATCAAAATCCCTTGCCAGCCGTCGACGGGGGTGAAATCACCCCTTAAAGCACTAAAAAATTTCTACAGCCCACAGAAAATGAATTGTCAACTTCAAACCCATAGAGACCGTGACAAACTCGATTATGCATACAGCAACCAATATTAAAATCCCTTGCCAGCCGTCGACGGGGGTGAAATCACCCCTAAAAGAACTAAAAATTTCTACAGCCCACAGAAAATGAATTGTCAACTTCAAACCCCATAGAGATCGTGACAAACTCGATTATGCATACAGCAACCAATATCAAAATCCCTTGCCAGCCGTCGACGGGGGTGAAATCACCCCTAAAAGCACTAAAAAATTTCTACAGCCCACAGAAAATGAATTTGTCAACTTCAAACCCTATAGAGATCGTGACAAACTCGATTATGCATACAGCAACCAATATCAAAATCCCTTGCCAGCCGTCGACGGGGGTGAAATCACCCCTAAAAGCACTAAAAAATTTCTACAGCCCACAGAAAATGAATTGTCAACTTCAAACCCCATAGAGATCGTGACAAACTCGATTATGCATACAGCAACCAATATCAAAATCCCTTGCCAGCCGTCGACAGGGGTGAAATCATCCCTCAAAACACTAAAAAATTGTGCATACAGCAAAGATTCATTTCCTTCCCTTTCTCACCCCTCCCGAGCTGAAAAAATAACTTAAAACATTTTTAAAGGATATAAAAGTACCCCTTCCCGGTACGATGAAAAAAATGTCATCATTTAAAAAGATTTACCACCCTCCCCTTCCCCTCTTCTCACCCCTTCCAATCTCTTTTAAGGCATCCCCTCACGAGGTATTGTGAAAAAAGATATCATTTAACAAGGATGCATCCCTCTCCCCTCCTCATCCCTCCCAATGTGAAAAAAAATTGAAACATTTCATCCTCTCACCCTTCTTGATGAGAAAAAAGATACAATTTAAGGCATTTTTAATGCTTCCTCTGCCCCGGTGTTGTGACAAAAAACAATTTTATCATTAAAGAAATAATAAATTTTGTCACCCCTCCAAATGTTAAAAAAAAAAAACATTTAAAACATGATTAATTCCTGTTGATGGTAAAAAATTAAGAAAATCTTAACATTGTATGTTGAGAGCTACGAAAAACTCACGGGACACATTTAAGTACCCGTGCATTTGCGATTTTAAGGTATTCGGGAAATCGGGATTTCCGCGATTTTCCGACTTCCCGATAAGCGTGGGTACGGGAAATCTTGTCTCGTCATAGTCCATCAACCAAGCGTGATTTCGCAACTGGCCCGAATTAACAAGTATCGTTGCATTCATGGAGTATTCGCCACTGCTATATAAATATATTTTCATAAGGTTTTGTGAATACCACGATATAAATGCAGTACAGGTTTAATGGAACCTAGAAGGTAAACTTTTAACAAAGATGAAACGGGCAAGAATTTGTCTTGTAATTATAAAAAGATACACTTGCTAGTTGTAATTTATTAATTTAGTAGTTCTATGATATTATATCATATCTGTGGAAAATTAATAATAATCTAAAATATTGTGTTTATACATATTTTCTAAATTAAAATAAAAAAGTTATTTTTATATTTAGTGACCTCCCTACAGCTATTCAGTATCATATACTATCTTGGTATTACGTAGTATTTTATATATTCGTATACTGCTTGTAGTAGAGATTTTTCTAGCGCTGTTCTTATTATTCTTACTGTTAAAGTTCACAATTTACGTTTTGTTTATATTGTTATTATTTCTAGATATTATCACTTTGCTTGTAAACTTCCACGAATTCTTCGTTGACGTCTTTTCTTGACATTTTCTTTCCATTTTTTTAGAAATCTAGTTCTTTGGTTACGATCATATTTAGTAGGCAATCAATCATTTAATCAATATATAATAAAAATGAAGTATATTTCAAAAGAGAATGTTTTCGAGATAATTATTCGACATCTTTTATACAATAATCCTTCCTTTGAGTATGGCGGTTCTATTGATGAAAACACATATCGGGATATCATTAAAGAGCTTAAGTGTACAAAATATGGGTTCAAGAGTACTGTTTACAAAATTGTGAACAAAAATAAAGAATTTAAAACTTATTTTTTAAAACAAGGTAAAGGAAGTGATGGACCGGAAGTCTTGAAGTTGAGTAGGGACACTTTGAAAATGTACCTTATTAAAACGGATAAGATAATTTCGCAGGTATGTACAAATTATAGAAGTGAAGATTCCTTGTGTGGGACACTCTGCAGAAACTTCAATTTAAAAAATTCTCTAAAGAATAGAAAACATATTTATGTATTATGGAGGAGCTTAGCGAAACAATATGAAAACATACCAGTAGTTAATGCTCCAGAGGAAACCGAGTTTGATCAAATATCGCCCAAAACAATGTATACGGACCTGTCACCACATATTGGTAATAGTCGGTATACTTCTACGCCAAAGATGTATAGAGGGAAAGATAGCGATAATTCATATACAATCCCTGAAACATCAAATTTTGACAATACATTAAGTTTGGACTCTCGCAACTCTACCGTTTCTTCCAAAAACGTAAGTGGACACAAACAGGAAGTATCTCCAACAGAAATCAAAATTCCAAAAGTATTACATAATCTTTCGAGTCCTGGTAATTTAGTTGATATTTTGCCTTGTGGCTCTAAGAATAAATCGTTGGATGAAACCAAGAAAACTTACTATAAGGAATGCAAATTTTTTGAAGGTTCGTTTGAGATTGATAACAATGTATGGAATGTAATATACCACAACAGCAAATTAGATGTTAAGTATTATCCGTATTACTTACGAAATAGAATTTCAAAATATGTGAATAACGTGTGCTTGATTATTTTCAAGTATGTGAAATATTGAAAAACGATGCCATCAATATATACGGACTTTGTAAGCACAACAGCTATTCTTGTAAGAATTTAAAATACACATCCAAAATAGACGAGTATTTGTTTATAGCACTTCAATAGATTACTGGCATAAAGAATATGCCACACATCAAGTACGAGCCGTTGAAAGAGAAATACGTAAAAAGAATTTATTGACAACAAAACCATTAATTACAAGAAGAAACCTTAATTGATTCAGCTAACGTAATTTTGACACAAGGTAAAAATTTGCAAAAAATAAAGTCGGATAGTACGCTTAGAAAGATTAGATCTGAGGCTCTTTCTCTACTGGACAGAAATAAAGATGATCTGATCGATATGATATTTATGCAGAGTGACCATCCGGAATATATTAGGGAAGTAAGCGTCCCATTTAATGTTAAGCTATTCAGTGCGACGCAAGTGCAGGTGCTGAAATTGCAACGCATTGGGAACGAGCTTCCTTTTATATATTTCGATGCCACTGGTGGACTTGTTAGGCACCGCAAGTTATTAAATCAAAAAGAATTTATTTTTATACCGCTGTTGTAATTTGAAAAGGATCAAAAGGGTTATCCAGTTTTTTCTATGCTATCAGCAAGCCATGATTCAAATACAATTTTTAAACTTCTTCATGACTTTCGCTACTTCTGTGAAGAGAATAATATATGGCCTGCATTTTCAGGAGTAGTAACAGACTTTTCATTTGCCAATCTCCACGCTATCAGCAAATCATTTAATCGATGCACTTTAAAAGAGTATCTACAGAAGACATATCATTTGTCAGAAAGGAAGATGAAACCAAGTGATGTAGGCATGGTAGGTATTCATCTCTGTTGCGCTCACTTCATAAAAATGGTATGTAAAGATGTAGATAAGCAAGCTAAAAATAATGAACAAAGATACTTTTTTAAAGATTTGTTGGCTTCATCAATCTTATTAGGAGACCTAAATAGCTTGGATAGTTTGTGGTTAATACATATATTATTTTAAAAGCTTTTTCCGTACCAAACAAACAGAGTTTGCCCTGGAAAGTGTTAAATCACTCTCAAAAGGACCAATCGACATAGGTGAGGCTTTGGTAATTCAGCATATAACGACACAAAGAGTTTACCAGATACTAATATTACCACTTTGCACAAATCAAGCCCATTCTACAAGCGGTATGTAGATTTAACAACCAATATCAAATTGGAAGAAGGAACAATAGAAAATATATTTTATAACGAAGATTTTATGGATACTGTATTAAATAAATATCTGCCATTTTCTTCCTTGTATACTGGGCTAATGATAAAAAATCCACCAGTGAGTAATGCGGTAGTGGAAAATTACTTTGGCCAATTAAAGCACATTACCTTGGAAGGACAAAAAAATATAAAATGTTCTCAATTTGTCAGGAAATTGAGGCAAGATATTATATCAATAAAAACTGAATGCGAGATAGGTATTAGTAAAAATCGTTTAACTAAAGCTGACCATACCGACGAAAAACATTCCCAAGAAGTTTGGAGAAAGCGCATTATAAAAACAGACTCACATTTCTGTGGAAACTATTTGAAAGGCGTATCATCTATGGATATTAAGGAAGAAGTCATTTATCCGGGGGATGATAAAGATATCTCCCAGTGTGCTTACTGCGGTCATGGAATGCGTGACGAAACCACATCGTGGGTGCAATGTGACAGGTGCCTACGCTGGATTCACCAAGCATGCGATAATACAAACCAAAACAAAAACCTACAGCGATGATTTCATTTGTAAATTATGTACTCTGCATTCCACAATATTTAATACTCATCAACTTTCCGGAAAAAGCTGCATTTATGAAGCATGTGAAAAATACTTAAAACAGTTGCAGATGACTTCTGCAGAACGTGAGAATCTGGAAATATCTACGCGCACTCAGAGAAAAAGCAGTATTTGGTGGGATCAGAGGAAAATTAGGGTTACTTCGTCCTTCTTTGGAAGCGTGTGTAAGGTAAAAACTACATCATCATTTGCTAATATCATTAAATCTATTACAGATGGCCAAAGCATTAATACCGCGGCAACGGTTCACGGAGCAATGTGTGAAAAGTTAGCTGTCGAAGCATATGTACATAAAACTAATGCAGTATATCAGGCATCAGGGTTATTTGTCCACAAAGAGTATTCATTCTTAGCCGGATCCCCTGATGGACTTCTCGAGAACGATGGTCTCTTGGAGATCAAATCTCCGTACAGTGCTCGACACTGTGATCCAAATACCTATAAATTTGATTGTTTAGATGTAACCGGCAATTCGATAAAAACGACACACAACTATTATTACCAAATACAAGGTCTGCTGGAAATAACTGACAAAATGTGGTGTGATCTAATATTATATACTTTTAAAGGAATAAAGATAATACATATCACTAGAAATAAGAGATTTTGGTGCACAATGTTAAGAAAATTGAAAACCTTTTATTTCTTCCATATGTTGCCAAAATTATTGTATGGCGATAAGCAGTTATCACATGATCAAAGAAAGTGGACTACAACGGAGACCCTAAACACACTTAGCAACGGCTTAATATCTAATTGCAACTATTACAAAGAGTTAGCTAGTGGAAGAGGTTATATTGTTACATATGATCCGAATATAATTTTTTCGGTAAAAGAGATACTAGTGACGGACTATGTTACCTTAAATGATAATGAATATTTATCTAGTTTTATTGTAGACCATTCTCTTAATATATTCAATAAAATGATTGGAGACAAATACCAAATAATCTCCGTTGCAAAATCATCTTTAATATTTGGGAATAATACTATAACTAAACCGTTTGTTGACGGAATACAATTTCTAAAAAACGACATAGTTATGCCAGTTTGTGTATCAAATCATTATATTCTGGTTATCTACACCAAGAGTGAAAAAAAGCTAACCATAATTGACCCCCTAGGAAATGAATGTAAAATCGGAGAGGCTTATCAAAAGAAATTTAAAAAATTAATGGATTTCATGGAGGATAGGCATCCCATCGACTTACAATTTATACATCACATAAACCAAATTGATTCTTACAATTGCGGGATATTTTTAATTTATTTCTTTGAGCGCCTTGCTCGAGGAGAAGATTTAACATCAGATTTCAATCCTACTACATATAGAACTAATCTGAAACGGCTTCTATTACAAAATAGCACAGATATGACTTTGCTTTGCCTATACTGTTGTCAGTTAACTGAAACCTCTAATTCCTTCAAATGCAGGACTTGCTTAAGGTACATACATAACAAGTGCTTATTGACATTAGCCGAAATTGAAGCAAATAGAAATATACTGGAAAAAACTATCAACGGAATATGTGAATTGTGCAGAGAAAACTAAATTATGGTTTACAAAGAATAAAATTATTAAGAGGATAAATTTTTGTAGTGCTTTGTAGTAAAGATGTAAACAAAAAATAAAATGTTTTACTTTGTAGTCGTTACTCACCAAGATCTGACGCATTACCGGCTGACAATTTTAATATTGATTTCACCGCCGATGGGGTTTCAAGTCGACAATTCGTTTTTTGTAGGCTGTAGGAATTTTTTAGTGCTCTAATGGGTGATTTCACCCCCGTCGACGGCTGGCAAGGGATTTTGATATTGGTTGCTGTATGCATAATCGAGTTTGTCACGATCTCTATGGGGTTTGAAGTTGACAATTCATTTTCTGTGGGCTGTAGGAATTTTTTAGTGCTTTAAGGGGTGATTTCACCCCCGTCGACGGCTGGCAAGGGATTTTGATATTGGTTGCTGTATGCATAACGAGTTTGTCACGATCTCTATGGGTTTGAAGTTGACAATTCATTTTCTGTAGGCTGTAGAAATTTTTTAGTGCTTTAAGGGGTGATTTCACCCCCGTCGACGGCTGGCAAGGGATTTTGATATTGGTTGCTGTATGCATAATCGAGTTTGTCACGATCTCTATAGGGTTTGAAGTTGACAATTCATTTTCTGTAGGCTGTAGGAATTTTTTAGTGCTTTAAGGGGTGATTTCACCCCCGTCGACGGCTGGCAAGGGATTTTGATATTGGTTGCTGTATGCATAATCGAGTTTGTCACGATCTCTATGGGTTTGAAGTTGACAATTCATTTTCTGTGGGCTGTAGAAATTTTTAGTGCTTTAAGGGGTGATTCATCCCCGAGACGTCTAGTAAGGGATTTTAATATTGGTTACTGTATGCAGAATCGAGTTTTCTCACGATCTCTATGAGCTTTAAGTTGGCAATCGATTTTCTCGTGGCCCGTGAATTTTTTTCTATAATACTATAAGGAGCGTAACACCCTCGAGATATCTTGCTACACATCACACATGCCATTTACGCTACGTTAAGGATACTTTGAATTTACTAGTTTTTGTTTCTCTACTTTACCAAAAGTACCTATAGCCGATAATCCCCACGGCACGTACGCCTATGGCGTTCTGGTGTTTCGGGAAAATGGCGGCTGTGCTTTGAGCTGCTAAATTTCACGCCGGAGGCATGTGTTGCGTATAAAATAAGGTAAGCAACGCGGTGCATCGTATGGCATTCTATTTTAGATTATGTTTAATTGTCATTGTCATGTATGACATTTCAATAAATATCGTAAATTCATTTAAGTGTACTAAGCTCCAAATTTTGACTTCTCAATGCTCAACAGGTTTGCTACTTTAATTATTATTTTATTTGCCTTAAGTTTTTGTAGTTCCTAAATACAATGGGTTCAGCTTTCTTTTTCTTTCTAATTAGATTTTCAATTGTTCAGTTGTATTTTCCTTTTGCATGACTTTTTCTATATCATTGTCATGGTCTTTGGAGACAAATAAAACGTACTTACCTTCTTACTTTAATTATGTAAGAATTCTCAAAGGCATTTACTAAATCAACGATTCCAAGCACCGAATCGCAATGAATAAATGTCAGAGTATGTTCTTAATAACATACAAGGCATTGTCTTCGTATAAAATAAGGTAAACAAGCGGTGCATCGTATTGCATTTTATTTTAGGTTATGTTTAATTGTCATTATCATATATGACATTTCAATGAATATCGTAAATACGTTTAAGTGTACTAAGATCCAAATTTTGACTTCTCAATGCTCAACAGGATTGATACTTTAATTATTACTTTATTTGCCTTAAGTTTTTGTAGTTCTTAAATGTAATCGGTTCAGCTTTCTTTTTTTTTCTAATTAGATTTTCAATTGTTCAGTTGTATTTTCCTTTTGTATGACTTTTTCTATACTATTGTAATGATTTTTGAGAACAAAGTAAAACTTGCTTACTAATTTACTTACTTTAATTATGTAAGAATTCTCAAAGCCATTTATTAAATCAACGATTCCAAGCACAGAATCGCATTGAATAAGTGTCAGAGTTAGTTCTTAATGACATATAAGGCATTGTCTTCGTATAAAAAAAAAGGTAAACAAGGGGTGCATCGTATTGCATTTTATTTTAGGTTATGTTTAACTGTCATTGTCATATATGACATTTCAATGAATATCGTAAGTACGTTTAAGTGTACTAAGATCCAAATTTTGACTTCTCAATGCTCAACAGGGTAGCAATTTTAATTATATATCAAAGCCATTTACTAAATGAACGAATCGCATTGAATAAATGTCAGAGTTAGTTCTTAATAACACATAAGGTATTAGCTTTTGTACAAAGTAAGGTAATTCGTGCTGAATAAGCGGTGCATCGGATGACATTTACTTTTAACTGTCAATGTCATATTTGACATTCCAATAAATGTCATTATATAGATGATCAAGTGCCCAGTGTGATTTTTCACTTCTCAGTGCTAAACAGAGTTACAGCTTTAACTGGTGTGCAAGAATCCCCAAAAGACATTCGTTTCCATTTACCAAATCGGCGACTCCAAGCAACGGTATGGTGTTGGCATCGTCTCCGGCGTTCGCGATCGCTTTCTCCATCGATTTGAGCAGCTGGTCCACGGGTCCCCATTCCCCCTTCTGGCACAGGACGAGTATCTTCTGGGCGGCATCCCTGGTAGAGGCACCGGCACTCTGGGGCTTCGAAGCCGGAGTATCGTCTCCGTCCGCATTGGAGCCGGTCTCCTCTTTGTTATCCTTGAGATTATCCTTGCTGCCCGCCTTGTTAATTTGACCCTTAGTATCTTTAGATTCATCGTTTTTGCTGCCGGTCGCGTCTTTAGCGTTTCCCCCTTTAGAAGCACCGCCAGCCTTTTTACCGCCCGCTTGTGACATATTTACCGGACGGTAATAAAGACATCACCGCTGTTTGTGTCTTTGGTTTTAGGACGCCCGAATCCCATCATCCGAAACGGTTCGATGGCATTTCTGTGGTGTTATCGAAATAAAAAAATTCTAGCTTACATGTACCTAGTAGACACGTGTTTTATTTCTCGCGATTTTCATTCATAAGCCCGCAAAATACCCGACGTAAACACGACAGGATTATTACGTCCCCGCTTTGGAACATGCTCCAAAATTATACCCGATTGTTTAGTCGATAAAAACGCATGAAGGAATCTTTAAAATATTCCCATATAATAATCCCAAATAACGAACACAGATTGTATACGTAACGAACTAACTATACGACTCGATGTAATACCACCACCGGGTGCACTGATTTTGGAACAATCTCCACCACGTCAAACTACCGCAGGATATGGCAAGTTGTTTCGCAGGATCTTAGCACGCTCGCAATTCCTCAACCAATCGCAGCAGTTTCGGCCCCCACCAGTTAACCTCGCCGGTTAGACGGGTTAGAAAGGGGTTGCTGTGATTCAACAATTCTTGGTAATGTATGCAGACGGAGTGACCTAGTAAATTCGCGTCCACAGGGTTCGTTGATGTGTGTATGTCATTTCTGCCATTTGGTGGGGTGGATTGGAAATAGGTATCCTTGCGCGGAATTTGTCGAAATGTGTGAAGGATTTTTTTTGCGATATTCAAGGTTTCCCGAGAAGTTTTACCCTGCTCTACATACAGGGTGATTCTCAATATATGCGACAAACTTTAAGAGCTGATTCCTGGGGTTATTTTGATGATAAAACTTTATAAGAACATATGTCTAAAATCGCTTAGCCGATACTCCCTTTACACAACATAATATTTAGAAACATTTACTGAAGCAGGTTGTAGCTGCTAACATAAAGAAGCAGTTTTTTGCGTCACTACATTTTATACACTGCTTTACTGGTATATACAGGATGATTTTCAATATATGCGACAAACTTTAAGAGCTGATTCCTGAGGTTATTTTGATCATAAAAGTTCATATGAGTATTATGTCCAAACGGTTTTGTTTTAAAGTTATTGAATGTTAATAATAAATTATGAACTATGACTACACGATATAATATCACAGTTGGTTCTTCAAAACTATTGTATTGAGAGGAATTGTTTTTGTCATTTCAATATTTGTCAATAGTTGTCAGAGTATTCATTCAGTTTATTGCCAGTTTCTGTTTTCTAAAATGAATTAACACGAATGCTGAGATTGTGTATATGCATTTCGTTTACGTCTTGCCCAATGGAAATTCGCGTGCTGCTAAACGTCTTATGTAGAACGATACCCGAACCGTATCATCCCGCATCATTCAATATTTGCCCGTCTTCTCCAATGTCTTAGTGAAACGAGAAATTTAATAAAAAAAACGGACGACTGATAACGGGCACCCATCTACAGCGAGATCTTCACAAGTTGAAGAAATGGTACTAAATGAAATTGAGGAACATCCTACTACAAGCACCAGAAAAATTGTGTTTGCTTTAAACATTAGTCAGGCCACAGTTTGGGGAATATTAAAAGATCAACTGTTGTATCCATATCACATTCGACGGGTGCAGGCACTTTTGCCGGCAGATTTTCCGCAAAGAGTAGTGGCTTTTTGTCAATGGATGCAACACAAAATCGCACAAAATCCTGACTATTTGGTTCAAATATTCTTCACTGACGAAGCTGCTTTCTCTAGAAACGCGATTATTAATTTTCATAATAATCACATATGGGCCGAAGAAAATCCGCACCGAACTAGTGAATGCCGTCATCAACATCAATTCTCTGTCAATGTGTGGGCCAGAATTGTTGGAGATCACTTGATAGGTCCACATTTTTTACCGATGCGGTTAAATGGCGAGGTATTACCGCCAATTTCTTGAAGAGGAGCTACCACTACTTGCTGGAAGAAGTTCCGTTGCAATTAAGGTTACAAATGTATTTTATGCATGACGGTGGTCCAGCGCATTTTAGTTTTAGTTGCTCGCGAGTTTTGGACAATACGTATCCAGATCGGTGGATAGACGGGGAGGTCTACAACCGTGGCCTCCTCGCGTCTCCAGACTTTAATTCTTTGGACTTTTTCTCTGGGGTCACCTTAAATCATTAGTTTATATACGACTCCCATTGAAAATGTCGATGAACTGAGAAATCGTATTATCGCAGCTTTTCAAACAATTCGAAATACCCCTGGTATTTTAGAACGGACTCGCGCCATTCAATACGACGGAAGATAGAAGCTTGTATTGCAGTTGGGGGTGGTCATTTTCAACAGTTAGTATAAGTTAATTTTGTTTTACTAATTATTTTGTTAATTTATAATAAAAACATTAATTATGTCAACTTACTATTAAACATCGTACAACTTTAGAACTAAGCGATTTTGGACTTATGTTCTTATGAACTTTTTATGATCAAAATAACCCAGAATCAGCGTTTAAGTTTTCGCATATATTGAGAATCACTTGTATAATGTGTATTGTTTATAATCCAATTAATTTGCGGTGATTACACTAGGCAACAAATTTTATTTTTTCTTTAGTAACTATTTACAGTTTTACTTTCTGTTACAGTCTTAATAATAACAATAAAAACAATTTTTTTCTGATACGTCAGATTTTGGTACAAACGTTATTGAAAAATAAATTGAATAATATAAATTAGGTACGTAAATTACATGGAAGTGTATGCTATCGTTCTGTCTTAAAATGTTTTTTCTTTTTACTTTTCTGTTAAACTATTCTAAGGTACTTTCCGATATCAATGTCCAACAATAATCAGCCAACATTTCACTGTACCACTTGCTCTGATAACGTTTTTCAATAACAGAAAAGTCTTGATGAAATCTCTCGCCGTTTGAAAGAAATCCAGGTGCGAATATAAAAAATGTATTTTAAGGCTTATGTTACAGCCTATTCATGGTAAGTTCTAAGAAATTCATTAACAACTGCAATGTAATTGTCAGATTTTGTGTTTACTAGAAAATTTTGAGTCACACTTTTAAAAGCATTGCAAACACAGCATTTCAAGTCATTTAAAGTCTTTTCAAATTGTGCATCTTGTTGTAGACGTTTAATTTGGGGTCCAGCAAAAATTCCCACTTTAAGTTTTGCATTTGAAATATTGGGAAATTCGTGTTGAAGGTATTGGAATCCACAAGCATCCTTATCCATTGCTTAGACGAAATTCTTCATCAAACTTAATTCGATATGCAATGACGGTAGAAATATTTTATCAGGTTGCCTTATGAAGTATATTCTTTTGTCCAGGAATATACTGACCCACGACTGGCAAATCTTTAACAACGTAGTGGGAATTTCTCGATCGACTGTCCCACTCACAAAGGAAACAGCAGTGCTTTGTGTACTCCAGTTGTATACCGAGTAGAATTGCGACAACTTTGAAGTCAGCGCTGATATGCCCTTTGTACACTTTGTAATTAATTTTTGTCGAGAAGATGAGTCATATTTTCATAAGTTTCCTTCATATGGACTGTATGCCCAACTGGAATTGATGGATAACCGATGTGAAGAAGGACAGCTTTTAAACTCAATTTCTAAGCATCGATAAAAACTCGCCATTCTCTTGGGTTGTGTTGATGACTTACTGTCAGCATCAAATTATCGACATTATTGCAGAATGAAAGACCTTCTTCGGTTGAAAAATACTGTGACAGTTCTTTCTGGCGATTATGATACACTGAAATATGAGTGCCTGGAACTAACAGCTTCCATCTTTGAAGTCTAGATCCTGGTATTTCGGGTTGAGTTTTTGACAAAATTCAGATCTCGAATAAGGTCATTTAATTCTGATTTACTAAGTGAGGTTCCTCCTGTAGAGATGGAAAATATTCATCATCGCCGGTCAATAAAAATTATTCCTCTGCATTTGTAATGACATATTCTTCACTCGAAACACCTATAGGTCTTGATACTGGCAAGGCTTTTAAATGAGGTACTGGACGAGTAGCAGAAGATACTCACCGATATTTTGCTAACAAACATCTATATGATATTTGGTATTCGAGAAAACCAGTAAAAGAGTTCAATCCACTCCCTTTATTTAATATTATTAACAACCGGTTTCGGCCTTTGCCATCTTCAAGTCTACTATTTGAATAAATTAATAGACTATAGTATCATTTAATTTTAAATTGTAAATTTCAAATATTTATATACAGGGTGTATCAGATATA
The DNA here is from genome assembly GCA_004143645.1 of Protaetia brevitarsis. Taxonomy (NCBI): domain Eukaryota; kingdom Metazoa; phylum Arthropoda; class Insecta; order Coleoptera; family Scarabaeidae; genus Protaetia; species Protaetia brevitarsis. The sequence goes on along the minus strand of RXPK01000203.1, from coordinate 2,367,345 downwards.
GAGGTAAATATAATAATATGTAGCAGCTGTAATCATACACAATCAAAAAGTCTTCATGCACAGGGAGTCTATCTGTAAGCACTAACGAGAAAAAAAATATTTTATAAATGCCGTGGGCTAGAGCCGCACCTGTGCCCAACCTAAATGCTGTCCCGAGTATACCCCCACATACCACTATCATTCAGCCATTACCGCTGTTAGTTTTCTGTGGATCGCCGCTTGGAGTGCAAGCCACTTCGAACATTTTATTTAAATTCTTCCAGTATCGAAAAAACGATCCTTTTCAGGACCATCATGATTTCATATAAAGAAAATCGAAGCTTGAGGCATCGGCAAAAGCGCGGGAATGTATAGATTCATTTTCGCGCGATATCATAGTAAAAAGGCGTGTTTGCAAATTTCCTGTATCTACATTTATTTCTGTGTAATTCGATTCAATTCATTTTGCGTTATTTGATTAAATAAATCCAAAAGAAATAACTCAGATTCATGTGGTACCGTTTATTAACAACTAACTCTCGATTCGACAAAGTAAAAGAAAAATATTTACGTTTTTTGTAACTACTGAAGTCGCATATCCGGTGAAACTCGAACGTCTTATCAGGATATTAAAAATAATACTTTGTAGACTTACGTAGAATGCTCTTAACAAAAAAGGAATGTTCATTTTATAAAAAGAAGAAATTTAAAATGCCTCAGTTTTGCTATTTTAACAAGGGCCTTTATTTATTTAGAATGATGTTAAATGAACTTACGGCATACCATTAAGAATAATACTAAATGAGTGCAATGTATTTATACATAATACCACGTTTAGCGGGTGCTTAACATGACGTTTCGTTGCATCAGGCCCGGACTAAAGAATTTTTGGCTCTAAATTTTACTTTTTTTTATTCTTTAATGATGAAATCCGGTTTCGGTGGGTTTGTGCTTTATATGTCGTGTAGTTAACACCCAAGCAAAATTTACTTTATTATTTGATACACCCTGTATGTCAATGAGAGATCAAAAGCTATGTCGCTTGATATTAAAGTTTTCTTACAATTTAAAACTGTAAAAACATTATATAAAATAGAAAGAGATAATAAGACATTGCATAAAATTAGAATTGGATAACACGTTAAAATTTAAATTTATATAGATTTTATCCACTTTAAATGTGAAAACGGACTGGATATTCATCAATAACATAAACATCTATATGATTAACAAAAATACGAAGTGGATTTTTTTTGATAAAATTATTCTGTATATATTTATAAATGATTTTTAGATATAAATGTATCTCTTCATTCTCATCAATGCATTGTGAGGAACGTTGTTCGAAGAACCGATTATTTATCACTCGTGGTTATATTTATTAGAATAACGTTGTTGCCTAAATAATTAACCACAAGAAAAAATATTTGCGCTTTTAGCTTCATTTAAAACCTACTTCACATTTTGTTGTTACGTGCGAAAATAAAAGGTGCTTCAGGCATATATGACGCAGGTTGCACGTATGCATATTGAATTTTTTGTATACAAAATAAATTATCGTATATCGTTCAAAAGATAAGCAAGTGTTTGGTACACATGAACACGCGTGAACATCCATTACAGTGGTAGATCATTGACACACTGTGATTGCGCCTTTGCCAGCGACGTAATTATAAACACAGTAACATGCATATTGCGATTCGAACTAGAATAGTTTTTCTGCAGCACTTCGCCAAAAGGTGTAAATCGAGGTTAGTCAATTCCCGCCTAATTCTATGTAAAATTTAATATGTTTTGACTGTGTTGTGTGATGTGATGTAACTTTATACTGCAGATGCAAACAGTACAGCGATTTAAGTTATTTGCATCGGCCTGGAACTGAGCCATTGCAATATATAACTTTAGGTAATCTACTGGAAAATACTGCTTTAAAGTACAGGGATAGACCGTTTATAATTTCAAGGTAAGCTGTTACATTTTATTATCGATTACATTGGATAACAAATTTTAATTTATTTACTGTATCTTGTTTGGAAGGTGCATTTTTTCTTGTTAATTTGGGGCGTTTGAATACAAAAATTATAGTTTATGTATTATATAAGAACAAGCTTTTTATTGTATTGAATTTTTAATAATAAAAAATAGGCACTTTTACGCTTTTAGAGTTACTACCCTAATAGCCAAATTTCAATTTCCCGCCACTGTTTTTAGTGACTTCAACATAAACGCATTAAAATAACTATTAATATAGTACAAAATGGTAGGTAATTTCGTATTTCAACGTTAAAGTTACTAAGAATAATTGCGGGAAATTTAAATTTGGCTATGTGGGTAAATGCGCTTTAATTTCTTCTTTCTTTGGTTTTTAGGTCACAAATATGGAAACGATGAATATCAATGACTACAACGTTTCGCTTTATTTCAAAGCTTTTTCAAGAATAAAAATAAATAAAAAAAAAATTTTTTTTTTGTTTAATAAATGACAAAATTGTTTTGTTTATTAGGATTTTAAATTTATCATTATGTTTTATTTAAAGATTGCGTTTTAAAATAGGATGTTTTGATTATTTGTTTTTGAATTTTGTAATTAAATAGATCTTTTTGTATGTGTTGCTGTCAATTTTGTTTATAATGTCAGATATTCTACCATGTGATTCAAAATGACTGTCGTAAGAAAAAAACTGTTTTCCGAAAAAAAAAATTATTAATTAATTAATGAGCGAAGTTAGCTACATACAAATTTCATACATTAAATGAATTTTCTTGACATTTAGCGACATTGGCGCGCGTGTTGTAGTATCTTTCGATTATTTATCTTATAATTTTTTTCAAATCGTTTATATTTACATCTAATATCACCAACAATAGTATTTCTGAATACTGTAAGAAAATAAGGAAATTTATCTGTGCTAATAGCTCAACAAACAGGTAAAAAATCAATATTAACATTAAGTGAAATAGTTTATTACATTTTATAATTTTATAGGCTTATCATACACTTCAGCGCAATGAGCTGTCAAAAGAAAGTTACATTTTCATCCCTATAAAGTTTCTACGGTACAGGAATTATTACCATTAGATCACGATAGGCGATTGGAATATTGTCATTGGTTTAATAACAATTTAAGGGACGATGACTTGCTAAACAAATCATTTTTTCTCGGGATGAAGCCTGATTTTATCTAACAGACTATATCAATTTACAAAACTATTGTATCTGGTCTGCAGAAAATCCACACGAATTTCGAGAAACGCAATTGCATCCCCTAAAAGTTGGAGTTTGGTTAGCTATGTCCAGGCAACGAATAATAGGGCCAATTTTCTTCGAGGAAACTGTAACAGCCCAACGTTACCAACAGATGTTGGAATTGTTTATTGCAGAGTTACAAGAAAATGAGCTTGAAGCAGGTTATTTTCAGCATGATAATGCTCCAGCACATACTGCTCGACAAACCTGCCAATATCTTCAACAATTTTTTGCTGACAGGTTCGTTAGAGCACAAAGATGGCCACCAAGATCGCCTGATCTAACTCCATTAGATTACTTCATATTTGGCTATCTAAAAAATAGGATCTATAGAAACCGCATGCATACCATAGAAGAACTGAGAGATGCAGTTTTGTCACTTAATAATTATACTAATTGTATGTTATAATTTAAAGTAATAAATAAATTTAGTTAAACATCAACTAGTACTGAATTGTAAAATCATAATTTAGTGAAGTTAAATTAATTACATTTCATTTTTACAAGCAGAAACACCAATCCATAGTCGTTTATATAATGCGAGTTCAAATATAGGTTACGTTTTCCTTATTTATGACAGATCCGTTTACTTTCTTATGTTCCAACACTGACTTAGTTCAAACCTTCATTACAAACACGCGGCATATACCTACACCCTGTTACTATCTATAGGAGCGGAATTGACAATCATTTTGAATCTCTGTGTATTTGAAATGTAATTTATTTGTTGTGTGCAATCTTCAATTAAAACATTTATAATAATTTAAATTTGAAAGTACTTACGGTTTTTTTTTGATTTTGTCATTTAAGAAAAATGCTATTACATATGATATGCTTAAGATTGAAACTAAGGAAGATGCTTTCAGTCTTGCATGTAAGTATAGAAGTATTCTCCTCTTCTTCAAATATATTGCATATTTTTCATATAATTTGGATAATATTTTAAAATCTTCATATATTTGTAGTCCTAAAATGTTTTTCATTTTCTCGAAGTTCACTTGAATATTGTTATCCATTTACAAAACACTACGGTGTTTTCTTTCGGAAAAAGGATATTAATGCGTAAAATATATTAAATAAAGCGAAACGTTGCAGTCGTTGATATTCATTTCCATATTTGTGACCTAAAAATCAAGAAAAGAAGAAATTAAAGAATATCTACATGGTCAAGAAATGAAGCTGTAAAACTAAATGCGCTGTTTTTTTTTTCTACCATTCTTTTGTGAATTGTTTCTGGAGCATCTTTAACAAGAATCTAACAGTGGCAAGACAGTAGTCGACAAGCATGGAAGGATTCCAATGTCCTTGGCACCATTTCTTCATTGTTGATATATCCTGATGGAAGCATTCGCCGTATTAATTAGTTACAGTAATTTACGTAATTTTCAAAAAAGTCTAGGTGTGACGATTTGATCTTTAAGACAAAAATACTCCAAACTGTAACACTAGTAATACTACAAACTTCTCCTAGACCCCTCACCATAAACTGCACTAAACTGGACATATGTACGTTTCAATAGTAAAGCTATCATCATCAGCAGAAACACTTCAGTGTTAGGGGTCTAGTTTGCAAATTTGATTTTTACCAGATCTCGATATCTCTTCTCGTTTCTGAAATATTAAAAAAAAAAAGTGTTTTTGGGCCAAACTTTAAGCCTCCATTACACCCCTTAAAACCAAATAAGGGACACTAAAAAAATACGTATTGTAACGGAACGGGTTTTCTTATCTGGAAACTTTGATTTGGGGATGGTCAGCCCAAATTCATTCAAGCAAAACCAAGCGCCGTTTTACAGATAACCCCACCTGCTCTTTTGACCGACGAGCCACTGCTGGAAAACAATCTTTTTGTTCAGTAGCGATTGGTTTTAGAAATTTTAGCCAAAGATGTTTTCCAACGGTGTTTTTCTCAGTCAGTCGAAGCAGGGTTTAGTTAGTTAGTTAGCCTAAAGATTGTCGACTTACCCACCTCGTCGGCTTTCCCTTTCCGAAATGACTTCCTCTCCAAAAATTTACTAGGGGTACAAATTGAACTTCTATTTTTTATGGCGAAATAATAAAATGACTACTTTTTTACAATTATATATTGAATAAATTGAGACAATAGAATTTAACTAACAAGCTACAAAATTAAATAAAATAACAAGTAAAGAAAAACAAAATACATTAATTGGATGAGCAAAGCTTTTGCTTCCTGTTCTCGAATCAAGCTTAATAAACTAAAATGTATCTTCCCAAATAAAAATAATAATTGATCTTATATCTATAAAGTGCACACTTCAATATATTAACAATTATTACGATAAGAATTCCTTGATTGGCTATATAAAAGACAATTAATGCAAAATTTACAATATCAAAATGAATTACAAAATGGCAACAAAGATATACAAAATTACGTCTACTCACGTCAATAGTCGAACAAGGAAGTCCCTACAATTATTTTTCTTACAAAAATCTCTCAACATCGTACAACGCAGTCGTACTACAATTCAACGACAATATTGAATAGAATCCGCATTAAATAACACTAGCGAACACTAGACAAATTAATGAATGGAATAATTTTAAAAAAAAACTTACCACTAAATAAATTAAAATGAAACAATAAACTCTTTAACTAAACTTACACAAAATTTGTGAAAAACTCCCGGTAAACTGAATCAGCTATTTCAAGCAAAGAAAACAACCAAAAAATAACCAAAAACATGCAACTTGAAATACACTCAGCGAAATGGGTTGCCTAAACCACAGCAATACGTATAAAGATGTATTTATTGTATGTATTAGATTATTATTATTATTATTATTATTATTATTATTATTATTATTATTATTATTATTATTATTATTCATTTTTTTTTTTTTCTAAAATAGTTATTGGACGAAATTTAATGGATTCAAAGTGTTCTATGCTACAATATTTTCCACATTTAAGTTCTGTAGTTTAAATCAGATCATTCTTTCAAATATTTCCCATCATTTCCAGACACCAAAAGAAATCCATCAGCTTTGGCGACTTGTTAGAACAAGCTGATCGTTTAGCAGCAGGCTTATTAGCAACAGGATTGAAAAGAGGTGATCGGATTGGATTATGTCTTCCAAACAGATACGAATGGACTGTGGTTTTCTTCGCTTGCACCAGAGCGGATTTGATTTTGGTATAAACGCCTTACGATCCCAATAATAATACCACCTCATTAATTCATTATTATTCAAGGTCGCTTTAAATCCGGCATACCAATCCCCGGAAATAGAGTATTGCATAAACAAAGTGGGGATATCAGCCATGATATTCCAAGATAACTTTAAGACACAAAACTATTATGAAATTCTAAGAATGGTGTGCCCAGAAATATGTAACAGTGAGCCTGGTAAGATCAAAGCTGCAAAAGCACCCACATTGAGGACAGCCATCTTTATGTCGGAAAAATCTTTCAAGTTGGTAACACGTTTGACATCCTGTGCTTATACAGTGTGTTAAAAAAAGGTTGTCGGATATTTTACCCAATTATAGTACTGGTGGAAATAAACAAAAAAGTCTTAGTCAACATGGGTCCGCAATTCAACTGTTTTTGACATATAGTCGATTGCATATTTTAAATAAAAAAAAAACATTTTTCGGTTTTGAGAATAGTTCCCTTTGTCAAACACCTGATTGTGACTTACAATTAGTTCTGTCAGACATCTGTCATCAGATTATTTATCATTTGCGTCAATTTTTTTTTGTTCTCAAATTATGCATAAGTACACAAATGCAGAAATGGTCGATATGCATTTTATGTATGGTCGTGCGAATGGTAATGCCACTGATGCACGGCGTATGTATGCCGAAGAATTTCCAAATCGGTTGTTACCGATGATAAGATTTTCTCAAGACTCATATCCGGCTGTCCGAAACTGGTTCATTTAAAATTAATGGTGGTTCTGGTAGACCTAGATCAGTTTCTTCTCCCGTAGTAGAATTAGATATTTTGAGACGGGTAGAAGACAACCCAAATATTAGCACCCGAAGACTTGCCGCAGAACTGAACGTCAGTCATCCTCTCATTTGGAGAATTCTGCGGGAACAGCAGCTCCCCTACCACATTCAACGCGTGCAAGTTCTTGCTCCTCACGATTATGATGCACGTAGGGTTTTTTTGTCATTGGGTTTTACGAAAGCTGGCAGAAACTCCTAATTTTGCGACTCAGATTTTATTTAGTGACGAGGCTGGGTTTACAAGAGACGGAATATTCAATTTTCATAACAATCACGTCTGGGCAGATGAAAATCTCCATGCTGTTGTTGACCTGCATCACCAAAACCGTTTTTCGCTAAACGTTTGGCTTGCTATTTTTGGAGACTGTTTAATTGGTCCAATATTTCTCCCTAATCGTTTAACGGGACAAGTATACTTGGATTTTTTAAGAAAAGAATTACCCGTTTTGTTGGAAGACGTGCCACTTTTTAACAGATTAAATATCTGGTTTATGCACGATGGAGCTCCTGCGCATTTTTCCATCGTAGTTAGAAATTTCTTAAATCAAGATTACAACGAGAGATGGATAGGACGAGGTGGACCAACTGCATGACCTCGTAGGTCCCCTGACCTGACACCTCTAGACTTCTATGTTTGGGGGCATCTAAAACAATTAGTGTACGCACGATCTATAAACAATTTGGAAGAACTCAGGCAACGAATCGTAAATTGTTGCGAGGAAATTCGGAGGACTCCAGGAATTTTCGAAAGATTGCGTCGATCTTTCATAAGTAGGTGTGAAGCGTGCTTAGAAATGAACGGTGGACATGTAGAACAATTTCTTTAGTTTTACTTTAAATAAACATTTGTTTAATTTACATTGCGATCAAAATTTCCTTGAAAATTTTTATCCTACTAAAACAATATGCAATCGACTATATGTCAAAAACAGTTGAATTGCGGACCCATGTTGACTAAGACTTTTTTGTTTATTTCCACCAGTACTACAATTGGGTAAAATATCCGACAATCTTTTTTTAACACACTGTATATATTAAATTAATTTCATTTAGAGGTGCTTACAATTACAATGAAATATTAAAACTCGGATCTGAAAACGTTGTGAACAATATAAGAAACGAACAATATTCAGTATGTTCTGATAACCCAACTGTCATACAATTTACGTCAGTGAGTATTTTGACAAGTGACAAATAAATTTAATCAATATTAAAAAAAAAAATATTTTTTTACCTAACAGGGAACAACGGGTAAAGCTAAGGCTACAGTTTCAAGCCACTTTAATATGGTAAATAATTCATATGCAATAGCTAAGAGAACAGAATTAGATACCAAACATCACATTGCATGTTTACCGAATCCTTTATTTCATGCTTTTGGTATAGTAATAGTACATTATCAGCGATGCATTTTGGTACAACATTAGTCCTACCTGGGGCAGCTTACAATCCCAACGAATCTTTGGATGCTTTAAAAGAAGAAAAGTAAGCAATGCTGTAGTTAATAGTTAAAGTCTTTACAGCTGATCACTTATTTATATTAATTTTTCTGCCATATAATAAAATTTCAGATGCACTATAGCTTACGGCACTCCAACTATGCATGTCGATCTAGTTAACGTGCAGTCTAAACGAAAAGAAGACATAAATCCAGAAATCGCATTAACTGGGGGCGCTGTATGTTCAGAATCTTTGTTTAAAAGTATGCTGGACGTGTTAAAAGTAAAAAAAGTTAAGGTAAGAAGTAAGAAATAAATTATGCAGTATTTTCTGTATATATTTGAGAAAATTTGATGGCAATTACATATATAGAAATCTACATTACCGACAACAAACTGTCAAAATAATAAATATGTGAATTTGCTAAAACCTCTAGTGTGATTTTGTCATGTGTAATGTGAACAGATTAAAAAGTAAGTCTGTGAAAAGTTTTACAGAATTTAATGCTGCATAACTCAAAAATACTTTTGACTATATTGTTTATGAATAAATAAAGTATGCTGGACGTGTTAAAAGTAAAAAAAAGCTAAGGTAAGAGATAAATTATGCAGCATTTTCTGTATATATTTGAGAAAATTTGATGGCAATTACATATATAGAAATCTACATCACTGACAACAAACTGTCAACATAATAAATATGTGAATTTGCTAGAACTTCTATCGGGATTTTGTAATGTGTAACGTGAACAGATTAAAAAGTAAGTCTGTAAAAAGTTTATTTCAGAATTTAATGCTGCATAACTCAAAAATACTTTTGACTATATTGTTTATGAATAAATAAAAGTATGCTGGACGTGTTAAAAGTAAAAAAAGTTAAGGTAAGAGATAAATTATGCAGCATTTTCTGTATATGTTTGAGAAAATTTGATGGCAATTATATAGAAATCTACATTACCGACAACAAACTGTCAAAATAATAAATATGTGAATTTGCTAAAACCTCTAGCGGGATTTTGTAATGTGTAATGTGAACAGATTAAAAAGTAAGTCTGTAAAAAGTTTTTTCAGAATTTAATGCTGCATAACTCAAAAATACTTTTGACTATATTGTTTATGAATAAATAAAAGTATGCTAGACGTGTTAAAAGTAAAAAAAAATAAAGTAAGAGATAAATTATGCAGCATTTTCTGTATATGTTTGAGAAAATTTGATGGCAATTATATAGAAATCTACATTACCGACAACAAACTGTCAAAATAATAAATATGTGAATTTATTAAAACCTCTAGCGGGATTTTGTAATGTGTAATGTGAACAGATTAAAAAGTAAGTCTGTAAAAAGTTTTTTCAGAATTTAATGCTGCATAACTCAAAAATACTTTTGACTATATTGTTTATGAATAAATAAAAGTATGCTAGACGTGTTAAAAGTAAAAAAAAATAAAGTAAGAGATAAATTATGCAGCATTTTCTGTATATGTTTGAGAAAATTTGATGGCAATTATATAGAAATCTACATTACCGACAACAAACTGTCAAAATAATAAATATGTGAATTTATTAAAACCTCTAGCGGGATTTTGTAATGTGTAATGTGAACAGATTAAAAAGTAAGTCTGTAAAAAGTTTTTTCAGAATTTAATGCTGCATAACTCAAAAATACTTTTGACTATATTGTTTATGAATAAATAAAAGTATGCTGGACGTGTTAAAAGTAAAAAAAGTTAAGGTAAGAGATAAATTATGCAGCATTTTCTGTATATGTTTGAGAAAATTTGATGGCAATTCTATAGAAATCTACATTACCGACAACAAACTGTGAAAATAATAAATATGTGAATTTGCTAGAACCTCTAGCGGGATTTTGTGTAATGTGTAATGTGAACAGATTAAAAAGTAAGTCTGTGAAAAGTTTTACAGAATTTAATGCTGCATAGCTGAAAAATACTTTTGACTATATTGTTTATGAATAAATAAAAGTATGCTGGACGTGTTAAAAGTAAAAAAAGTTAAGGTGAGAGATAAATTATGCAGCATTTTCTGTATATATTTGAGAAAATTTGATTGGCAATTATATAGAAATCTACATTACCGACAACAAACTGTCAAAATAATAACTATGTGAATTTGCTAAAACCTCTGACGGGATTTGTAATGTGTAAGCTGAACAGATTAAAAAGTAAGCCTGTGGAAAGTTTTACAGTATTTAATGCTGCATAACTCAAAAATACTTTTGACTATATTGTTTATGAATAAATAAAAGTATGCTGGATGTGTTAAAAGTAAAAAAAAGTTAAGGTAAAGGATAGATTATGCAGCATTTTCTGTATATGTTTGAGAAAATTTGATGGCAATTATATAGAAATCTACATTACCGACAACAAACTGTCAAAATAATAAATATGTGAATTTGCTAAAACCTCTAGCGGGATTTTGTAATGTATAATGTGAACAGATTAAAAAGTAAGTCTGTGAAAAGTTTTACAGAATTTAATGCTGCATAACTCAAAAATACTTTTAACTATATTGTTTATGAATAAAATATATATCATTTAAGTAATTCAGTAAATATATAATAAAATAAATAAACAATCACTGAGACGTAAGAAGGACAAAGTATCACATATAGAAAAAAATAAATTGTTTATAGTTTTGACGTTTAACTATTATGCTGGTGAAATAATTATCTTGCCTTATTCAAATAGGTATTATTATTATTTCTGCTAGTCAACATTAAATTTCATTTTTTTTCAAAAAATATGTCACTAGTTATATATTTTATTATCTGATACTAACACATATTTGCTAATTCGAAGTTTTATTCAATTATATAAAGTTTATATACTAAATTGACATGAAAATTAATAGAAAATTCGTTAGATTTATTTAAAATCATTTGGGCTGGACACAATATGGCGTAATCAGGGTCCAACTGATTCAGCTGTAGGCGGTTGGCTACAAAAGTAACTATATTTAGCCAATTCTTACTGTCAATGCTGTCATTCTAAACCGTTGAAGTTAGAAATACGTAATGTTTGATTAGAATTAATGTTGTATATACTTTATGCATCATATCACTGTTGTTTAATTAATTTTACTGACAATTGAAAATATATAGTTTGGTCTTTTGTCTCGAGTTTTCAATCTTTTATTATACTCTCCACGTATTTCCATCTGATGGTTATGGGCCAGGGAGGAAAAAAGTAGAGCAAAGGCAGTAGAAAAACGCGTAGTTAGGTTCTATTACATCATGGCGACGTTGTGGTGACATTTAATAGAAAAATTGAAAGAACGTATAACCTACAATGATTAAATTTAAATTTGGCGCCAAAAACTGGATACAATATAGCGGCCAATTGCGGTACTTATATATCTAGTGACTTTAGGTCAAGCCGCATTTCTGCGCCACCTACCGGTTTCAAAGAAACTAATTGTGTAAGGCGGGAAATTTAAAATTTTTATTGTTTTCTTCAAATTTACTCATAAAATCGTAAATTTATTGTCCAACAAATTCTCGCAATCGCATTTTGCACTTTTACAATACTGCTGCTATTAATTTTATCGCATTTTTCGCATTCAAACAAAAGTAATACACAATATCGTTATTACATTTCAGTCGGTGTATGGCTTAACGGAAACTACTGCTGTAGCGTTTCATTCAAACCCTGATGACGATCTATGCAAATCAACTACAACCGTTGGCTGTATTAGCGATCATTTAGAGGTTAAAGTAACAGATAGTGAAGGAAAACTTGTGCCTTTCGGACAAAGAGGGGAGTTATGCGTACGCGGTTACCTGAACATGTTAGGATATTGGGATGATGAGGAAAAGACAAAAGAGACTATGGTTGATGGATGGTTAAAAACAGGGTAATAAAATTAAAATCTATTTATGTATATTCCAGGTTCAGCTTTATTTGACTGCGAAATAATGTTTTGACGTTTAATTTGACGTGTGACAGCAATGTCATTTTTAGGGATTTATTCATCTTGGAAAAGGATGGTTACGGGACGATAGTCGGCCGCATAAAGGATATGATAATCAGAGGGGGTGAAAATATATTCCCCAAAGAGATTGAAGACTACCTTAACACACATCCAGAAATCTTAGAAGCACATGTAAGTTTTATTGCATATGTAACAGGAATGTGAAGTAAAATTTTTTTTTGCTTTATTATCAGGTGGTAGGTGTGCCTCATGAACGCTTAGGAGAGGAAGTTGGCGCTGTTATCAGATTGAAAGAACAAATGACTGTAGGTCAAACAGAATTGATACAATTTTGCAAAGGCAAATTGGCCTACTTCAAGATTCCTACGAAGTGGAGGATAGTTGAAGATCTTCCAAAGACCACATCGGGCAAAGTGCAAAAATTCAAACTGAAGGAGTTATTTTAACTATCGAATTGTATCCTTTTATCCTATTTTGATGTTCTAATGATGAAAGTTTAAGAAGCCATCAGTGTTGGACAAATTGTATAATTAATTTACTTCCATACTTACAATTATAATGTAATTAGAAGCTGTAATTACAATACTTAAATTATCAAATGCAATTACAATTATTCCATAATCCTTGTCATTACGAAATATTATGCCAATTATTTTCTATATTTATCTATAGGATTAGTGCAATTAAGTTTATTTATTTATTAATATTACTTTATTGTAACAATATATACCAACTTCTAGTACCTATGGAACTTTCAAACAGTTATAAAATGAATTTCGCTCTAAGTTAATTTGTTAGTGTTGTTTACTTTTTATTACCTATATTTATTAAATATTATATGTTTTGTAATAATTGACATCACAAGAATAAAGACGTACTTATTATTATTGTTATATTTTCCGACAACAAAAACCTACAAATATAAACCTGTTCTTATGGTGAAAATACCATATGATCAAATATTGCTACACACAGAGAAGTAATTTCTAGAATCAAGTGAGAATTTCTCAACTGAAGTACCTTTCGTTCTTATATACAGGGTGTTCCTAAATATCATGTACATAAGGAAGGGGGTAATTATTTGGTTTATTTCGTGCCTAAAATTTCATATAAACATAGGTCTGCAAACGCTTCGTTACCAATCTGCAGGGTGTTGAAATTTCAAGATTTTTTCACTTTTTACTGTATAGCTCCTACAGTTTTTGAGATAATTTGCTCAGATTTGAAAGGTAGGTTACGCTGTAAGGCCTGCATCATTAGCCATGCCAAATGATGATGTAAATCTACAGGGTTATAATTTTTTCGGGGTCATGCCCTCTTTTCCCACCCTGAACTTTTTTGCGATGCGCCACTGCTAGATTCTAAAATACGCAATAAATTTTCTGTCTTGTTTAGAAACTTTTGGATCTCTTGTATGTTTTTCTTATCTCTGACCGTTATCGAGAAAAAAAAATACAAAACAATTTTCTGTAATTCGCCCAGAGAAAATTAAATTTTTTAAAACGGTCTAGCAGGTTCTGGCTTTATTCAGATAATCATTTGAGTTTATTAATTTGACAACTGACATTAGAAATCGTAACTTGTGTCTGTATAAGTAAAGTTTTAAATTGCAAACTGTAAGGTGTAAAACTGTTTTAAATGCTCGTTATAATTTTGTAAATATGCCAAATTTCACTAATTCTGAAATGGCTGACATGCACTTTTTTCTGTGTGCAGTGGTCCCAAATCCCGAAAAGCTGGCCAAAATATGAAGCTATTATTTGATTCTAGCGAAACTCGGTATATGAGGGGTTTTCAAGTCGCTTATTATCAATATGAAGGCCATTTTTGGGAAAAACAAAATGGCGGATCCAAAATGTGTTTGAAAAAACGTACTTACACTGTTGAAAATATTACGATGTTGGCGTTAATTTTGCGCTAGTCAAATATTTTAGTGTTGATTTTTCCAAACTTTGCCAGACGAGTTGACTACGCGTATTTAATAGAACGGAAATTACTAGAAGTTCGTGTGAATTCTTTGTTCAGATATGAGGATTGACTATTTTTCTAGACATTCAGAAGCGTCAACCAATCAGAATTTTTCCCTCGGATAGAAATATAGAAACCCCACCTATTCTAATACAGTATTGCATTATACGCACCACCTGCATTGCACGTGTATCTGTTTTCGTGTTTGATTCTCCGTATTAACATATCCAAACAAACCACCAAATGTGACTGACTTGCAAAGTGTAACCTCGTGTTATTAAACGTTAATTCCAGTGGGCATAAAAAATTTCAACATTTTAAAGATGTATTGGGAACATCTATTTACGCAATTAGTTTAGACTTGAATCAAATAGCATCAACATTCACTTAATTTTATAATGGTTCTCAAAAAATCATTTTAAAATTGGTACGTTTAGTTGAAACCAAAACTTGCGAATGAGTGGTTTTGCATATTTATAATTGAGAAAACGTCTTAAAGAGAGAATATTATAGCACTAAGAAATAGGAGTTGCATATTAAAAAGACGTTGTGTTTAGAAAATGGTGTTAAAACACCCAATAGATCGCACTCATTTAGTTAAACAGCTAGTAAATTTGTCTAGTCTAGATCAAATAAAATGTGACTAGAAGTATTTTATAATTCCACGTGTCAGTTGGACAAAATAGCCCCTTAGCAATAGACAATACTTGACTATCTTTGCTCGTCAAATTTAAACTTCTATAGTTCTCGACAAAATAACACGAAAAGAGTGTGGACCTCTCCTGACAATTAAATTAGTCAAAAAGTGTTAAAATTTTCAACAGTGTACACTTGTGCTTCACGATTTTAGCAGTGATTAGCTCGATCGTGACAAAGAAAGTAAATTTTACAAACAGATGTGAATGCATGGCTTGCTCTAATGTTGGCAATACATACTATATGTACTTCTACAGCTATTCCGATGGTTAAAAGTGTCTACATAAGAACTTTTTTTTTTCGACTTTTGGCCAGCTTTTCGGAATTTGGGACCACTGTGCGGCGTCAGTGACTGATAATGGTGGACTTCGTATGGGTTTGATCGATGATTTACTTTCTAACAGTAAGGTGGTTAAATTTTTGGGACTTCTTGTTGATCACAATCTAAAATTTAACAGTCATTGCGAGATGCTTGAAGGTAGATTATGTACTGTTTTATATGCCATTCGTAACCTCCGTTGTGCCGTGAATACGCACTCGCTTAGATTGTTTTATTTTGTATACGTTGAGTCCCGTCTCAATTATGGTCTAATCTTTTGGAGCTAATTAGTTGGTGATAAACGATTATTTATATTAGAAAAACGTATCATTAGAAGCATTCTGTGTGTATTGTCTATGGTATCGTGTCGGCCACTTTTTAAAGAATTAAATATAAATATAAGAAATTAAATATTCTACCTCTGATTTACCATATTCTTAATTTTATTGTTGTATGGAGAAAAAATATTCGTACGCAACTTTAATCTGTAGTATTCAATAATCACAAACAGGTGATTTGATTTGTATATTTTTGTTAGTTTAATGCTAAATGTGATTTTAGATATTAAGGAATTCTCTCCTAGTCGGGAAACACATTTAAATATTTTTGAGAATTTGTAATTTATTTTCATGTACAATAATTGAAGCTGTAAACAGGTGACAAACAGATTTAGGTAACGCACAGGGCAAATATTATCGAAATACTGCGAAATATCTAATACCGAAATGCAAACTCGATCATACTGGATAAAACCAAGTTTCAGCGTATATCAACCCCTCCACATTCCAACTTTTTTTCTATTTTGAATACAAGAAACTTATGTTACGTGCGTCAAGGAAATATCACTCAATATTAGAAAAATCGTAAGAGACTGAATTATTCCTTATGAAAATTATATGTACCTACTTGTTTTAAGAGAGATAACATTTGCCAGAAATAAATTTTGTTTTGATATTAGTAAAATTTCAAGAAAATAATTTATTATATTTAAGGACACCTATTAACTCGGATCTAGTAAATTCTCTAAAATAAAGAAAATACTATCTTACATTTAGTAAAAATGTGTAAGGACACAGATGTACTTGACAATAGAATAGTCTTTTCTGTGTGCATACGTTGATGATAGTTATGGTTTAATCTTTTGGGGCTCATTAGTTGGAGCACCAACTAATTAGAATATGTAATATAAATAATCGTTTATCAAAACGATTATTTATATTACAAAATCGGATCATTAGAAGCATTCTGTGTGTATCGTCTATGGTATCGTGTCGGCCACTTTTTAAAGAATTAAATATTCTACCTCTGCTATGTTTATACATATTTGAAATCCTGAAATTTTACAAAGCTAATGAAAAAAAATTCGTCAAAAACAGGGATATTTATAAGGTAATTTTTTGATGAAATGTTATTCTTAGGTGATAATGTAAATTATGTTTTTTCCTTTCTTGAGATAGCGGCTTTTTTTGAACAATTTAATTAAAAATTTTAGTAAATTAAGTCATTTTTGTAACGTTTCCCCAAATTTTTTTTATTGTCTTCTTCAGAAAATCATTAATCCACTTTTATTTAAAATTTTACATTAAAAATTTACATTTTATAAAAATAATAATGTCAGTTTTAGTAATAGTTTCAGGTCAAATCATAAATATTAGAAAGCCTAAACTAGACGATTCAATTGTCTAAAATTCTTGTATTATGTTTTAACGTACAATGAATACGGCCAAATAAATAGCTGAACGATACATGAAATTATAATAACACGTTTCTTTTTCCACATGTAATAGACAGTTGTAGTTGTTAGCTCTCCTTTTATAGTAAAGTATGTTTTATTTAGGATTTACCATATTCTTAATTTTATTGCTGTATAGAGAAAAAATATTCGTGCGCAACTTTAATCTGTGATATTCAATAATCACAACCAGGTGATTTGATTTGTATACTTTTGTTAGTTTAATGCTAAATGTGATTTTAGATATTAAGGAATTCTCTCCTAGTCGGGAAACACATTTAAATATTTTTGAGAATTTGTAATTTATTTTCATGTACAATAATTGAAGCTGTAAACAGGTGACAAACAGATTTAAGTAACGCACAGGGCAAATATTATCGAAATACTGGGAAATATCTAATACCGAAATCCAAACTCGATCATACTGGATAAAACCAAGTTTCAGCGTATATCAACCCCTCCACATTCCAACTTTTTTTTCTATTTTGAATACAAGAAACTTATGTTACTTGCGTCAAGGAAATATCACTCAATATTAGAAAAATCGTGAGAGAGTGAATTATTCCTTATAAAAATTATATATACATGTTTTAAGAGAGATAACATTTACCACAAATAAATTTTGTTTTGATATTAGTAAAATTTCAAGAAAATAATTTATTATATTTAAGGACACCTATTAACTCGGATCTAGTAAATTCTCTAAAATAAAGAAAATACTATCTTACATTTAGTAAAAATGTGTAAGGACACAGATGTACTTGACAATAGAAAACTTTTTTCTGTGTGCATACGTTGAGTCCCGTCTCAGTTATGGTCTAATCTTTTGGGGCTCATTAGTTGGTGATAAACGATTATTTATATTACAAAAACGGATCATTAGAAGCATTCTGTGTGTATCGTCTATGGTATCGTGTCGGCTACTTTTTAAAGAATTAAATATTCTACCTCTGCCATGTTTATACATATTTGAAATCCTGAAATTTTACAAAGGTAATGGAAAAAAATTCGTCAAAAACAGGGAAATTTATAAGGTAATTTTTTGATGAAATGTTAATTCTTAGGTGATAATGTAAATTATGTTTTTTCCTTTCTTGAGATAGCGGCTTTTTTTGAACAATTTAATGAAAAATTTTAGTAAATTAAGTCATTTTTTAGCGTTTCGCCAATTTTTTTTTTATTGTCTTCTTCAGAAAATCATTAATCCACTTTTATTTAAAATTTTACATTAAAAATTTACATTTTATAAAAATAATAATGTCAGTTCTAGTAATAGTTTCAGGTCAAATCATAAATATTAGAAAGTCTAAACTAGACGATTCAATTGTCTAAAATTCCTGTATTATGTTTTAACGTACAATGAATACGGCCAAATAAATAGCTAAACGATACATGAAATTATAATAACACGTTTCTTTTTCCACATGTAATAGACAGTTGTAGTTGTTAGCTCTCCTTTTATAGTAAAGTATGTTTTATTTAGGATTTACCATATTCTTAATTTTATTGTTGTATAGAGAAAAACTATTCGTGCGCAACTTTAATCTGTGATATTCAATAATCACAAACAGGTGATTTGATTTGTATATTTTTGTTAGTTTAATGCTGAATGTGATTTTAGATATTAAGGAATTCTCTCCTAGTCGGCAAACACATTTAAATATTTTTGAGAATTTGTAATTTATTTTCATGTACAATAATTGAAGCTGTATTATTTTTTTTTCTTTGTGCGACGTATCACTGTTGAAAATTTTAACACTTTTTTGACTAATTTAATAGTCAGGAGAGGTAGGTCCACACTCTTTTGGTGTTATTTTGTCGAGAACTATAGAAGTTTAAATTTGACGAGCAAAGATAGTCAAGTATTGTCTATTGCTAAGGAGTTATTTTGTCCAACTGACACGTGGAATTATAAAATACTTCTAGTCGCATTTTATTTGATCTAGACTAGACAAATTTACTAGCTGTTTAACTAAATGAGTGCGATCTATTGGGTGTTTTAACACCATTTTCTAAACACAACGTCTTTTTAATATGCAACTCCTATTTCTTAGTGCTATAATATTCTCTCTTTAAGACGTTTTCTCAATTATAAATAAGCAAAACCACTCATTCATAAGTTTTGGTTTCAACTAAACGTACCAATTTTAAAATGATTTTTTGAGAACCATTATAAAATTAAGTGAATGTTTATGCTATTTGATTCAAGTCTAAACTAATTGCGTAAATAGATGTTCTCAATACATCTTTAAGATATTGAAATTTTTTATGCCCACTGGAATTAACGTTTAATAACACGAGGTTACACTTTGCAAGTCAGTCAGATTTGGTGGTTTGTTTGGATATGTTAATACGGAGAATCAAACACGAAAACAGATACACGTGCAATGCAGGTGGTGCGTATAATGCAATACTGTATTAGAATAGGTGGGGTTTCTATATTTCTATCCGAGGGAAAAATTCTGATTGGTTGACGCTTCTGAATGTCTAGAAAAATAGTCAATCCTTATATCTGAACAAAGAATTCACACGAAATTCTAGTCATTTCTGTTCTATTCAATACGCGTAGTCAACTCGTCTGGCAAAGTTTGGAAAAATCAACACCAAAATATTTGACTAGCGCAGAATTAACGCCAACACCGTAATATTTTCAACAGTGTACTGTTTTTTTTATGTATATTATAGTATTATGCTATACATTATTTCAATAAAGATGTTATAATAATAAATAACATTAAAATGTTATTTGTCAAAGGAATTTAATATACATGTGTGTATAGCATACTGAATACATTTTAATGTAAAAATTTAAAATGTTTGTGATGTGCTTGTTAAATGTATAATATAAAAGTGGATTAATGATTTTCCGAAGAAGACAATAAAAAAAAAATTGTCGAAACGTTAAAAAATGACTTATAGATATATTATAATGGGTTCAAGAACAAATTCAAGCAAATTGGCAAATTCAAGAATTTTTGACGTACGCGTCCGTAAATCAGCCTAAATACTATTTTTTTTTCCTATATTTCCTATCAGTCATTGTATTTTCTTTCACATTGTTACTTTTCACGGTGCAAAGTATGTGAACATTACTTGAATGACCACACTTACCTCCTTTTTTTGATACATTCGAGTACATTAAATTATATACCTGTATCACTGAGGGAAAGAAATGCATTGATTTAACCAAAATACGCATAACCAACTAAAAAATTTGCATTAAATACGGTCCACCGAAATTTATTGTTAGATTGAAATTTACGATTTGTCGAAATATATTTGTTAACTTAAAAATAACAGACTCGTTGATTCAACTGAATCCTCAATTTCAATTTAAGCAAGTTTAATCGTTAATGCAACACTTTAGTTTAGTTGATGTAACATTGGTTTTGATTTGTTAATACAGCTCTAAGTATGTTAGAACAACAAAAAAAGTGTTTTGTTTAACTAGCATTGCTGCTTACCGTAACTTCGAAATTGTGTTGAAACTACAAAAACAAATTCTGCTTCAATGCATCTTTATGGTTACATTAGCAAATAAAACGTATTGAGTGCACAAAATTAAGAGTGTCAATGCAAACATTTTATTTTTGGTTGATTTGAAACAAAAATTTTGTTCATTCAAATAATCTCATTTTGAATATTTTGGAAATTTTGTTAATTACAAATTGGGGTTTGGAAACAAAATATGACTAAATTAGGTTCATATATTTATTAATAACTTCGCAACAGTTATAAAGTATGAAATATGTAAGTACACTTTACAATAATAGTAGGTATTTAAAAGTGATGCCTAAAAACATGTATTTACAAATATATTTGAATGCCTTCCGAGCGTGGATTGTTTCTATGTCCAGAACCTCCAGGTAGGTAGGCACGCACTATACCTATGCAAATGTATTCTACAACCTAATAAATACCATATATTCTGGGTCTTAATATACCCGTTTAAACATGAAGTATACCGTTGTATTATGTTATGCTAATAGCTAATATGGCGTTCATTTGCAAAAACATCTATAAAAATCAAAATGTGCTT
This sequence comes from Protaetia brevitarsis, assembly GCA_004143645.1. Classification (NCBI taxonomy): domain Eukaryota; kingdom Metazoa; phylum Arthropoda; class Insecta; order Coleoptera; family Scarabaeidae; genus Protaetia; species Protaetia brevitarsis. The sequence continues at coordinate 2,345,992 of RXPK01000203.1, read as the reverse complement.
ACCTGCAAACACTGAAGTTAAATATTCAAATCCCCACTGGATTAATAATTCTTTTACTCGCTCGTCCCCCATTTAATATATGTAAAATAGGTATGTAATAATTAAAAAATATGTTGGCATTGTACTAGTATTAGAACTCACCAAATATCACGATATTTATTATATTATTATTATATCAAGAGCCACGAACGAAAACAATGTGCTTTTTGACAGCAAGCAAGCGAACAAATCACGCCACAACATTGATCAAATGAGTATCTGACGGTATAGGTACTACACCTACATTAATGTATGTAGGTACATTCCATAATATACAAATATTGAATTACTAAATTGTGTTACAACCTAAAGTAGAAATAATATACATTGTAATTATGATATTGTTTTTTTAGAAAAGAACTCTCTACATAATAATTACTATACATAAAACGGATAACGTAGTATATAGGCATACTTTTAAGATCTACATATGTAGGTGCGCAAAGCGCAAACACGTTTTTTGGTTAAGTTAACCATTTTTTAGTTTCAACATTATGCTATGAATGTTTTCATTCAACTACTAAGATTTTTTTGTTTTAACATTACTATTTTAGTCTGTCCAAACAAAAACTTTTTAGATATCTTAGCTTCAACCATCTAAGGTTTTTCCGCCAACAGATTTTTTTAACACAAATAAATAGTTGCACAAATGACTCATTTTAGTTGGATTAAATACAAAATTTGTTGCATTAACACCTTTTGTGTTAACATAGTAGATATTGTTAGATTAACGCATTTCTTTCTCTCAGTGATAGACTACCTTTTTGCTTATATACGACCACTTTAGGGCAATTATACAGTTACACATTTTTTTTTGTCGTCTATTCTTGGCGTATTATGTCTCATTATTTTATCTCATTACGTACAAAATAGCATACTTGTAACGTATTGCCAACGTTATAGGCATATTGTTTATATATTGCTATATGCTTCTTTTATCGCTTGCAAAAGATAAATATGCGGTTCACATGAAAAGAGAGTATTTTGATCTCAATTCATTTAACGTTAATGAGACACGCGTACGCATGAATTAGCAATAGTAAATCGTTGCCTATAACGTAAAAAGATTGTAATAATTAACGATAATAAATAGTTCAGATGCGTATTGCGATTCGAAATAAAATAGTTCTCCTCCAATGCTTCGCGAAGAAGTTCAGACAGAGTTTGGTGAATAATAACTGCTGTGTGATCAACTGGAACTTAGGATCAAGACAGTGTTTGTAATCTATTCTTCGAACGCAAAACAATTTATTCTATCTATTAGACATTGATCCTAAGTTCCAAGGTGTTTAGAATTTAAATTGCTTTTACATGAAATACAACATTATATTATACAGGGTGAGTCAATAGTAACGGACCAAACTCCCAGAGTTTTATTTGCATTATTTTCACGTTGCAAAACAGATTCCTGAAGTTTGTCCGGTTTTATTCTTAACTCACTCTTTATATGAAATTCTGTTCTGTAATGTGATATAACTTTATATACGACAGAAACAAAAACTACAGCGATTTAAGCTATATGCATCGAATTGGAACCGAACCATTGCAATATATAACTATAGGTAATCTATTGGAAAATGCCGCTAGGAAATACAGAGACAGACCATGTTTAATTTCAAGGTAAGCTGTTACATTTTATTATAAACTCTACTTGTAGAAAAGTACTTCTTTATAACCAAGGTAATTTTTGTGCTTCATACATCTCTGATATAGTAGACAAAGATGCAACACCTAACTGCTGTCACTAAATTCATCGTCAGCAAGATGCAAAAGTTTCCAAAACAGGAGCAATGAGAACTATTTCTATAGTAACAATGGCAATGTCTCTTAAACCTCACTCCTCTCAATTTGGTGATAATGGTAGAGGCAAGAATGAGGCATGTCAGATTGTAAACAATTCCAAACGACAGATATGCAGGATTAAGGCACAGTAATATTGTCCATCATGTGGATGGCAATGTTTTGGTAACGATAAGGGACTCCTTAATTCTGGCGTATCATTTAACAGAAATTTCAAGCTGGAGCAACTACAGAAATAGGTTTAATGAATTATTATGGAATACAACGATCATTCCACTAGAAAAATATACTAGTTCCCCACGAAATATTAAAAAATCAATATAAACGTTTTTAAAAACAAATAGATCTATACTGCAATAGACAATCAAGCGATAAAAAGGATTGATTTATTCAATATATACAGGGTGTTTTGAAACATCGTTTAAAGATTTTATGTAGTACGATCGAAAATAAGGTTAAAAGTCATAATAAACATATGTTCACAAATCAACCGTTTACGAGATAACAGCGAGTGTTCCTAGTAGTACATGGATATAACATATCCCAGTAAACAGGTGCTTATCAGCTATTGTTTTATGACAGTTTAATTTGACGTTTTGTGCAATTTGTAGCAATTACAATGGTTGCGTATTCTAATGCTGAAATGAGCGATATGGTGTTCATGTAGGGTCGTGCTAATGGGAATTCTTTACAAGCGCGTCGCTTCTATGCTGAAACGTTTCTTGATCGCCAACTGCCTTCGCATGTGATGTTTCAGACAGTGTTTCAACGACTAAGAGAAACTGGTTGGTTTGAGAAGCGGTCTTGTGATACTGGACGGCAGAGAATAGCATGTACTCCACAGATAGAAGATCGACTTGTGAATATTATTGATGAAAATCCCGAAACTAGTGTTAGAAGAATTTCGACTCAAGTGGGTGTAAGCAGCAATCTTGTTTGGAGATCTCTTCATGAGCAACTCCTATACCCCTACCATATCCAACGAGTACAAGCCCTTACTGCTCTCGATTATCAAGCAAGAAGGGCTTTCTGTGAGTGGTTTTTGCGAACAGCTGCTGATCGGCCAGATTGCGCTGATAACATCCTTTTCAGTGATGAAGCTGGTTTTACTAAAAATGCAATATTTAAATTCCACAACAATCACGTTTGGTGTGACGAGAATCCTCATGCTACCGTTGAAGCCAGACACCAGCAACGCTTCTCTCTAAACATCTGGCTAGGCATGATAGGGGAACGGTTGTTAAGACCGATTGTTTTGCCACAACGCTTAACAGGTCCTGCATACCTCGAGTTCTTGGAAAATACTTTACCTGAACTTTTGGAAGATTTACCTATGAATCTCTGGTTTATGCAAGATGGAGCTCCACCGCACTTTACGCGTGCTGTTAGGGAACATCTTAGCAATGAATTTCCTGGGAGATGGATAGAGCGAGCAGGTCCCATTGCTTGGCCTCCAAGGTCTCCCGATCTAAAGCCGTTGGACTTTAGTATCTGGGGTTATTTGAAAAGTTTTGTGTACGCAACACCGGTAAACGATCTTCCAGAGTTGCGCCAACGAATAGAACACTGTTGCCAGATAATACGAGAAAAACCCTTGTTTTTTGAAAGAGTGCGCGCTTCCTTTGAAAGCAGATCTAGATCCTGTGTCGAAATAGAAGAACGTCATTTTGAACATCTTCTTTAGTTATAATCTTTTTTATGTTAAAATGCAATAACATCTTAATAAAAACCGCTAAAACAAACTTATTCTGCAATTGCGATAAAATCGCTGTTATCTCGTAAACAGTTAATTTGTGGACATATCTTTATTATGACTTTTAAGCTTATTTTCGATCGTACTACGTGCCCTTAAAATCTTTAAACGATGTAAACACCCTGTATTGTGTTGCAAACTAATATTTTTCGAATTTATCCAAATGAAATCCCGCACTTCTGCTTAGGAATATATATATTTCACCCAATAACCTTTCTGAAGTAAAAAGATTCTATGCAAGTGTCCTAAGGGTACTTTAAACTTTTTCTTTGCAAACTAAGAATCAGTCGAGAATACATCACACAAGGAAAATACTAGAAATAAAACAAACTTTAAACTTATTCAGTACGGAATATTTAATTTAAAAATTGTCGATCTGTTTTTTAGCAATTCGCCTGATAAAAATTCTGAACCTTTAAATAAAGTAATGCATTGCGTAATTAATTAATACTTAATATGACCATTACACTCAATTGAGTTTTTTTTTTCTTTTAAAAGGCAAGTATTTTCATAGCAATTTTTTATAGCTTTCATTTTACGTAAATGTTAAAGTTTTTACTTAAAATAAATGCAGGTTTCTCCACAAAAAGGACAAGACTAAGGTATCTCTTATATCTGATACGATACCTTTTTGATTTAAATAACGATTTATCAAGATTTATGCAATCATAGGCTCTAGAAAAATCAAAAAAAGCCCTAGAGGAATGCAACCATCCTCCAGAGCGTGGTAAATTGCATCAATGTAGTCAAAAAATCCTTCATAAATCCAAATAATGAAATCAAATATTTCCTGACGTGGGACAAAACGCTGCACTCGCCATTTCTCAGGCAATAGACTAGCACATCATTCCATATTACTACACGTCCATTACTTTCTTGTACGAAAACGAATACATTCAATAATTTAGCAATTGATCAATGAAGACTGGTTTGGGAACATATTCGGCAACTAAATAGCCTGACAGACAAAATAAACTGACTTTGCTGTGGGTACTTGAATATTCTAGGAGTGTCCAAAAACAGAGCAAGGCAGAAAATAAGTAAGAAGTTTACGAAAAAAAAAAAAACAAAGAGCACTAGAATAGAAAGCTTTCATTAAAGCACTGTCAAAGAAGAAATTTGAAGAACTACTAAAGCTTATTTGGAACCATCTTGATATAGTAGCAAAGTCTAGACATAGGACAATATGAACTGAAAGACCATCTGCAGAAACAGGGATGACGCATGTCACATCCATTGTGAATATGCTATGCTTTGGACGTATTTTTTTGCGAATTTAGATCAGAGATGTTCACATACACAAGCAAAAGGCTATAAGAAATGAGAAATGAAATACAAAAGCCAAGATACTGTTGTGTTTCCGAATACTCCATGTCAGACTGCTCTCATAAAAAAAGACACACACAAAACAAACAAGTTGATTCAATCGTTTTTAGATTTTTTGTTCTAAAAACTTTCTAGTGGAAATTTAATTGTATCATTATTTATGCACTGCTGACTTGAAATCAATCATTCTTCAAAACATTTTTCCAGACACCAGAACAAATCCCTCGGCTATGGTGACTTGTTAGAACAAGCTGATCGTTTAGCGGCAGGTTTATTAGCAACAGGCTTGAAAAGAGGTGATCGTGTTGGACTGTGTCTCCCAAACAGATACGAATGGATTGTGATTCTTTTCGCTTGCACCAGAGCAGATTTAATTCTGGTAATAATTAATACGTCGAGAATCAAATCTTTATAATTGCATGATTAAACTAGCGGTACAGATAAGACAAGAAGCGTCACTTGTTGTCAGCACCTTTGGTGTTTTGTCGCCGGAAATATAATTTTAGCACCGAGTGCCTCAGTTGTCTTCCTGTTTTTTTACACTAATCACAAAGAGTGTGTGTCAGAGAGAAAAATATAATCACAAATCAAAATGGCTGCCATTTGTCATCTGCTGCGTTAAACGTGTATAAGTACATCTTTTACGGAATTTGATTAGTAATAAAGGCTAATGCCTTTATTAAAGCGTTATTATTAAATTAAATTGAATTAAAAACGCGATAGAATGATTTCCAAGGATAACATTTAATTAATCTCAATTACTTACAACGACCGTCAAGATCAATGTCAGAATAATGACTGCAGTAGCGCCCTCTCTGTAAGTTGATAGTGCTGTCAGAGTCGTGCACACGTAGCTGTCAAAAATGATAAGTGTCGCTTCTTGTCTTATCTATTCGCTGTTTAAACCAGCGAACATATAAGACCATCTCTTCGCTGATTAAGCAATCATAATTCAAGGTCGCTTTAAACCCGGGATACCAACCCCCAGAAATAGAATACTGCATACAGAAAGCCGGGATATCGGCTATAATATTCCAGGATAAGTTTAAGACCCAAGATTATTATAAAATTTTAAGAACGGTGTGCCCGGAAATAGATAATAGCGAACCTGGTAAGATCGAAGCAGCAAGAACACCCACTCTGAAGACTGCCATCTTCATGTCGGAAAATTCTTTCAAGTAGTTAACACATTCTAACAGCGTGTCACAACGAGCTTCCATTAAAAATATGTACGCAGAGATTCAAAATGATTGTCAAATCCGCTCCTATAGATAGTAACAGGGTGTAGGTATATGCCGCGTGTTTGTAATGAAGGTTTGAACTAAGTCAGAATTGGAACATAAGAAAGTAAACGGATCTGTCATAAATAAGGAAAACGTAACCTATATTTGAACTCGCATTATATAAACGACTATGGATTGGTGTTTCTGCTTGTAAAAATTAAATGTAATTTTACAATTCAGTACTAACTGGTGTTTAACTAAATTTATTTATTACTTTAAATTATAACATACAATTAGTATAATTATTAAGTGACAAAACTGCATCTCTCAGTTCCTCTATGGTATGCATGCGGTTTCTATAGATCCTATTTTTTAGATAGCCAAACACGAAGTAATCTAATGAGGTTAGATCAGGCGATCTTGATGGGCATCTTTGTGCTCTAACGACCCTGTCAGCAAAAAACTGTTGAAGATATTGGCAGGTTTGTCGAGCAGTATGTGCTGGAGCATTATTGTGCTGAAAATAACTTGTATCAAGCTCATTTTCTCGTAACTCTGCAATAAACAATTCCAACATCTGTTGGTAACGTTGGGCTGTTACAGTTTCCTCGAAGACAATTGGCCCTATTATTCGTTGCCTGGCCATAGCTAACCAAACTCCAACTTTTACGGGATGCAATTGCGTTTCTCGAAATTCGTGTGGATTTTCTGCAGATCAAATACAATAGCTTTGTAAATTGATATAGTCTGTTAGATAAAACCAGGCTTCATCTGAGAAAAATGATTTGTTTAGCAAGTCATCGTCCCTTAAATTGTTATTAAACCAATGACAATATTCCAATCGCCTATCGTGATCTAATGGTAATAATTCCTGTACCGTAGAAACTTTATAGGGATGAACATGTAACTTGCTTTTGACAGCTCATTGCGCTGAAGTGTATGAGAAGCCTATAAAATTATAAAATGTAATAAACTATTTCACTTAATGTTAATATTGATTTTTTACCTGTTTGTTGAGCTGTTACCACAGATAAATTCCCTTATTTTCTTACAGTATTCAGAAATACTATTGTTGATTTTATTAGATGTAAATATAAACGGTTTGAAAAAAATTATAAGATAAATAATCGAAAGATACTACAACACGCACGCCAATGTCGCTAAATGTCAAGAAAATTCATTTAATGTATGAAATTTGTATGTAGCTAACTTCGCTCATTAAATTGGTAATAAGTATAGATAAATTTTTCCGAAAAACAGTTTTTTTTCTTACGACAATCATTTTGAATCACTCACATGGTATTTATATATACTTTTAATGGAAGCTCGGCGTGAAATACACTCTATATTAAGTTCATTTCTTTTAGGGGAGTTTACAATTACGATGAAATATTAAAATTAGCATCTGACAACGTTGTGAACAGTATAAGAAACGAACAACATTTGATAAACCCGGATAGTCCAATTGTCATACAATTTACGTCGGTGAGTAGAATTGTCAAAATGTCCCACATAGCCAAGTTTAAATTGTGCGCAATTATTCTTAATAACTTCATCGTTGAAACATAAAATTATCTACTATTTTATACTACATTAATAGTTATTTTAATGCCTTTACGTTGAAGTTACTAAAAATAGTGGCGGGATATTTGAATTTGGCTATTAGGGGTATTATGACAAGTGACAAAATAAAACTGACATATTCGTTTAGCATACCAGGGGTAGGTATATCAACATTAGAAATATAAAAAAAAAATTTACTTTAACAGGGAACAACAGGTAAAGCTAAAGCTACAGTCTCCAGCCAGTTCAATATGGTAAATAACTCTTACGTAATTGGCAAGAGGACAGAATTAGATTCAAAATATCACATTTTGTGTCTACCAAATCCTTTATTTCATGCTTTCGCTACAGTAGTGAGTTTTTTACCGGCGTTGCATTTTGGTTCAACAGTAGTTTTACCCGGAGCAGCTTACAATCCCAACGAAACTTTGGATGCCCTAAAAGAAGAAAAGTAAGCAATACTGCTGCTGTTAATAATTAAAGCTCTTTACATTTAATTTCATTCAAATTATCAATCTTATTTCGATTCGAATTTATTTCGTATATATTTTTCCGTTAGATATTAGTAACATTTTAGATGTACCGTGATTTATGGCACTCCAACTATGCATATCGATCTAATCGACGTGCAATCTAAACGGAATGAAGATATAAATCCAGAAATCGCATTAACAGGGGGCGCTGTATGTTCGGAATTTTTATTTCGAAAAATGCTGGATGTATTGAAAGTGAAAAAAGTTAAGGTAAGAATATATTCTCTGTATTTTATTCGCATGCTTTTTCGAGTAATTTTTACGGTAATTACACTGGAATATATTACCGCCAACGAACTGTCAAAACAATTCTCTCCTTTTTTTCTATTTTTTTTGCTACAAATATATAGTTTGACAGTTGTAACCATTATAAGATATGTACAATAATATAATGTCCAACAATTATATTTTCTATATTGATTCTACAAACAACGAAACAGAAAAAGTTCAAGAGCGACAAAAGCTTATGTCTGAAGCTAGCGTACTTGCACTTGTACACTTTGATAAAAACAAAATTAAGGAAAATACCATAAAAGTGCAACCAAATAATAATAATGTTGCATATTTTTTTTTGTAAAGACCCCTCCCAGTATACCAAATTCAAATTTCGTGCAGTTATTTTCACTAACTTCAACATTAAAGCATGAAGTTACCTACGATTTTGTATTAATTAATGGTTATTTGAATACCTTTAAGTTGAAGTTACTGAATATAATTGCGGAAGATTTGAATTTTGTTTACTGGGCTGCGATTGAAACTTGTACTGTAATGTTTTAAGTTACATTTTAAGCAAAATGATGAAAAAAAAAAAATTCTTGTTCGATACGCCCTCAACTATCCTATGAAAATAGTAAACAATAATTTTGGAAACAAATATAAGCTTAGGTTTTTCAAACATCATGGTATTTCTGAGAGTGAATTTAAAGAAAAAAAAAAATTTATAGATTTTATAGATACACTTTTTTAATGTTTTCTGATAATTTTATTTCAGTTTTTGGCAGATAATATTCTTTCGCTGTTAACTGCAGATATATTGACAAGAATTAGCAAAAAAAAAATAACATAAATTTATATATCCAGAAACAAAGATTATTTTAAATGTCCACGAGTCCACTAAAAGCAAAAATATTTTATCACCGCAAATAAATCAACAGTGGTAAATAAGATATAATATGTGCTATGAAAAAGTTAATAGGCATTTGACGAAATAAATAAAAGCAAATATTCCGTGTGCATAGCTTCGCTTTAACACAAAAATATGTTTTAATTTCATTATAAAACGAATATTAATCCATTGAGCCAATATGTGTGTTTTGGTTATTGTTTTATTTACTAAACTGTTACTTGTTTTGACCCCTTTAATATTGATTCCATAATAATTTTGCGAAATGACAATTCATTGAATGAACGCTCTATCACTTCGCTGCGCGCGCAGTTAAACCACTTTCATTCGTCTCGCACCGGCTCTTCGGTTATCTTATATTTGTACGCGTTTGTGCAACGGAAAATTCCACCTACTACGTTTTATCACGTCAGATCACGTTTAATATTTGTTTGGTCGTACACTTTTCTAAAATCAGCCTAGCTGGGACATCTATAGTACGCCAGCGGAACTATTCTTTGTCCGTATAATATATTTATATTGTATTTGCTAGTATACATAAGTATACTATTTTGACGTGACAAGAAAGTTGTTTTCACATTGCCAAATGTCCAGCAGATACTGCTACATATCGGAACATTTAATTCAATGTAAATTAGAATTATTCGACAGGCCGTATGAAGCAAGCTGTCGAAGTTATCAAGCACGTCTTGTGATATACTACAATAAATAAATTTCAGTCTGTTTATGGCTTAACGGAAGGAACAGCCGTTATTTTCCAATCGATGCCCGACGACGATTTCTATAAATCAACTGCAACGGTCGGCTACATTGGCGATCATTTAGAGGTTAAAGTAACAGATAGTGAAGGAAAACTTGTCCCTTTCGGACGAAGAGGGGAATTATGCGTACGCGGTTATCTTAACATGTTAGAATATTGGCATGATGAGGAAAAGACAAAAGAGACTATCGTTAACGGATGGTTAAAAACGGGGTATTAAAATAAAATAAATAATACTTTGACGTTTAATTTGACATTTGACAGCGATGTCACTTTTTTTAGGGATCTGTTCATTTTGGAAAAAAACGGTTATGGTAAGATAGTGGGTCGTATAAAAGATATGATAATCAGAGGGGGTGAAAATATATTCCCCAAAGAAATTGAAAATCATCTCGACAAACATCCAGACATCTTGGAAGCACACGTAAATTTTATTATTTATGTGGCGTGAATGATTATATGCCCGCTGTTTTCTTTTCTTTATTAGGTAGTCGGTGTACCTCATGAACGTTTAGGGGAGGAAGTCGGTGCTGTTGTCAGATTAAAAGAACAGAAGAATGTAGATCAGGCAGAACTAGTGCAATTTTGCAAGGGAAAATTGGCTCATTTTAAGATTCCTTCGAAATGGAAAATAGTTGAAGATCTCCCAAAAACCGCTTCGGGAAAAGTGCAGAAATTCAGGCTGAAGGAGTTGTTTTAATTGGAATCGAATTTTCTTCGCCCAATTACTTCAGTGCTTATCTAAAGTTTGTAGAGATAGATTATGTATAATATATAATAATTTCATAACAAATCATTTAATTGATTTAATATTTTCTATGTAGGTATACATATATTAGCAATTAGGAACAGAATATTTTAAATAATTTATATTATAAAGATAAATAAAGAAGAGATTTCTATTTTATAATGTAACGTAATGTATTTTATAATGTACGTCATTAAACGTCATTTTACATCATTCCGCTACCTGGAAAGAGTTACAATAGCCGACGTTCATCTAGTATTATTTTATTCTGGATTCTGGATTGTTGGTTGGGAAGGGTGGCTAGCCACCCGCACTTAGGCCACTCTAACCGGGCCCTTGTGCTACCTTCCCTAGGCGGATCACTCACCCGCAGCTACTCGAGCCAACCCAAACGAAGGATGAACTCGAGCGCGCAGCATGCGAGGCGCCACCAAAGTTGGCCATACTGAGCCAGAACTCCCAGGATGGAACTCTAAGTTGGGCAAGCGCCGGACAGTCCAATAGATTGCTCCGGTGTTGTCGTCCTCTGGCAACATGCACGGCAGAGTGGGCTGCTAGTCAGTCCTATGCGGTGCATGTGTTTATTAAGTTTACAGTGGCCAGTCAATAGCCCTACAACTTGACGTAGTTTACTGCGAGAAAGCTGCAGACAGTATCTCGCTGTCCTAGGCGACAGCCTGGGTATGGCTTTGCGCCTGACAGCAGGTGGTTATGGATGCCCATCTCTCTTCGTGTAGAGTAGTGGTCCACTGGTTTATTAGAGTATTGAGTGTAGCCGAAGAAATGGGAAAACAGGCTCCGGTCCACGTAAGGAGAACACGAACCCCGTCTCGCCAACCTATCGGCAGCCTCGTTTCCCGATTACCTTTATGACCTTTAACCCATTTGAGTACCAAGTCATTATCAATGGCGATCGCTTCCAAGGCACTATGACACTGAAGTACTAGGCCGAAGCGATCTTATAACTACTAGGGCTTTAAGGGCAGCTTGACTATCACTGTAAGGACAATGCGTCGTCCTTAATGCCCCTTGCTAAATTTCTTCGGCACCATGCAGGATCGCCAAAATTTCCGCTTGGAAAACGTAGCGACCCTACCTAGTGCAACTCTAAGTTGAGCTTGAGGTCTGGAGAGAAAACTCCCGCACCTGTCCCTGTTTTTGTCTTTGATCCGTCTGTATAGACAGCAATCGAAGGCAGTGATTCGACGCAGGGGTCGACATGAACGCGGTAGTGTCTGCCGAAAGCAAACACGGGAGGCACACAGTCCTTCGCGACACCAAGAAGAGGCGCTTTAGCGACGCCCTCATGGATGATGCGCACGTGACCGCGACGCCCCCACTCCCCGATCAGAAGACCCCGGGACCGCAACCTTATAGCCGCTCTAAAAGCAGTCTCCTCCACGAACAGATCCAGGGGAGGGACACACAGGAGGGCTTCCATTGCCGCCGTCGGCGTAGTGCGCCCCTGTAATGCTAAAACATGCTATGCGCTGCACATGCATCAGGTCATTCCTGGCTACCACTCGTCTCACCCTTGGCCACCAGACGAGGGCACCATAACTTAGCATGGGCCTAATTATGGCAGTGTATAGCCACAAGGTAATTTTCGGGGAGAGTCCCCAAGTCCTACCCAAAACGCGGCGACACTGCCAAAAGGCCTTACACGCTTTCTCAGATTTTGTTTTGACATGTTTGCTCCAGCTCAGTTTTCTGTCAAAAGTGATACTCAAGATACTTGACTTCGTCCGAGAAACCGAGAGCAGTGCCAAACAGTTGTGGTGGGCGGAGTTTTCCCATCTTTCTTTTGTTAGTAAAGAGTACCATCTCTGATTTATCTGGGTTTACAGAGAGGCAACGTTCTCTACACCCATTTTCGAGAGACCTTAGAGCAGTCTGCATCAAATCGCAGAGCACGCTCTCAAATCTTCCATCAATGAGGATCGTAATATCCTCCGCATATGCAATTGTGTAGAAGCCAGATGTGTTCAGCGCACGAACGAGGTCATCTACCACAAGGTTCCACAAAAGTGGTGACAAGACGCCTCCTTGGTGACAGCCCCGATCTACGCGCCCCCTCACACTGGCACCTCCCACACTTACTTCTATTGCCCTCTGCTCTAACATACAGTGTAGCCATCCTATAAGGGCCGGCTCAACACCGTGTCTGGCTAGGGCACTGACAATGCTGTTGACTGAAGCTTTATCAAAAGCTCCTTCTATATCTAGGAATACACCCAGGGTAGACATTTTATTGTCCAACGATCTCTCTATCCGCCGCACCACAGAGTGGAGGGCAGATTCGGTGGACCTTCCCGGGATGCACGGGTGCTGGTTTGTATGAAGTGGATACAAAGGTAAGGCCACCTCTCTTATATAACGGTCGCACAGTCGTTCCAAAGTCTTCAGCAAGAAAACTGCTGGTGAACTTATCGGCCGGTATGATTTAGCCAAGGTATAGTCGGAACGCCCTGGCTTTGGTATGAAAATCACTCTTATTTCCCTCCATTCCTCAGATACGTACCTCCAAGCAATGCACCCCCTGAACAGTGTCACCAATGGGCTGAGCAGAGAATCCGCGCCCCATTGTAGTAGGGTGGGAAACACAACCGTCCAGGCCAGGTGACTTGAATGGTTGAAACTTTAATTGCCCAGAGAATCCGGGTTCTTTTACCACCCTTTCCGCCACCGCCCAATCCTCCTCAGTTGGAGGCGAGCCATGAGGGTCATCCCACGCAGGTGTATCGTGAATCACACTGCCCGGGAAGTGAGCATAGAGAGAGATAAGTATCTCGGCTGTTTCTAGGGAGGTCGACGAAAAAGTGCCATCCTCTCGTTTTAACAGTCCCAGTTGATGACTGGTGTCTTTGCTTAAGACTTATTTCATTATACAAAGCCCAACATGTACAGAAGATTTTTTTTAACTTTAATCAAGATATACGCAAACTATCCCACATACCCAAATTTAATTGCTCGCAATTATTCTTAGTAACTTCAACTTTGAAACATAAAATTACCTATCATTTTGTACTACATTAACAGTTATTAATGGCTTTACGTTGAAGTCAAGAAATAAGTGGCGGGAAATTTAAATTGGGATATTAGGGTTATCACAACTGTAATTTACGTCTTGTTTTCTGTTAATAAAATATTTAAAAAAAAACACAAATGTGTGTGTTTGGAAGCCTACTGATGAGCCCACATTTAATTTTTTTTTTTTCAAAACTACCGCTCGATTTCATATAGCTGAGTATTAGAAACGATTTAATTTTTATTGATTTATCAAAATTGCTTCAACCACACTTTTCTTTATCTACCTATGACGTTTGCTAGACCCTCAAATTTAAATTGTTTTTGGAATCGTTTACTACGGTGTGAGAGAAAATACAGAATATATTTTTTTTGTAATAGATGTGTTGCTGTTCCTAAAATTTTCAAAACATTTTTTATTTTGAATTCTCCGTATTTCGATGTATAGTACTTAATTCAATTACTACATAGTGTGATGACGTCATTATTTTTTTATATACCAACAACCACGGCCCAGACGAATGGAGAATATTATTTTACAATATTTCTCTACAGAATTTCATCGTGCATTAAAGTCATTTACGGCGCTCAAATTCTTCGAGATTCTGAATTCTCACGCTGTAAATGACACCTACCTTACTATAATCTAAAGTAATGATTATTTACTTTTTTATTACATACCGGATGAATCAGGTTTTTTTCCAACTTAAATCGTCGTTAATAAAAATCCTGATTGCTTTGAGGTTAGTACTGGTTCCAATCTAGCATTAACGGCTATTTGCACCGGTTACACTTAACTTAAGACTTAAGTAGATCCTAAACTATGATTTCATTTTGCACCACTATTTATGGACCAGTTAAGTGTTATTCAAAATAAGCCGAGGATTTGCCCGGCTTAAGGTCCAGTTAACCTCACTTTTGGTTTCAAATGACAAGTATTGCGGCAAGTCAAAGAAGACTTTTATTTGTTGTATTACGGTGTTTTCGAGGTATTTTATTTATTGTTGTGGGGATATTTATTATTTGTACATTTCTGAAACAAAATGGCACGTAATATCTTAATAAATAACATAATGTTTGAAGATGATGATGAATTGGACGAGTTAAATATAATTTTTTGTGGTATACCTAGACAAGTAAATGAAAGGGCAGAATATTTTCATACGTTTGACGAACTTACATTTTTCCGGCGATTTAGGGTAACCAAATGTACAACATTATTTATACTAAACCTGATTGAAGCTGAAATTGAATATCCTTGATGTGTGAGTAGGTATAAAAAATAATTTTAAGTTTACTATGCAACCTAAGACGAAATAACCATTCCTATGACCACGAATGCATACAGTTTGTTATGTTTGATCTAATTAAACAACAAATTTTCAGCAATAATAGCGTTGCTTTTATGAATCAGCTGTCAATAATCCTGAGACTGACCTGACAAATAATGATGAAAGCTCGAAAACTCGTATCAAGATTTAAAAAACAACATTCTCCTTCTTTCTGTGTGTTTCTGTCAAAAACTTACAAGTTACAAGTCACTTTCACACTGTCTGACACTGTTGCCATCCGTTTTGAATACTTAGCTAAGCTTTACTCCTAGTTTCGACGGTATAAAACATATTTACCTTAAGGTTCACCTTAAACTGAGGCTCTACTTAACTAAGTTTGTTATTAGGGAAAACTGGTGCAAACAACTGTAATACATCTCTAAACTGCTCTATAACGCCTCAAATCCATTGTTGCGAGTCATGTTCATTACAAGTCAAAACATATTTTCCTTAAAACGATCATAATCGGCTATGACTACCCTGCAAGAGTTTCAAACAATTCTCTACTAGGTAGAAATTGGCGAAAATCTAATTTCATTTCCCTGGTATTCAAAATATTAAAAAAAAAAGAAAATAATAAATTTCTATTTTTTTTATTAACAAAAAAAAAGAAATAAAATAACAATAAAAGTAAAAGAAAAATATAAATTAAGTTCATGGGATTAAAAACAGTGTAAAACTAAACTTTGAATTTTAGCATTGTATACCAAATTTGACGAAAATTACTGATCTTTTTTTTGTTTGCGTGTGGTTAAGAGAAGTAAAATTACTCTTTTTGAAAATTCTCCAATTAAAGACGTTTGGTTAAGTGCTTATTTAAGTTGCATAGTTATATCTAAATGATTTAATGCGTTTAAAGATATCCAGAACAACAGGTAAGGAACTCAATCACTGATACAGAAATATATATTGTCTTACATGTTTTGGCTAAATAGCCATCTTCAGAGCCGGTTCTATATTTTTTTTGCCTGTAATTCGATTACGGCTCTGAAGATGGCTATTTACTCGAAACGTGTAAAGCAATATATATACACTGAGGGAAAGAAATGTATTGATTTAACCAAAATACGCATAACCAACCAAAAAATTGCATTAAATACGGCCCACCGAAATTACTTGTTAGATTGAATTTTACGATTTGTTGAAATATATTTTGTTAACTTTAAAAATAATAGACTCGTTGATTCAACTGAACCCTCAATTTCAATTTAAGCAAGTTTAATCGTTAATGACAAACTTTAGTTAGTTGATGTAACATTTGTTTTGATTTGTTAATACAGCTCTAAGTATGTTAGAACAACAAAAAAAGTGTTTTGTTTAACTAGCATTGCTGCTTACCGTAACTTCGAAATTGTGTTGAAACTACAAAAACAAATATATTCTTGCTTCAAGCATCTTTATGTTACATTAGCAATAAAACGTATTGAGTGCACAAAATTAAGAGTGTCAATGCAACATTTTATTTTGGGTTGATTTGAAACAAAAATTTTGTTCATAACAAATAATCTCATTTTGAATATTTTGGAAATTTTGTTAATTACAAATTGGGGTTTGGAAACAAAATATGACTAAATTAGGTTCATATATTTATTAATAACTTCACAACAGTTATAAAGTATGAATATGTAAGTACACTTTACATAATAGTAGGTATTTAAAAGTGATGCCTAAAACATGTATTTACAAATATATTTGAATGCCTTCCGAGCGTGGATTGTTTCTATGTCCAGGACCTCAGGTAGGTAGGTACGCACTATACTATGAAAATGTATTCTACAACCTAATAAATACCATTTTCTGGGTTCTTAATATACCCGTTAAACATGAGTATACCGTTGCATATGTTATGCTAATAGCTAATATGGCGTTCATTTGCAAAAAACATCTATAAAAAATCAAAATGTGCTTCCTGCAAACACTGAAGTTAATTATTCAAATCCCACTGGATTAATAATTCTTTTACTCGCTCGTCCCCCATTAATATGTAAAAATAGGTATGTAATAATTAAAAAATTATGTTGGCTTGTACTAGTGTAGACTTCACAAATATCACGATATTTATTATTTTATTATTGTTTATATCGAGTGCACGAACGAAACAATGTGTGCTTTTTGACAGCAAGCAAGCGATCAAGATCACGCCACAACATTGAATCAAATGAGTATCTGACGGTATAGGTAATACACCTACTATTAAGTATGTAGGTACCTTTCCATACTTTAGAAATATTGAATTTACTAAATGTATTACAACCTAAAGTAAGATAATTATACTTGTTGAATTATGATATTGTTTTTTAGAAAAGAATTCTCTACATAATAATTACTATACATAAAACGGATACGTAGTATATAGGCATACTTTAAATCTACAATGTAGTGCGGCAAGCGCAAACACGTTTTTGTTAAGTTAACCTTTTTTAGTTTCAACATTTATGCATGATGTTTTCATTCAACACTAGATTTTTTGTTTTAACGTACCATTTTAGCTGTCAACAAAACTTTTAGCTATTAGCTTCAAGCATCTAAGGTTTTTCCGCAACAATTTTTTTTAAACACAAACTAATAGTTGCACAAATGACTCATTTTGTTTGGATTAATACAAAATTTTTGCTTAACACCTTTTTGTTAACATAGTAGTACTTGTTTAGATTAACGCATTTCTTTCTCTCAGTGATGACTACCTTTTTGCTTATTACGACCACTTTAGGCATTATACAGTTACACATTTTTTTTGGTCGTCTATTGTTGGCGTATTATGTCTCATTATTTTATCTCATTACGTACAAAATGCATATTTGTAACGTATTGCCAACGTTATAGCTATTGTTTATATTCCATGCTTCTTTTTCGCTGCAGAATAATATTCGGTTCACATGAAAGAGAGTATTTTGATCTCAATTCATTTTAACGTTAATGAGACACCGTACGCATGAATTAGCAATAGTAATCGTTGCTATACGTTAAGAGATTGTAATAATTAACGATAATAAAGTTAAATGCGTTATTGCGATTCGAAGTAAAATGTTTCCTCAATGCTTCGCGAAGAAGTCAACAAGGTTTGGTGAAATAATGCGGGTGATCAAAGAGTCTGGAACTTAGGACCAGACGTGAGTTTGTATCTATTCTTCGAACGCAAAACAATATTCTATCTATTAGACATTGATCCTAATTTCCAAGGTGTTTAGAATTAAATTGTTTTTACATGAAATACAACATTATTTTTATCAGGGTGAGTCAATGTACGGACCAAACTCCAGAGTTTTATTCATTATTTCACGTTGCAAAAACAATTCCTGAAGTTTGTCGGTTTTATTTCTTGACTCACTCTTTATATGAAATTCTGTCTGAATGTGATATAACTTTATTATACGACATATACAAAAACTACAGCGATTAAAAGCTATATGCTCGAACTGGAAACTAGCCATTGCAATATATACTATAGGTAATCTATTGGAAATGGCTAGGAAATACAGAGACAGGACCATGTTTGAATTTCAAGGTAAGCTGTTACATTTTATATGAACTCTACTGTGAGAAAAAGTACTTCTTTATAACCAAGGTAATTTTTGATGCTTTCATACATCTTGATATAGTAGACAAAGATGCAACACCGAACGTGCTGTCACTAAATTCATCGTCAGCAAGATGCAAAAAGCTTCCAAAACAGGAGCAATGAGAACTATTCCTATAGTAACAACTGCAATGCCTCTTAAACCTCACTCCTCTCAATTTGGTGATAATGGTAGAGGCAAGAATGAGGCATGTTAGATGTAAACAATTCAAACGACAGATATGCAGGATTAAGCATAGTAATATTGTCATCATGTGGATGGCAATGTTTCGGTTAACGATAAGGGACTCCTTAATTCTGGCGTATTCATTAACAGAAATTTTGAGCTGGAACAACTACAGAAGAATCGATCTGGAATACTACCAGAAAAATATACTAGTTTCCAAGAAATATTAAAAAAATCAATACAAACGTTTCTAAAAACAAACAGATCTATACTGCAGTAGACAACCAAGCGATAAAAAGGATATTAGTCCACCCCAAGGTGCAATCATTGATAATTTTATAGTCCACCCTTATGGATAATTTTTATTCAATATACAGGGTGTAACAGCGGTAACGTCGTGGTCTCTGGTAGTCAAATGAGCAAGGAATTTTTGAAATTTTTTTATATTGGGATATATTGTAGGCGGATAGATCTACAATTTAAAATTAATTGTCTGATATACGGTGTCCAAAATTGGCAGCGCATCAAAGTTATGTTTTTTTTTAATGGAACGCCCTGTATTTATGCATATTTTGAAATTTACATAAAAACTAGAACAATTTTATTTAAGGTTCCCCATACCTAATTTTTATAGTTTATGAGATATTTCAATTTGTTTAAAAATGTAATGTTGCAAAAAAAGTCTAGTATCTGGCAAACGAATTACTTTAGAGAAGTGAAATAAAAACCGTAAATAGCAAGTCCTTCCGCTGACTGAATGCGACATTTAACGTTTTCTAGTAGTATACAGGATGTTCAAGTACCTAAGCCAAAGTTTGTGAATTTTACTCGTGCTAACTTTGTGTTATTTTAAATGGAACACCCAGTATATTTTTACGTTGGTAGATAGGAATTTTTATTTTCTTCAACCCACTATTAGGAGTCCTATACCTATCTCCACTAGTTTTTAATTATTTGGATTTTTTAGATTCGTTCTAAGTTAAATTGTCATTACCTCTTAATTTAATCTAGGTAGCTGGTGATTTTTTTTTGAATGTGTCATTTAATGTGTATCCCAGTTAGCCCATGAAAGCATACTCGTGCAAGAAAGAGCTGATATGAGTTAGTTCTGGCGAACAAACTTTGTGAATTTTATTCGCCCCCTAACTTTGTTATTTTAAATGGATCATCCGTTTGTATGTTACATTGATTTATAATTAATTTTACTATTCGAGAAACTTTATTTTCATAATTTACCTGAATATCATAAACCGCTGAGAAGTAGATACAAACTAAACAAACCAACAGCAAATATTTTTGTTATAAAATGGAATAACAAGGGATTTTGATTGTATCTATTAAAATAAAAGTAAAAAGAAAAACCCAATAAAATAAACGGAAAGCACTAGCATTCAACATATATGCCATTTTCTCCAATCCACAACATAGCTCTTTTTTCAAATGCTCTTTCTAACGTTCCTCAGCATATTTGGTGTTATCTCTTCCGATCCACCTATTAGGAGCCCCGTTCTAGTTGAAACCACATCCGGTTCTAATATTTAAGGGAATGTTTTCTAAAAGGGCACAAAAAGTCCCTCTTAAGGAAGGCTTTAGAAATTCGTTTCCATTTTAGTGTGTCTATTGAAGAAAGTGGACCAATTACATGATAATGCATCCAAACACGTTCAAACTCCACCTATGCTACGATCCAAGGTATGAAAAAGATGACGATTTTCGGTATCATAATAATGGAAATTGTGACAGTTTACTAGTCCGTTATTATGAAATTGGGATTCGTCAGTGAATAGAACATAAATTAAAAAAAAAATCATTATCTTCTGCGTATCTATTTGAGCGCCCGCACGCAAAAATCAACTTTTCGCTCATAATCCATAGGGTATATTGTTGGTGACGTTGAAAGTGTAGGGATGTATTTGTGTTTTTCAGGATCCTAAATACAGTCATGTGACTTAAATCCAATTCCTTAGCATCTTTCTTGCTGCTATGCGGTTGTTCAATGACTGCTCCTAATACCACAAATTCATTTTCTTCGCTTACAATGTTGTTTTATGTCGCTTTATGTATGGCAACGTTGCCTGTGGTACGAAATCTGTCTCCAACGTGTTTCAAATACCCTTTATCTGGATGTTTTCGATTAGGGTACTTCTGCGCATACACCCGAGACGCAAGGAAGCAATTTTCCTGACACTCACCAATAAACTAAAATCATATTCAGTTCTTTCTTGCAGCGAGTATGCTTTCATGGTGCTAACTGGATACACATTAAATTGACACATTCAAAAAAATCACCAGCTACCTAGATTAAATTAACGTGAGATAATGACGATTTATTTAAACCACCTAAAAAATCCAAATAACTTAAAAACTAGTCGAGATGGTATAGGGACTCTAATACTGGTTTAGAAGATAATAAAAATTCCTATCTATCAACGTAAAAATATACTGGGTGTGTCCATTTAAAATAACAAGTTACCGCACGAGTAAAATTCACAAAGTTTGACTTAGGTACTTAAACATCCTGTAGACTACTGGACAACGTTGAATGTCGCATTCAATCAGTCAAAGGATTTGCTATTTACGGTTTTCATTTCACTTTTCTAAATTAATTCGTTTCCGAGATACTACTACTAATTTTTGCAACATTACATTTTTAAACAAATTGAAATATCTCATAAACTATAAAAATTAGGTATAGGGAGCCTTAAATAAAATTTGTTCTAGTTTTTAGTGTACACTTCTAAAAATGCCATTAAAATTACAGGGCGTTTCCATTTAAGAAAAACATTAACTTTGATGCGCTTGCTAAATTTTGGAACCCTGTATATGCATATTATTTTTAAATGTAGATCTGATCCACCTACACATACTTCCTAATATACAATATTTCAAAAATTGTTACCATTTGACCACGGCGTTACCGCTGTTACACCCTGTGTATTTTGTTGCAAACTAATATTTTTCGAATTTATCCAAATGAAAGCCCGCATTTCTGTTTAGTAATACATATGTTTCACCCAATAAAATTACTGAGGTGGTAAGATTCTATCTATGCAAGTGTCCTTAGGGTACTTTAAACTTTTTCTTTGCAAATTAAGAATCAGTCGAGAATATACATCTAAAGGAAAATACTAGAAATAAAACAAACTTTAAACTTATTCAGTACGGAATATTTAATTTGAAACTGTCGATCTGTTTTTTAACGATTCGTCTGGTAAAAAAATTCAATTTCTAATAAAGTAATACATTACGTAATTAATTAAGACTTAATATGACCATTACACTCAATTGAGTTTTTTTTTTTTTTTTTGAAAAGGCAAGGATTACTTTCATAGCAATTTTTTATAGGGCTATCATTCTGCGTAAATGTTAAAGTTTTTACTTAAAATAAATGCAGGTTTCTTCACAAAAAGAAAAAGACTAAGGTATCTCTTATATCTGATACTATACCTCTTTGATTTTAAATAACGATTTATTCAAGATTATGCAATCATAGGCTCTAGAAAATCAAAAAAAGCCCTAGAGGAATTGCAACCATCCCCAGAGCGTGGTAAATTGCATCAATGTAGTCAAAAAATCCTTCACAAATCCAAATAATGAAATCAAATATTTTCTGACGTGGGACAAAACGCTGCACTCGCCATTTCTCAGGCAATAGACTAGCACATCATTCCATATTACTACACGTCCATTACTTTCTTGTACGAAAAAGAATACATTCAATAATCTAGCAATTGATCAATGAAAACTGGTTTGGGAACATATTCGGGAACTAAATAGCGTGACAGACAAAATAAACTGACTTTGCTGTGGGCACTCGAATATTCTAGGAATGTCCAAAAACAGAGCAAGGCAAAAATAAGTAAGAAGTTTACGAAAAAAAAAAACTCAAAGAGCACTAGAATAAAAAGCTTTCATTAAAGCGCTGTCAAAGAAGAAATTTGAAGAACTACTAAAGCTTATTTGGAACCATCTTGATATAGTAGCAAAGTCTAGACATAGGACAATATGAACTGAAAGACCATCTGCAGAAACAGGGATCGCATGTCACATCCATTGTGTAATATGCTATGCTTTGGACGTATTTTTTTGCGAATTTAGATCAGAGATGATCACATACACAAGCAAAAGGCTGTAAGAAATGAGAAATGAAATACAAAAGCCAAGATACTGTTGTGTTTCCGAAGACTCCATGTCAGACTGCTCCCATAAAAAAAAGACACACAAAAAACAAACAAGTTGATTCAATCGTTTTTCGATTTTTTGTTCTAAAACTTTCTATAGTGGAAATTTAATTGTATCATTATTTATAACTGCACTGCTGACTTAAAATCAATCATCCTTCAAAACATTTTTTCCAGACACCAGAACAAATCCCTCGGCTTTGGTGACTTGTTAGAACAAGCTGATCGTTTAGCAGCAGGCTTATTAGCAACAGGCTTGAAAAGAGGTGATCGTGTTGGACTGTGTCTCCCAAACAGATACGAATGGAGTGTGGTTCTTTTCGCTTGCACCAGAGCGGATTTAATTTTGGTAATAATTAATACGTCGAGAATCAAATCTTTATAATTGCATGATTAAACCAGCGGAACAGATAAGAGAAGAAGTGTCACTTGTTGTCAGCACCTTTGGTGTTTTGTCGCTGGAAATATTATTTTAGCACCAAGTGCGTCAGTGTCTTCCAGTTTTTTACACTATACTTATCACAAAGAGCGTGTGTCAGAGAGGAAAATATAATCTCAAATCAAAATGGCTGTCATCTGCTGCGTTAAACGTGTGTAAGTACATCTTTTACGGAATTTGATTAGTAATAAAGGCATTATTAGCATTGTTATTAAATTAAATTGAATTAAAAACGCGATAGAATAATTTCCAAGGATAACATTTAATTAATCTCAATTACTTACAACGACCGTCAAGATCAATGTCAGAATAATGACTGCAGTAGCGCCCTCTCTGTAAGTTGATAGTGCTGTCAGAGTCGTGCACACGTAGCTGTCAAAAATGATAAGTGTCGCTTCTTGTCTTATATCTTCACTGTTTAAACCAGCGAACAGATAAAACCATCTCTTCGCTGATTAAACCATCATAATTCAAGGTCGCTTTAAACCCGGGCTACCAACCTCCAGAAATAGAATACTGTATACAGAAAGCCGGGATATCGACTATAATATTCCAAGATAAGTTCAAGACCCAAGATTATTATGAAATTTTAAGCACGGTGTGCCCGGAAATAGATAATAGCGAACCTGGTAAGATCAAAGCAGCAAGAACACCCACTCTGAAGACTGCCATCTTCATGTCGGAAAATTCTTTCAAGTTGGTAACACGTTTTAACAGCGTGTCACAACGAGCTTCCATTAAAAATATGTACATAGAGATTCAAAATGATTGTCAATTCCGCTCCTATAGATAGTAACAGGGTGTAGGTATATGCCGCGTGTTTGTAATGAAGGTTTGAACTAAGTCAGTGTTGGAACATAAGAAAGTAAAAGGATCTGTCATAAATAAGGAAAACGTAATCTATATTTGAACTCGCATTATATAAACGATTATGGATTGGTGTTTCTGCTTGTAAAAATGAAATGTAATTAATTTAACTTTACTAAATTATGATTTTACAATTCAGTACTAACTGGTGTTTAACTAAATTTATTTATTACTTTAAATTATAACATACAATTAGTATAATTATTAAGTGACAAAACTGCATCTCTCAGTTCTTCTATGGTATGCATGTGGTTTCTATAAATCCTATTTTTTAGATAGCCGATCTTGGTGGCCATCTTTGTGCTCTAACGACCCTGTCAGCAAAAAACTGTTGAAGATATTGGCAGGTTTGTCGAGCAGTATGTACTCAAGCATTATCGTGCTGAAAATTACCTGCTTCAGGCTCATTTTCTTGTAACTCTGCAATAAACAATTCCAACATCTGTTGGTAACGTTGGGCTGTTACAGATTCCTCAAAGAAAATTGGCCCTATTATTCGTTGCCTGGCCATAGCTAACCAAACTACAACTTTTACGGGATGAAATTGCGTTTCTCGAAATTCGTGTGGATTTTCTGCAGACCAGATGCGATAGTTTTGTGAATTGATATAGCCTGTTAGATAAAACCAGGCTTCATCCGAGAAAAATGATTTGTTTAGCAAGTCATCGTCCCTTAAATTGTTATTAAACCAATTACAATATTCCAATCGCCTATCGTGATCTAATGGTAATAATTCCTGTACCGTAGAAACTTTATAGGGATGAAAATGTAACTTTCTTTTGACAGCTCATTGCGCTGAAGTGTATGATAAGCCTATAAAATTTTAAAATGTAATAAACTATTGCACTTAATGTTAATATTGATTTTATTCCCGGTTTGTTGAGCTGTTACCAAAGATAAATTCCCTCATTTTCTTACAGTATTCAGAAATACTATTGTTGGTGATATTAGGTGTAAATATAAACGATTTGAAAAAAATTATAAGATAAATAATCGAAAGATACTACAACACGCACGCCAATGTCGCTAAATGTCAAGAAAATTCATTTAAATGTATGAAATTTGTATGTAGCAAACTTCGCTCATTAAATTGGTAATAAGTATAAGTAAATTTTTCCGGAAAACAGTTTTTTTCTTACGACAATCATTTTGAATCACATGGTATTTATATATACTTTTAATGGAAGCTCGGCGTGAAATATACTCTATATTAAGTTCATTTCTTTTAGGGGAGTTTACAATTACGATGAAATATTAAAATTAGCATCTGACAACGTTGTGAACAGTATAAGAAACGAACAACATTTGATAAATCCGGATAGTCCAATTGTCATACAATTTACGTCGGTGAGTAGAACTGTCAAAATGTCCCACATAGCCAAATTTAAATTATCCGCAATTATTCTTAATAACTTCATCGTTGAAACATAAAATTACCTACTATTTTATACTACATTAATAGTTATTTTAATGCCTTTACGTTGAAGTTACTAAAAATAGTGGCGGGATATTTAAATTTGGCTATTAGGGGTATTATGACAAGTGACAAAATAAAACTGACATATTTGTTTAGCATACCAGGGGTAGGTATATCAACATTAGAAATATAAAAAATTTTTTTACTTTAACAGGGAACAACAGGTAAAGCTAAAGCTACAGTCTCCAGCCACTTTAATATGGTAAATAACTCTTACGTAATTGGCAAGAGGACAGAATTAGATACAAAATATCACATTATATGTCTACAAAATCCTTTATTTCATGCGTTCGGTACTGTAGTGAGTCTATTACCGTCGTTGCATTTTGGTTCAACTGTAGTTTTACCCGGAGCGGCTTACAATCCCAACGAATCTTTGGATGCCCTAAAAGAAGAAAAGTAAGCAATGCTGCTGCTGTTAATAGTTAAAGCTCTTTACATTTAATTTCATTCAAATTATCAATCTTATTTCGATTCGAATTTATTTCGTATATATTTTTCCGTTAGATAGTAACATTTTAGATGTACTATGATTTATGGCACTCCAACTATGCATGTTGATCTAGTCCACGTGCAATCTAAACGAAATGAAGATATAAATCCAGAAATCGCATTAACAGGGGGCGCTGTATGTTCGGAATTTTTATTTCGAAAAATGCTTGATGTATTGAAAGTGAAAAAAGTTAAGGTAAGAAAATATTCTCTGTATTTTATTCGCATGCTTTTTCGAGAAATTTTTACGGTAATTCCGCAGGAATACATTATCGCCAACCAACTGTCAAAATAATAATAATGAAGAGACACTTGCTATTTTTAGCGGGTTCGCATGAACGACTTTGGCGTTCTGACAATACTGTCGATTTGCATAGAGGGCACCACTGCAGTCATTATTCTGACAGCCATGATCTTGACAGTCATTGAAACTAATCAAGAATAATTAAACATTATTTTTGTGGTAGTTCTACCCGCGGTTTTAATTCAATTTATTGTTGCTTGAAGTGTTTCTTCACGATTTTGTTATTTAACAACGGCAGTAATAATTTTTATAGCTGGTTCAAATTGCACATAAACAGCTACCATATTGAGTTGAGAGTTGAGATTGTAATGTGTAATTATACTGTCCTCTCCGAAGTCTCTGACTATGTAATATGTTCTTTATGATTGGTGTAGTGATGTAAATTAAGGAAGAAAATTGAGACATCTGATGCTAAAATAATTAAATTTTCTGGTGACACAACATGAAAGTGACTCTCTTCTCTTATCGCTTCGGCGATCGAACAACGAAATAAAGTTTATGTCAACGATTTGAAGTAAACTCACTGGGTTTATATTTATACTGCAAAAACAACGGTAAGTTATTTCGTTGCTTAATCACCTGTTTATATGAAATCTAAAAATTATAAACTATTCTTAGCCACAGATCTTTTAAAAAACTGCGATTTTTTTTTCAATAATCTTGAAACGGATCGCCTATCAAATTATATTCGATGCAACGGAATTGGGAATTGTAAAGTAGATTTTTTATACAATAGATTAAGCAATCAATCCGTTAGAATCCCACTTCAAGCTTTTGAACGATCGTAATACTATTAATAGGTTTTTCAAATTATTTTATGACGTATATGTATAATCTAAGCAACATGTCAAAAGAAAATTTGATATCACATTGTAAAGAAATTGTTTTTGTTAAAATATAGCTAGGCTAAATTCAATAAGACACTTATTTGTGTCTATTAACTTATTTAATTATAAACACTGCACAACAACAGCAGGTTATTCCAGTTCGCGTCTCTTAGCGTCATTCGTGAAGTATGCACGAGGCACGAGTAACTGATGATACTATATTAATACCAACTTAAATATTCATTAGAAAACTAACTTAATGTAAAGAACCATATTATACAAAATCACATATATTTAACAGTTTTAATTCATGGAGATTCATCCGATTTGAATGGGAGAGTACTAACAGATGTGTTATCTGTCCTTTTGACATTCTTAACAAAAGAACACCGCTCAAAGTACAATTTATTGTTAAATTAAAGCTAGCACCGAATCTTAGTGTTCCGTTGCGAATGTTGGTTACTGTACCAATATATAACCAACACTTACTGTGATAACATTGAATAAGAGCGAAAACAGACGATTTAGCAGCTAAAGGAATTTACTGTCCTCTTTTTACAATACGTCGGTCTATATAGGTAAATCAATTACATCTTAATTGAACTTTGTGAAATACACTTACCTGCGTCATTTTGTAAGACTTATCTCGCTTTTGTGTATTATCTAATATTGAATTTACCGCATTATCCACACTCAAACAGATGTTATTTATATTAGATACCTACCACGTAAATCTGCTTCATGATTTTGACAGTTTGTTTTTAACGGCGCCAGCTTGTCCAATCATGAGTTGCAGTTGTTTTCACGTTGCCAAATGTCAAGCAGATACTGCTACATACCGGAACATTTAATTCAATGTAAATTAGAATTATTCGACAGGCCGTATGAAGCAAGCTGTCAAAGTTATCAAGCACGTCTTGTAATATAACTACAATAAATAAATTTCAGTCTGTTTATGGCTTAACGGAAGGAACAGCCGTTATGTTCCATTCGATGCCCGACGACGATTTGTATAAATCAACTGCAACGGTCGGCTACATTGGCGATCATTTAGAGGTTAAAGTGACAGATAGTGAAGGAAAACTTGTCCCTTTCGGACAAAGAGGGGAATTATGTGTACGCGGTTACCTGAACATGTTAGGATATTGGGATGACGAGGAAAAGACAAAAGAGACTATCGTTAATGGATGGTTAAAAACGGGGTATTAAAATAAAATAAATAATGCTTTGACGTTTAATTTGACATTTGACAGCGATGTCATTTTTTTAGGGATCTGTTCATTTTGGAAAAAAACGGTTATGGTAAGATAGTCGGTCGCATAAAAGATATGATAATCAGAGGGGGTGAAAATATATTCCCCAAAGAAATTGAAGACTACCTTAACACACATCCAGAAATCTTAGAAGCACACGTAAATTTTATTATTTATGTAGGTAGCATGAATGATTATATGCCCGTTTTTTCTTTTCTTTATTAGGTAGTCGGTGTACCTCATGAACGTTTAGGGGAAGAAGTCGGTGCTATTGTTAGATTAAAAGAGCAGAGGAGTGTAAATCAGGCAGAACTAGTGCAATTTTGCAAGGGAAAATTGGCTCATTTTAAGATTCCTTCGAAATGGAAAATAGTTGAAGATCTTCCAAAAACCGCTTCGGGAAAAGTGCAGAAATTCAGGCTGAAGGAGTTGTTTTAATTATCGAAGTTTCTTGTCCTAATTATCGCTTATCTAGAGTTTGTAGACATAGATTATATATATTTTTGTAATAGTTTATTAAATGCAATAAATACAATGAAGCCAAGTCGATAACAAATTATTAATTGATTAATATTTTCTAGGTAGGTATACATATATTAGCAATTAGGAACAGAATATTTTAAATAATTTATAGCATAAAGATAAATGAAGAAGAGATTTCTATTTTATAGTGTAACAACCCCACATAGCCAAATTTAAATTGCCCGCAATTATTCTTAGTAACTCCAACCTTTAAACATAAAATTACCTACCATTTTGTACTACAATAATAGTTATTTTAATGCCTTTACGTAGAATTCACTAAAAATAGTGGCGGGAAATTTAAATTTGGCTATTAGGGACCCAGGCAGCAGTGACGTTTAATAGACGTCATTATGACGTAATACCTACGTCCATTTAACGCCATTTTACATCATTCTGCTACCTGGAAAGAGTTATAACAGCCGACGTTCATATCTAGTATTATTTCATTATACAAAGCCCAATGTATACGGAAGATTTTTGTTCTTTAATTCAGCATAATGGTTTGGTGGCTTACACCAACGGTAGCCATGTTGAGGATGACGTCAGTTGTTAATGTTTTACCGGTGCATCCACCATCAATAAATTTAAAAACGCTCCTAACCTCAGTGCTGTGGTCGAATCCTTATATTTGTTATATTATATAACAGACATATATATTTACCTAATGAAATCATTTCAATTTCCGCTGGCATTAATTTCGTTGTTAACGATTTTCCATCACATTCTGAAGAAACCTCTACGGCCTCTTCTTCAAACAGCAAACAAGCTTCCATGTTTACTTGAATTATTTCAATTTAGAGGTTATGTCAGCTTATGCTAATTCACCAAACCAAACTCACCATCTCCCAAAATCGATTGCAGGATGATGGCACCACTTGGTTGAAGCGGTAAATTTTAGAACGTGTTTTGGTGCACCACCAGAAACTAAACAGTAATTTAAGAACGTTACTGGTGAAACCAACTGCAACCGGTGAATCCACCGACGAAATAAAAAAACAGCCCCAAAGTAGTAAGAAGCACAGAGAGACGTTCCCACATGGCCAAACTTAAATTGCTCGCAATTATTCTTAGTAACTTCAACGTTGAAACATAAAATTACCTACTATTTTGCACTATATTGATAGTTATTTTAATGCCTTTATGTTGGAAGTTACCAAAAGTAGTGGCGGGAAATTTAAATTGGGGTATTAGGGTTAGCACAACTGTAATTTACGTCTTGTTTTCTGTTAATAAAATATTAAAAAAATATACAAATGTGTGTGTTTGGGAGCCTACTGATGAGCCCACATTTAATTTTTTTTTTTTTTTCAAAATTACCGCTCGATTTCATATAGCCGAGTACTAAAAACGATTTAATTTTCATTGATTTATCAAAATTACATTTTCATTGATTTATCAAAATTACTTCAACCACACTTTTCTTTATCTACTTTTGACGTTTGCTAGACCCTCAAATTTAAATTGTTTTTGGAATGATTTACTACGGTGTGAGAGAAAATACAGAATATATTTTTTTGTAATAGATGTGTTGCTGTTCCTAAAATTTTCAAAACATTTTTTATTTTGAATTCTCGGTATTTCGATGTAGAGCAAATTCAATTACTACATAGTGTGATGACGTGATTATTTTTTTATACAGCAATAATCACGGTCCAGACGAATGCAGAATATTATTTTACAATATTTCTTTACAGAATTTCATCGTGCATTAAGTCATTTACAGCGCTCGAATTCTTCGAGACTCTGAATTCTCGCGCTGTAAATGACACCTACCTCACTATAATCTGAAGTTATGATTATTTATTTTTTTTATTACATACAGGATGAATCAGGTTTTTTCCAACTTAAATCGTCGTTAATAAAAATCCTAATTACTTTGAGGTTAGTACTGGCTCCAATCTAACATTAACGGCTATTTGCACCGGTTATACTTAAGCTTAACTTAAGACTTAAGTAGATCCTAAACTATGATTTCGTTTTGCACCACTATTTATGGATCAGTTAAGTGTTATTCAAAATAAGCCGAAGATTTGCCCGGCTTAAGGTCCAGTTAACCTCACTTTTGGTTTCAAATGACAAGTATTGCGGCAAGTCAAAGAAGCCTTTTATTTGTTGTATTACGGTGTTTTCGAGGTATTTTATTTATTGTTGTGGGGATATTTATTATTTGTACATTTCTGAAACAAAATGGCACGTAATATCTTAATAAATAACATAATGTTTGAAGATGATGATGAATTGGACGAGTTAAATATAATTTTTTGTGGTATACCTAGACAAGTAAATGAAAGGGCAGAATATTTTCATACGTTTGACGAAGTTAAATTTTTCCGGCGATTTAGGGTAACCAGATGTACATCATTATTTATATTAAACCTGATTGAAGCTGAAATTGAATATCCTTGATTGTGAGTAGGTATAAAAAATAATTTTAAGTTTACTATGTAACCTAAGACGAAATAACCATTCCTATGACCACGAATGCATACAGTTTGTTAGGTTTGATTTAATTAAACAAATTTTCAGCAATAATAGCGTTGCTTTTATGAATCAGCTGTTAATATTCTTGAGACTGACCTGACAACAATAATGAAAACTCGAAAACTCATATCAAGAATTAAAAGTCAACATTCTCCTTCTTTCTGTGTGTTTCTGTCAAAAACTTACAAGTTACAAGTCACCTTTCACGCTGTCTGACACTGTTGCCATCTGTTTTGAATACTTAGCTAAGCTTTACTCCTAGTTTCGACGGTACAAAACATATTCACCTTAAGGTTCACCTTAAACTGATGCTCTACTTAACTAAGTTTGTTATTACGGAAAACTGGTGCAAATAACTGTAATACATCTCTAAACTGCTCTATAACGCCTCAAACCCATTGTTGTGAGTCATGTTCATTACATCTCAAAACATATTTTCCTTAAACGATCATAATCGGCTATGACTACCCTGCAAGAGTTTCAAACAATTCTCTTCTACTAGGTAGAAATTAGGGAAAATCTAATTTCATTTCCCTGGCATTCAAAATATTAAAAAAAAAAAAGAAAATAATAAATTTCTATTTTTTTTATTAACAAAAAAAAAAGAAATAAAATAACAATAAAAGTAAAAGAAAAATATAAATTAAGTTCATGGGATTAAAAACAATGTAAAACTAAACTTTGGATTTTAGCATTGTATACCAAATTTGGCGTAAATTACTTGATCTTTTTTTTTGTTTGCGTGTGGTAAAGAGAAGTAAAATTACTCTTTTTGAAAATTCTCCAATTAAAGACGTTTGGTTAAGTGCTTATTTAAGTTGCATAGTTATATCTAAATGATTTAATGCGTTTAAAGATATAGAACAACAGGTAAAGAACTCAATCACTGATACAGAAATATATATATTGTCTTACATGTTTCGGCTAAATAGACATCTTCAGAGCTGGTTTTATATTTTTTGCCTCTTATATGATACGGCTCTGAAGATGGCTATTTAGTCGAAACGTGTAAAGCAATATATATATATATATCTGCACCATTGATTGCGTTTCTTACCTGTTGTTCTATATATTTAAAAGCTTATTTAAGTAAACTCGAAGGACTTTTTACCACACCCACAAGATTATCTATAAGTTCTGGCATTATTATTATAACATATGTTTATACTAAGGTAGTTGTGTCAGTGGCAGTATAGGACAAGTCAAACCGTTCGCATCTGGTTCGCAATACTCGTCGACTAAGTAGTTCACCATTTCGACCAACGTTCGCTTTACTTCACTTTTTGTGCTGCAAACACAAAAAAAAAAATAGGCAAAAAATAAGCGAGAGAAGCCGATACTGGTA
This sequence comes from Protaetia brevitarsis, assembly GCA_004143645.1. Classification (NCBI taxonomy): domain Eukaryota; kingdom Metazoa; phylum Arthropoda; class Insecta; order Coleoptera; family Scarabaeidae; genus Protaetia; species Protaetia brevitarsis. Next base: position 2,312,832 of record RXPK01000203.1, on the reverse strand, counting down.
CTAACATTGTTTATATACATACTAGTTAGTCAACCTTATGGACAAAATAGTTAACAGATTTTTGAACATTTTGGACAAAAGCGGTAGATGGCAGCACGCCGTTGATGTCCGTCTCGATTTAAATATAAACTTTATAGTTAGACTACTACATACAAGATGGCTCTCTTACGTGTCGGTAAAATATTATTTAATTGCAATAGTTAAAGTAGTCACAATTTAAGAAATACATATTACGTCATATCCGTTTTGGGCGCTGGAGTCGTCGGATGAGTCCATTATGCCAGCTATAGGGGTGTTTGAATTCAGCGGCGTCGCACAGTGGACCGCTCTTATGGGCCGATCCGGACATCGGACGGCGTAACTCACATTCTCTAATTACTAGTAGTACTAGATTTATAAAACATGTTCAGTATGTTGTAATATATTTTCTAGAGGTGGCACAATATATTTCAAAAAAATCTGTTAACAGAATAGCCACCTTTTGATAATAAAAAGTTAAGAATAAATAGTAGTAGTTTGCAACATGATAAGTAGGTATAAGCTATATATCACACTTTTAAATATTTTTGCCAAAAAGTGAAGCAGTATCTATTACACATGCAGTAATTGGTGTAAAGTGAATAATTAGCAACGAATAAAGACATTATCTATTACTTCAAAATAATTATAAGTTTAAAAAGTCTTGGACGAGAACTGATAGCGAACACGTAAATATTAATACACCAAGAGAGAGTTCATTTTTACATCAATCCGTATGGACCCAATGTGTACCATGTTGAAAGCAACTTTATGAAACGATCGAAAATATATTGTGCCATGAAAAACAAGAAAATTTTTCTACTTAAATGTAAAGATTGCAAAATGAAATAATTTTTTATAGATTTTTATTTTTTGAAAAAGACAACTTAGTTGTCGAAACGTAAATGAACATAAGTGTTATAAATTTTAAATAATAAAAAATCGCTACATCATGATGTGTTGATTAATGTTATGATAACACTACGGCTACGAGCTAGCCTACCCAAATAATAATCAACTGTTTGAAAAATGGGTAACAACATCAAGACAGGCTAACTTTTACATCAATCCGTATGTAATATGAATCCAAATGCACATTGCAAAGGCAACTTTATGAAACAGTCGAGAAAAAATATAAGACAATTTCCACTCTTAAATGTAGATTCTAAAATGCAATAATTGATCCATAACAAAAGACCAACTATTTATCGAAACGTCAACGAATATAAGTGTTACAACTAGTTTTACCGTAAATAAGTCTTCTTGCAACAATAAGTAGATTCTTACATCCTTGATATATTTGGAGTGTTTAACTCCAATTATAATTACTCAACATCGAAATTAGTGAATCTGATGCTAAAACTTATGTTCCGCTGCTTCAGAGAGGGGACAAATTCAATTCCTCTTGAAATGTTTCACATATTCATGTACGTCACTATTTCTTAGGTTTTTACGCTTAATGAAAGCATAAACTTCAATTATTCGTATTAAAGTTTTCCACTTTCAAACACTATTAGTTGACTTTTGAAAAATTGGAAAAGAATGTTGAATGGAACTGAAGAACTTAACACTTATGGCACTGAGTTTGACTTTTGAAACCCTTTTTGAAACCAAATAATAAACCATGGATATGGCTAAATCGCAAACACACCCAAAAATGACGTAATAAATAATGACAATTGTCGTTATGAGGTTACCATAGTATTTTAAATGACCGTGCACCTTTAGCTACAATGTTAAATAACTCTCAAGTAGCAAAAAGTAGCAGATTTTTTTTTGCATGAAAGCAACCTCAAATTGTTTTAGTTCTAACTGTGTGATAAAAAGTGCGGGCATATGCGAGCATTTTTAACTATTTTCATCATAAACTTGTAACTTATGAAAATAAGAACCTCGGACTTTTTGGAAATATCATAAAATAATAAAACTTTTTTTAAATACCGCTGAATAGTATACCAACAAGTTGAGAAACACGTAAATATATATACTTTAAAGACAATTACGTGATTTTTGTTTTAAAAGTGTAAAAAAAAAAAATTCAAACCGACCCCAAATCAATACAGTTTATATTTTGACAGCCGCACATGATCAACTTAGAAGGGCTTTACAAAAAAACACAGCAATGATAGAGATCTAAGATTTTACTATAACATAGAAAATATAATCAGATTATGAAATCGCCACTAAATGTGAAACACTAAAGAATTTATATTTTGCTCGGATGTCCGCTTGATTACATTGCTCGGTCCACTGTGGCGTCGTCCAGTCGCAATTTTCGCATCTGTCAAAATTCAAATTAGTGTCGTTCTCGAATTTGTGGGAGTGATCGCTTTTTTAACGTGTTGTTATTTTATTATTATCTAGTGTTACCTACTTCATATAAATAAGTGTCTTTTTCAAGACATCTCATACTTCGTTTATAGATAGTGGTAAGTTGACTGCATTGCATAAGATTCTTTTTTATAGAATCTCTTTTATAATCAGTTATAAGCTTATGATGGCTGAAACAGTCGCATACACACCAAAGAAAGTTGGCGTGAAAGGCAAAATAATTCATAGCCAGGGAACGGAAATCATTGCGCATGTATTAAATTTATGAAGGAAAAAGCTGCAAATAATGCTCCAATAATACCTTTGTCGCACTATAAAGAGAGGTTACTTGCAGCAACGGGAATATCTGACATTACATAACGAAGTATTGTCAAGCAAGCCGAGGATGTAGATGCAGGAAGAGCTACCTCTTTAGTAGCCCTGGCAGAAAACGAACACGCCCCAGTCCAAAAAGTACCTTCGTATTGAAGATAAACAAACAATTCGTACTATTGTACATAAATTTTTATATACATGAAAAAAGACGACCTACCATAAGAGGTAACAAAAATATAATTTCCTTTCTGTTAATGTTTATACAACAGCATTATTATTTAATTATAGGAATTTATGAAAAATTCAAGAAAATGGTATATCTTCGAAGGAGGTTTGACCACTCTCTCAAATGTTTTAAAAAAGATGGGATTTAAGTATGTACTCATACAGAAAATTAATGTATGACAGTAAATTTATATATTTATTCACTTGCAGGTGGCAAAGAACTTCTGATAAACGGAAATTATGATGGAAAGCTACGATATACGAGCCTAAACGCATAAAATATCTACGCCAACTACAAGGTTACCTCCATGAAAATAGACCAATAGTATTTACGGATGAGTCACACATTCATAGTTCCCATACACAGCCGAAGGAATGGTCAGATGGTACACTGTTAGGACTGAAGAAACCTATTTCGAAGGGCAGCCGCTTAATCATGGTGCATGCTGGTGGTAAAATGGGCTTCATAGATAACGGATTACTTATGTTTCGATCAGGTATTTAGTAATGTATTGTATGTAGAAGTTAAACCCTATTGAGAAAATATGGGCTATTGTAAAAAACTGGGTCGCTGCAAGAAATGTTACTTTTAAGTTAGCCAATGTGGAGGCATTAGCTAGAAACAAATTTGCTTCTATAACTCGTGAAGAATGGAAATCTGTTTGTAACCACGTTGATAAAGTTGTAGAAGACTATTTGGAAATGGAGCACCTGTTGGATATGATAACAGATGAGGTGGTATTTGTTGTGAACACTGGGAATCAGAAACTGATGAAGATTTTATATGATTGGACGAGTATGACGATGATGCTGAGAATACAAGTGTCGTGATCTTTTAACTCTTAAAAGGCACCCCTTAGTTTTAATTTTTACTGTAAAATATAGTTTATTGTTCTTAATCCAGTGCTATAGTATTTTTAGAAAGGACTTGTGTATTTGATTATAAATATTCACCATATAGTATCGTTCATTGTACTTTGTTTTCATATTTATTCCTGAATAAATGACGATGGTTATTTTGGTGCTTTATTTTTTTGACATAAACAATAAATACTAATTTATTTAAAATTAAATAATTTTAAGCAAAAATTAATGTTTTATTTTTACTTCTTAGTGCATGTTCCATGTATCTAAAAACATTCTTTGTTCATTGAAAATTACGATGTATTATAATTATTATGTAATTTCTATTAACCCAAATATTTTTACGAACGTTTCCAAAATATTGACGTACCCAATAACTAATTAATAATATTAATTATTTCAACATTATTATTACATATTAATTGATTTGCTATTTTTCTGTAGTAACTTCTGTTACTGGCGTGCATTTTCCTCAAGCACTCTGTCAATTTAAATCACCTCCGCCACTGATAGCTTCAGTTCGCGTATTCTACGTTGACATTATGATAACGTAATATGTATTTCTATATTGAGATATTAACCGTATGTAGGCAGGGCCGGGGAAGGAGAGGGGGGATAGCATGACGCTGTGATGACGCGCCACGCGATAATTCTCGTGTTTACATTCAATGTTTTTTATTAGGAAGAATAAATATTTAGTTTGTAATATATAATCGTTATTTTACCATTTTACTTTACTTTTTTTAGTTTCTAATTTAATGTATGCTCTAATACATGTGTGTAGTTCTAAAGTTGTGTTATTTTATATTTATATAGTATTTTTTATTTGAGTTTACTTATGTTTATATTGCATACAAGTAAAATTCGTTTTTCCATTATAATAAACATGTATTTGGGAGTACAAATCGCCATTTATATTACATATATGCACCACGTTACTTCTTAGGTTTGTTTGTTTGTTCTGCTCTAAGCAGATCCATGGTTTTACGCGTTGTTTGTTTTTACAGAATGATTTGTGGTGTTTGTTTGTTTAGAGCAAGCAATCCAGATCACAAACAGGTTCCTCTTTCTGCTCGCGATCCGACGTCCGAGCATACGAGCAATTTGTGCAACATAACCTAATCGCGCTAAACCGTGTTGTAAACTGACGTTTGTAAATGTAATCCGATTTATACCTGCATCAAATATGCACGATATGGATAATATAATGATACCAATGTGATTGATGTAAAGAACGATCATTATATTTTAAAAAACTTCACTTGATAGGTACATAAATACTAGTATATGATGTAATTTTTAATTGTAGTCCTAGATTTCATTAGTTTGAAAAATTACTTTTACTTTTCCTATTCATAATAGCTGTGACAATCAGTAAATAATAAAATTAAGGTTAATATTGCAATCGAGCGCGTTTGTTTGCTACATCTTTAAATCCAAACTCCTGCGACGCTCTCAAGTAATCTGATGACGTCAGTAGATACTGCTCCAAGCACACAAACAAACAAAGCTATTAAAACAGCATACATGATGACGCGTTCGCGCTCCTCTCTCTTGATGGCTGAAAAGTTACCGATGTAACCCTGTATAGATACGGATGTTGCCCCAAAGGCTACTCGTAACTTTTCAGCCGCTCAAGAGAAAGAGTGCGAATGTGTTATCATGTATGGTGTTTTTAATAAGTAAAAGTGGTGCATATATGTAAAAATAAATGGCGATTTGTACCCCAAACTACATATTGTTAAATTATAAAAAAAACGAATTTCTATTATTATGTAATAGTAAACATAGTAAAGTCATAAAAAATGTTTTGGTAAATATAAGAAAAACTATATATATATATATATATTGGTAATTGGCAGTAAACTGCAGAAAAATGTATCACACAATTAACAACTAGGACAGACAGCGTGTTTCGCTTTTCCAAAGCTCCTCAGTGCCCCTCGGTGGTAACTGTGTGTAAACGCAAACGCGTATATATACTTAGATAGTGGAAAATGTATTGAATGAGAGTATTAAGTTATTAAAACCTTAAAATTTGCGAAGATTTGTGCTAATTTAGTCAATTTAGACCTACAATTTTGTTTTCATTCGAAACTATTTAATGTAGGTTGACTTTTAAAGACCACTAAATTTGCGCTGTTCGCAACTAATAATTGGTAATTAGCAGTAAACTGCAGAAAAATGTACACCACAATTACCACTAATGGACAGACACGTGTTTCGCTTTTCCAAAGCTCCTCAGTGCCCCTCGGTGTTAACTGTGTGTAAACGCCAAACGCGTATATATACTTAGATAGTGGAAAATGTATTGAATGAGAGTATTAAGTTATTAAACTCCTTAATATTTTGCGAAGATTTTGCTAAATTAGCACGTGTTTCGCTTTCCAAAGCTCCTCAGTGCCCCTCGGTGGTAAATGGGGTGTAAACGCAACGCGTATAATATACTTAGATAGTGGAAAATGTATTGAATGAGAGTATTAAGTTATTAAACTTAAAGATTTTGCTAATCTGAGCAAAATCTTCGCAAAATATTAAGAGTTTAATAACTTAATACTCTCATTCAATACATTTTCCACTATATAATAGATATATATATTATAATATATATAATATATATATATAATATATAGTATAATTTCTCGCCTTTACAACAGTTGAAGTTTAGCGACAGTACCGCTATACACGGGAGAAGGCGAAGATAGCAATAGGAGAGAGGAGGAAAGAAGGGTTTTCGTATATACGTTCGAACGAAAAACCCGGTTTTATTAAAATTTTAAATATAAAAAGGCCATCGAACTACAGATTATATATTATCAAACTAAATACTTATTCTTCTTAATAAAACAAACATTTTCTGATTATTATATAATCATAAATATAAGTAAATTAAGTTAACAAAACAACTTATTAATTTAAAAAAACTAAGAAAATAAAAATTGAGAAGTAGATTTATGTTTTTAATCTTCTCGGCAAATTTTCGTCCTTTTAGATTTAACTTTCCTCTTTTCAGTGATTTGTGTTTTTAAGTTTAAATATTTTTATTCTTAAAAAGAAAAAACCTCAATTTAGAAAATTGTTCAATTAATGTTTTGTCAAGAAGAACGTGCCTTGCAATATACTTTCAATTTCTTTATATTTATAACAGAATACCTCAGAATACTAATCTTCTAATGTAAACAAACACGGGAATTATCGCGAGGTGCGTCATCACAGCGTCACATGCATCCACCCTCCCTTTTCCCCAGACCACACAATTCGCCAATGTCAGTAAATCACCGATACGGATTCCGTCGTTTCCGTAGATGGATAAAACACAGAAATCTGTCTCTCACTCTCACCGAGATACCTGTTATATTTATCACGTTTTCAAATCAATTTACATTCACCGATAGAGTGCACCACTTCCCTGAGCAATACTTTATTTTTACGAAAATGCATTATGTTGACTAACTAGATATATTTAAACAATGGTACTAGTCTATAGTCACCTTCGCTTCGGCTTGGCGCACAATTCGGTGTAGAACTTCAGCTTCGGTTCTGTTCCGCTGCTGCGTAAAGTGGCCACCAATCCGTTCTCGAATTCGAACGTGATCATTTGCTGTTTCGAGGAGATCGGCAACACCGCCTTGTTCCCCGGTTGGCTATTGTCGAATCCCGTCGTCAGATCCCTGATGTATTTAACGTTGTAACAGCCGCCCAAACTGAGCGGATACTGTAAGAGAAACAATGAGACAAATACAGAGATTTTGGCACCATTATCTGTGGGATTGGAACTATAAATGTGAAATACTATATAGACTGTCTCACCGAACTGGGACATTAGATGTTTTTGAACTTCTAGTAGAAATTTGATATTAAAACTTGCAGTGTAGTCATGGCCTACTGTGATCTATTTAAGGAAAATATTTTTAACTTCATAGCACTTTCGGTATACAGGGTGTTGATATCAACTTTCTTATTTTAAATGGAATGGTACAATTTTTATCGGTCTAATGAATTTGGCGAGACATTTGCAACTAGTTTATATGAAGGTTCCCTATCCCTAAACTCGACCGTTTTTGAGATATTTTCATTTTCGTTGATTTTTTGACATTTGCACTCTTTCTAATAAAATCGAATATTTCATGAGATAGCAGATATTTAATGATTCTACTAAAGTCGATGTAAATACAAGGACGTAACTACAAGGTGTTATAACAATAATCACTGAATCACATACAGGGTGTTCAAAAACGCGCCTCCAATGTGGATACCTTTAAACTAACAAAACTTTTTTCTTTCAAATGGAAGATGGTATTTTTTACCACAGCATCGAATGCAGCACAAAATTCTACATCGATTGATATTAGGCTTTAGTATGCCTATTCTTAATAGTTTTTGCATTTCTTGCAAAAAAAAATACTAAAAATATGCCTAAATTCCAAGTTTCAACCAAATAAAATGAGTTTTTTCCTACAAAACACTCTGTACATTATTTGCGTAACTTATCTAAATATTTATGTTTCAGATATCTAACGTTCACTAATTTCTTACTAATAGTAATGTCTTTTAGTCATAGAGAACGTATTAATTATTAGATATTAGTAGGTCATGAGATGTGCTAAGAAACAAGTGATATCCATTATTGGTAATTTACCAAATTGCGCAGTGATAAACCTATGTAATATTAACAAGTCATATCTTTTATAGTAAGTCCTAATGCTGTCAACTCCTTCACACATTTTCTTCTAACAAGTAAAATATTGTAAATCGAAAGAAATAAGAAAAACATTGAAAGTTACATATACAAATAACATTTTAGACTTATTCTACATTCATGAAGTATGTAACAATGATTAGATACCTACGCTTATTTGCGATGAATAAAAACCTCAAAAAAATAAAATACAAAGGGAAATTAAAGCAGATATCCTAAATACACCCATAATATTTGAAATATTGTTCACTTACTAGACCAGATATTCTCTTTGTAGGAGAGCCGTCTGACATGGAATATCCGAAAACAATGCAGCCTCTTGGCTTTTTGTATTAAACTAGGTATTAAGCGATACAGACAGATAACATAAATCAAGAACAAACTATTAAAAGTCTTCGAAAATGTCCAATATAAATGTTCTTTCAGAATAATAGTTTCTTAGCTTTTTTTTTTAATTTGAGTTATTTTCGATGTATTTAATAAGCAGGCAAAAATATTAACATGTAATTTGCTGTCGACTAATAATTATGGCTTATTAATATTTTATAATTACAATTACATAAAATTTGCTAATAATTGGAAAACTTCCAATGATGAATATCTCAGGTATGGAAACCAAACGAAAAAAGATAAAGCATCATTCTAAAAAATAATATACAGGGTGTTTTTAGGAAAAAATATTGTATTTACTCGAAACTTGGAAATTAGTCATATTTTAGGCAATAAATGCTAATATCTCAAAAACTATCAAAAATAGGTGTACCAAACCCTAATGTCAATCGATGTAGAATTTTACGCTGCATTCAATGCTGTAGTAAAAAATACCATGTTCCATTTGAAATAAAAGAAGTTTTGTTGGTTTAAAGGTATCCATATTGGAAATGCGTTTTCGAACACCCTGTATGTGATTTGGTCATTATTGCCATAACACTTTCTACCTACGTCTTTGTACTTACTGTACACCGACATTAGTAGAACCACTAAATATCTGATACCTCATCAGCTATTTAATTTCACTTGAAACAGTGCAAACGTCAAAAAATCAACAAAATCGCAAGTATCTCAAAAACGGTTGAGTTCAGGAATAGGGAACCCTCATCTAAACTAATTGCAAATGACTCGATTCATTCATTGTACCGCTAAAAAATGTACCATTCCATTTAAAATAAGAAAGTTGATATCAACACCCTGTATACAGAAAGTGCTATAAAGTTGAAAATATTTTCCTTAAATAGACCACAGTGGGCCATGACTATACTGCAAGTTTGAAAATCAAATTCTTGCTAGAAGCTCAAAAAAATCTAATGACCCAGTTCGGTGGGACACCCTGTATACTAACTAAAATATCACTTCGGGTTGACCGGAAATGCACGTCAACTTCGTTATTTTAATTAGAATGATATAATTTTTTATTCATTTTTGGCTTCTACGGCCATAAATACATCAGTCGCCATTAGCTATTTTTTTTTTGTAATAATAAGCATTACATCATTAATAATATTAATAAAATTAATATTAATAATATTAATATCTGAGTTAATACTGCAAATCGAGACTCCAGATTTGCTATGTTATGAATGAACGTCTTAATAAACATTTAAATTTACACAATTTTTTTTAATTCATCCCGTCCGCTACTACCAAAATACCATCAACAATTAATTACTTAAACAGACAAAAGTTACCACTTACCACACCGATACCATCAAAGTTCCTCAACCTCTTGAAAATCCTCTCGACCACGCTATGATCCTCGATGTGGAAATAGGAATTTAAACTAAGGTGATAACCGTATTCCTGGTAAATTTCCTCTAAATGCGCTGTCAATGTTATAGCGTGATGGTGCAGATAACTGGCCAACGTTGCCAAATGTACACCGGCTTGGATACCGTCTTTGTCTAGGATGTTGGTGTTCCACATGTAACCTATGGCTTCTTCGAAGGCGAAAATCACTTTCTTCCTGGCGTCTTGCATGATTTCGTGCGCTTTATTGCCTGGAATTAAGTGTAATTTTTATGAGTAGTATAAATTTTTAAGCGCTGATTCCTGAGGATTTTGATCATAAAAGTTCATAAGAACATATGTCCAAAATCGCTTAGTTCTAAAGTTGTATAATGTTTAATAGTAATTAGTAAAACAAAATTAACTTATACTAACTGTTGAAAATGACCGCCCCCAACTGCAATACAAGCTTCTATCCTCCGTCGTATTGACTGGCGAGTCCGTTTTAAAATACCAGGAGTATTTCCAATTGTTTGAAAAGCTGCGATAATACGATTTCTCAGTTCATCGACATTTTCAATGGGAGTCGTATAAACTAATGATTTAAGGTGACCCCAGAGAAAAAAAGTCCAAAGAATTTAAGTCTGGAGACCGAGGAGGCCACGGTTGTGGACCTCCCCGTCCTATCCACCAATCTGGATACGTATTGTCCAAAAACTCGCGATCAACTAAACTAAAATGCGCTGGAGCACCGTCATGCATAAAATACATTTGTAATCTTAATTGCAACGGAACTTCTTCCAGCAGTAGTGGTAGCTCCTCTTCAAGAAAATTGCGGTATACCTCGCCATTTAACCACATCGGTAAAAAATGTGGACCTATCAAGTGATCTCCAACAATTACCGGCCCACACATTGACAGAGAATAGATGTTGATGACGGGCATTCACTAGTTCGTGCGGATTTTCTTCGGCCCATATGTGATTATTATGAAAATTAATAATCGCGTTTCTAGAGAAAGTAGCCTCGTCAGTGAAGAATATTTGAGCCAAATAGTCAGGATTTTGTGCGATTTTGTGTTGCATCCATTGACAAAAAGCCACTCCTTGCGGAAAATCTGCCGACAAAAGTGCCTGCACCTGTTGTATCTGATATAGATACAACAGTTGATCTTTCAATATTCTCCAAACTGTAGCCTGACTAATGTTTAAAGCAAACGCAAATTTTCTGGTGCTTGTAGTAGGATGTTCCTCAATTTCATTTAGCACCATTTCTTCAACTTGTGGAGTTCTCACTGTAGATGGGTGCCCGTTATCAGTCGTCCGTTTTTTTTTTAAATTTCCCGTTTCACTAAGACGTTGGTGAAGACGGGCAAATATTGAATGATGCGGGATGATACGGTTCGGGTATCGTTCTTCATAAAGACGTCTAGCAGTACGCGAATTTCCATTGGCAAGACCGTAAACGAAATGCATATCACACATCTCAGCATTTGTGTAATTCATTTTAGAAAACAAAAGCTGGCAATAAACTGAATGAATACACTGGCAACTATTGACAAATATTGAAATGACAAATAAACAATTCCCTCTCAACACAATAGTTTTTGAAGAACCAACTGTGATATTATATCGTGTTAGTCGTAGTTCATAATTTATTATTAAACATTCAATAACTTTAAAACCAAACAGTTTCGGATATATACTCATATGAACTTTTATGATCAAAATAACTTCAGGAATCAGCTCTTAAAGTTTGTCGCATATATTGAGAATTACCCTGTATACTGCTGTATACAACATCCGCACTTGTCTACTATATCAGGAAACTGCTACAAAAAGTAGCAGCTTCTTTTGGTATTTAATAGCTGCTACAAACGGTTGTTAGCTGCTACAAAATAGCAGTTTGCTTCATAGCAACCCATATCACTAGTAATTTTCGATATCGATTTATTATAGATCTATAGTCTTACCCATCCATTTAAAGCCAGTGGGTGTCTCGATGAATTTGAAACCGTCGATTTTGGACATCGTACGCAAAATTTTCGAACTCACGGCGCTGGCGATCATGTACACTTCTACTTTTGGGTCGTAAGTGGGTAAAGCGTGGTACGAATGGAGTGCCCACCAACCCAGGAGGGCTCCTATTTCGTTACCGGTGAAAATTTTCCATTTACCCGAGCTAAATCAATCGCAACAGACAAGTTAAGAGAAACATGGAGTAAAAATCAAAAAAGAAGCTAAACAAATATAAACTTTTATAGTTTAATCTGCGTTTTTCTTTACAGATACCTATCTTTCCACGCTTAATAGTATCAAATACAATATAAATATATATACGGACAAAGAATAGTTCCACTGGCGTACTATAGATGTCCCAGCTAGGCTGATTTTAGAAAAGTGTACGACCAAACAAATATTAAACGTGATCTGACGTGATTAAACGTAAGTGGAATTTTCCGTTGCACAAACGCGTAAAAATATAAGATAACCGAAGAGTCAGTGCGAGACGAATGAAAGTGGTTTAACTGCGCGCGTAGCGAAGTGGTAGAACATTCATAAATTAATTGTCATTTCGCAAAATTATTATGAAATGAATATTAAAGGAGTCAAAACAAGTAACAGTTTAGTAAATAAACCAAAAACCAAAACACACATATTGGCTCAATGGATTAATATTCGTTTTATAATGAAATTAAAACATATTTTTGTGTTAAAGCGAAGCTATACACACGGAATATTTGCTTTTATTTATTTCGTCAAATGCCTATTATTATATCTTATTTACCACTGTTGATTTATTTGCGGTGATAAAATATTTTTGCTTTTAGTGGACTAGTGGACATTTAAAATAATCTTATTTCTTGATATATAAATTTATGTTTTTTTTTTGCTAATTTTGTCAATATATCTGCAGTTAACAGCGAAAAATATTATCTTACTAAAACTGAAATAAAAATATCAGAAACATTAAAAAGTGTATCTATAAAATCTATAAATTTTTCTTTTTTTTTTTAAATTCACTCTCAGAAATACCATGATGTTTGAAAAACATAAGCTCATATTTGTTTCCAAAATTATTGTTTACTGTTTTCATAGGATAGTCGATGGCGTATCGAACAGCAATTTTTTTTTATCATTTTGCTTAAAATGTAACTTAAAACATTACAGTACAAGTTTCAATCGCAGCCCAGTAAACAAATTCAAATCTTCCGCAATTATATTCAGTAACTTCAACTTAAAGGTATTCAAATAACCATTAATGTAATACAAAATCGTAGGTAACTTGATGCTTTAATGTTGAAGTTCCTGAAAATAACTGCGTAAAATTTGAATTTGGTTTACTGGGAGGGGTCTTTACAAAAAAAAAATATGCAATATTATTATTATCTGGTTGCACTTCGGCAGGTATTTTCCTCAATTTTGTTTTTATCAAAGTGTACAAGGACAAGTACGCTAGCATCAGACATAAGCTTTTGTCGCTCTTGAACTTTTTCTGTTTCGTTGTTTGTAGAATCAATATAGAAAATATAATTGTTGGACATTATATTATTGTACATATCTTATAATGGTTAGAACTGTCAAACTATATATTTGTAACAAAAAAATTATAAAAAATAGAAGAAAAAAAGGAGAGAATTAACAGAATTCAAATTTCCTGCATTTACAATTTCTAAAAGATTTTCATTTTTTTTTTTCGATCGCTGCTTTTAGGAAATCTCAGATTGCTTTTGGAAATGAGACATAATACTAGAAAAATTTATAGGAATGCAACCAAGTGCAAATGCAGACTTTTTATAATAAATCATAAAATTGGAATTTTTATAAATCATCAATAAAAATCATCGATTATAGTGTATCTCTGTTTAGTACGTTAATTAAATAGCGATAAAGTATAATAGATGCATTCATAAAGAACAACTCTCCAAATATACATTCATCTTGTAAAATCACTTGGATAAATATAAACCGCAAAACTAACACCTAGCATCCGATTCTCAGACCATCTACTTATTTATATACCAGGGGGTAGAATTCATATTTGCCGCGATTATTTACGCGTATTATATACGTTACTGCCAATAGAAATAGATTTCTGAATTACCCACAGCTGTAATACTCAAGTGCTTCCATATCAAGTACATAGTTCGCTTGGTCCACTGCTTATTTTTGTACGCCCTTTGCCCCGCCGCTTTTTAACTGCCCCCGCGGAGAAACTACAGTGGCGCCGCTCTATAGTACGCCAGCGGAACTATACGTCTTTGACCATATGTATACTAGTATTATATTTGATAGTATTTAGAGATACAATCTCCCCTCTTTTTAACCAATGAGCAGTTTATATTTATATTTTTTTACCAGTAGCAACTAGGTAGCCGAGGAGGCTGCACGTGATGTATCTTCTAAATTCTAGTTGTTATTAACATTAAACGTCAATTTCATTTTTAAATATTTGTTTGTAAGAATGACTTATCAACATAATAAAGCCAGGATCAAAACTAAGATTAACATATCGTTGCAGAGACGATTTTTTTTCATGAAATTACTCCCACAATTATTGTCTTATTTTCAAACGAAAAAAAAAGAAAATAACTACTCACAGAGGATCCTTCTCGGCGCATTGCATCCTATCAGCATCCGGATCGTTCGCAATGATCACAGTGCACTGATGTTCCTCGGCAGTTTTAATCGCCAACTCGAAAACTTCTTCTCCCTCTTCTGGATTCGGATACCTGGCAAAAAAAGGAACACCATAAGAATACCAAGCGTAATCGGTAACTCCTCCCATCAAATATTTACTTCACTGAAGGAAAATCCGGATCGACGTGTTTCTGCTCCTCAACCGGAACGATCTTCAAATTGATCACCTCCATCGCCCTGGCGAAATAGACGAAACCCACGCCGTGCAACGGCGTGTAGACGAACCTCAAATTCGATTTCTCGTTTATGTCCTTGTGCTCTTGCGCCACGTCGGTTTTTATCATTTCCAGGTAGGATTTTAGCACTTCCGGCAGTGGATTGGTCTTCTTGTCGGTCTTCAGGAGGCTGTTGGTGTCCCAGGAGGATTCTAGGGGCTCTAAGCTTTGCAGGATGTACGCTTCGATGTGAGCATCCACCGGGGAGATGATCTGTGCCCCATTCGGGCCGTAAACCTAAATAGTGCATATGAAAATGAACGCAGGGGTGATGCGGTATATTTAATAAAAACTACTTTAGCATCATTGTCACTCATAAACATATTACTACGTATAAATCAGTACAATCTAAATTAAGTATATTGTTTATTACTAGTACACAAAGAAAATATACCGATGTGTCCCATTCTGAACTCAGTTAATTGTCACCTAAAAATATTTTTAAATATACGGGGTGTTCAGGAAGACTGGGTTTTTCATTATAGCTCTATTTTTGCTTTCAGGAAAAATCTTTTCTACAAAAGTCTAATAGAATTAAATGCTGCAAAACCCAAAAATATTTTTAAATATACAGAGTGTTCAGGAAGACTGGTTTTTTTCATTATAGCTCTATTTTTGCTTTCAGGAAAATAATTTTCTACAAAAGTCTAATAGAATTAAATGCTGCAAAACCCAAAAATATTTTTAAATATACAGAGTGTTCAGGAAGACTGGGTTTTTTTCATTATAGCTCTATTTTTGATTTTAGGAAAAATCTTTTATACAAAAGTCTAATAGAATTGAATGCTGTGTACCCTACAAATATTTTTAAATATACAGAGTGTTCAGGAAGACGGGTTTTTTTCATTATAGCTCTATTTTTGATTTTAGGAAAAATCTTTTCTACAAAAGTCTAATAGAATTGAATGCTGTGTAACCTACAAATATTTTTAAATATACAGAGTGTTCAGGAAGACTGGTTTTTTTTTTTCATTATAGCTCTATTTTTGCTTTCAGGAAAAAATCTTTCCTACAAAAGTCTAATAGAATTAAATGCTGCAAAACCCAAAAATATTTTTAAATATACAGAGTGTTAAGGAAGACTGTTTTTTTTTCATTATAGCTCTATTTTTGCTTTCAGGAAAAAATATTTTTTACAAAAGTCTAATAGAATTAAATGCTGCAAAACCCAAAAGTATTTTTAAATATACAGAGTGTTCAGGACGACTGGGTTTTTTCATTATAGCTCTACTTTTGATTTTAGGAAAAATCTTTTCTACAAAAGTCTAATAGAATTGAATGCTATGTACCCTACAAATATTTTTAAATATACAGAGTGTTCAGGAAGACTGGGTTTTTTTCATTATAGCTCTATTTTTGATTTTAGGAAAAATCTTTTCTACAAAAGTCTAATAGAATTAAATGCTGTGTAACCTAAAAATATTTTTAAATGTAGAGAGTGTTCCGGAAGACTGGGTTTTTTTCATTATAGCTCTATTTTTGCTTTCAGGAAAAAATCTTTTCTACAAAAGTCTAATAGAATTAAATGCTGCAAAACCCAAAAATTATTTTAAATATACAGAGTGTTCAGGAAGACTGTTTTTTTTTTCATTATAGCTCTATTTTTGCTTTCAGGAAAAAATCTTTTCTACAAAAGTCTAATAGAATTGAATGCTGCAAAACCCAAAAATATTTTTAAATATACAGAGTGTTCAGGACGACTGGGTTTTTTCATTATAGCTCTATTTTTACTTTTAGGAAAAATCTTTTCTACAAAAATCTAATACAATTGAATGCTGTGTAACCTACAAATATTTTTAAATATACAGAGTGTTCAGGAAGACTGGGTTTTTTCATTATAGCTCTATTTTTGATTTTAGGAAAAATCTTTTCTACAAAAGTCTAATAGAATTAAATGCTGCAAAACTCAAAAATATTTTTAAATATACAGTGTTCAGGAAGACTGGTTTTTTTTTTCATTATAGCTCTATTTTTGCTTTCAGGAAAAAATCTTTTCTACAAAAGTCTAATAGAATTGAATGTTGCAAAACCAAAAATATTTTTAAATATACAGAGTGTTCAGGAAGACTGGGTTTTTAATTATAGCTCTATTTTTGCTTTTAGGAAAAATCTTTTCTACAAAAATCTAATACAATTGAATGCTGTGTAACCTACAAATATTTTTAAATATACAGAGTGTTCAGGAAGACTGGGTTTTTTTCATTATAGCTCTATTTTTGATTTTAGGAAAAAAGTCTTTTCTACAAAAGTCTTATAGAATTGAATGCTTGGTAACCTAAAAATATTTTTAAATATACTGGGTTTTTCATTATAGCTCTATTTTTGCTTTTAGGAAAAAATCTTTTCTGCAAAAATTTTATAGAATTGAATGCTGCATAACCTAAAAATATTTTCAAATATACCGGGTGTTCAGGAAGACTGGGTTTTTCATTATAGCTCTATTTTTGCTTTTAGGAACAAGTCTTTTCTATAAAAGTTGTACAGATTTAATAATAATAATAATATAATAATAATAATGTTTATTGATTACATGGACACCTTTTTGTTTGTAACATGTCAAACTAAAAAAATAAAGATAATTTAAATTAGAATTAGAATGTGCGAAAAGAAAGAGTTATCGACACAAGAGAACTATGAACACATAAATACTAATATCTAATTAAGGAAACAAAATTTCAATGCTGCATAACTTAAACATATTTTAGACTATACAGGGTGTTCCAAAAGTAAGAACAAAAGAAAACTACTTAAAGCGTATTACACATTAAAAGATGATTTTCAAGTGAATGGACCGACTTCAAAAAACCACCTTCCTCAAGGACTAGATGCGCAGCATCTAGTATTACATATAATTTAGTCAAACTTTTATCAAACATACTTACAACCAACTTTTACTAAGATACTGAGCTTAATAATCCAAGCTAATTTAACTTAAAGAAACGGGAAAAAGAATACAGCTAATGTGCATCAATCTTCTGCGAGTTCTATGATACTGCTTACTTTATAGCCGTTGTATTCTCTGGCATTATGCGATGCTGTCACCATGACACCAGCGGCGCATTTGAATTTTGCGACGGCAAAGGGCACGAAGGGTGTGGGAACGACATTGCCGAATAGCCTGACCTGGAAATTCCTTTGTACGAATATTGTGGCCGTCAACTCTGCAAATCTGGAAAATCGGTTATGATGAATATAGATGCAGCTGTGAATTTTAATAACAGTAAATGCGGTTACTAATTGAGCAATTACTTATTCCGATTTGTTACATTGTTCTTTCAATTTGTTGGAAACGTTGATGGAAAGATAAGATTGTAAGAAGTAAACAATTAATTGCTCAATTAGCTGCGCTTTTTTTTAATCAATTCGTTCTTGAATTTTGTTCGCTTAAAATTATGCATATTGAAGACGTGCTTTTTCAACATTCCGTTAATAACATGTATATAAATTGTCGCAAAACCTACACGCAGAGATATTCTTCGTTCGCTTCTGAAACAAAAATCTTAATCAAAGTGTTGCGCAGGTTTTCACGCCAGAATCTATTGCGATAAGTTTTTTTCGGGCTGTTGAGCCGTGGTCTTGTGGAATTACTTTCGTACGTTTAAAAATCTTAATGTTAAAATGTCGTGTCATACCCCTTTGTTTTCAGGGAGTTCTTCAAGCTCAGACTCTTAGCGCTTAACAATCTGTAAGCCTTACTTTAACGATATCTGTTAATAGAAATACTGAACTCATTCATGTTCATAAACGACGCTATCTAACGCTCTCGTATTTTTTCTCACTCACGAACAGTAGATCAATTTTAAATTTGATACTTTTTTAAAACGTTTTTAAATAACGAATTAAAAAGATACTAATTAATCAAAAAGTCTAATTTTAAATTTCCAACGAATTTTCTTAATTTACAAAGTGCGCCACAACGTATCAAATAAAATTTACCATAAAATCATAGGTGTGATGAGTCACAGTGACCGAATCTACTATGTGATTCAAAATGATTGTCGTAAGAAAAAAACTGTTTTCCGGAAAAATTTATCTATACTTAGGTATTACCAATTTAATGAGCGAAGTTAGCTACATACAAATTTCATACATTAAATGAATTTTCTTGACATTTAGCGACATTGGCGTGCGTGTTGTAGTATCTTTCGATTATTTATCTTATAATTTTTTTCAAATCGTTTATATTTACATCTAATATCACCAACAATAGTATTTCTGAATACTGTAAGAAAATAAGGGAATTTATCTGTGGTAATAGCTCAACAAACAAGTAAAAAAATCAATATTAACATTAAGTGAAATAGTTTATTACATTTTATGATTTTATAGGCTTATCATACACTTCAGCGCAATGAACTGTCAAAAGAAAGTTACATTTTCATCCCCTATAAAGTTTCTACGGTACAGGAACTATTACCATTAGATCACGATAGGCGATTGGAATATTGTCATTGGTTTAATAACAATTTAAGGGATGATGACTTGCTAAGCAAATCATTTTTCTCGGATGAAGCCTGGTTTTATCTAACAGACTATATCAATTTACAAAACTATTGTATCTGGTCTGCTGAAAATCCACACGAATTTCGAGAAACGCAATTGCATCCCGTAAAAGTTGGAGTTTGGTTAGCTATGTCCAGGCAACGAATAATAGAGCCAATTTTCTTCGAGGAAACTGTAACAGCCCAACGTTACCAACAGATGTTGGAATTGTTTATTGCAGAGTTACAAGAAAATGAGCTTGAAGCAGGTTATTTTCAGCACGATAATGCTCCAGCACATACTGCTCGACAAACCTGCCAATATCTTCAACAGTTTTTTTGCTGACAGGGTTCGTTAGAGCATAAAGATGGCCACCAAGATCGCCTGATCTAACCCCATTAGATTACTTCATGTTCGGCTATCTAAAAAGTAGGATCTATAGAAAGCGCATGCATACCATAGAAGAACTGAGAGATGCAGTTTTGTCACTTAATAATTATACTAATTGTATGTTATAATTTAAAGTAATAAATAAATTTAGTTAAACACCAGTTAGTACTGAATTGTAAAATTACATTTCATTTTTACACGCAGAAACACCAATCCATAGTCGTTTATATAATGTGAGTTCAAATATAGGTTACGTTTTCCTTATTTATGACAGATCCGTTTACTTTCTTATGTTCCAACACTGACTTAGTTCAAACCTCATTACAAACACGCGGCATATACCTACACCCTGTTACTATCTATAGGAGCGGATTTGACAATCATTTTGAATCTCTGTGTATGACTATCAAACAATTCTGTGACATGGTTAAATTCAATAATTTAAATGACTAAAATATTAATATCACTACAATATAAACATTTCTTCATTAACGTGTCTACTACCACGAAATGATTTGACAACGATTGTAGAACAATTAGTTTGTATTTCGAAGTGATTTCAATATCTAATGAAAATTATTACCACTGTCAAATTTTGACATTTACTGACGTATTTAATTTTGTGTAAACTCTGCCTTCTACATGGATAATTGTATAATTTTTAGTGAATATGCCGATATATAAATGGTCACAGCAAGGAACTCTTACATACATACAGATGTCGATAAAAAAAAAAGTTGTCCGATTGCCCTTATAATTCCTGTAGTGGTTTTCACCGGGTAGAAATAACACACATAAAAATAAATAATGCAACAAAACTTGTTTGTTCGACATGGACCTCAACACAGCTGTCTTTTCGCAATTGGCGGCGATCTCAGATGTATCTGTTTATTCATATTGAGTAGCACTCAAATATTTTATAATATTTTGAATACATTTTAAGCACTATAACAAGGTGAAAAAAATATGTAATTGTAATTATTTATTCAACTAGGAAATAGTGACATTCTTTTTGTTCATTCTATTTTTTTTTTTTTTTCAAAAAAGGTAATACAAACAGGAATAAAGATTTATATAACTGTTTGAATTATGAAAATAATAAACTCGGTAATCAATAATAATCTTAATAAATCCAATGAAGATCACCACCTCCAGAACTTCTGTTTTAAGATTTTCGGTTCAGAATCGAAAATGCTTCGTATGTCGCTAGGAGGGTGTGTCTTTTGCAATGATTTATACACACGTTGTATTATTTGGTAATGAATGCTACAACACTAAATATCTAAGACTTTAAACTTACGTCGACAAAAAATATATGATTTGATTCATAAGAGCGTCAAAAATTCAACAAAATTGCAAATATCTCAAAAACAGTTAAGTTATAGAGAGGGGAAACAGAAATACGAAGTAGTTGCGAACGATACAGTAAAAGTCACTAGACTGATAAAAATTACACAATTCCAAAATGATATCAACACCTTGTATACCGAAAATGATATAAAGTTAGAAAGATTTTCCTTGAGTAGATCACAGTAAGTATTGACTATCCTACAAATCTCAAAATCAAATTCCTATCAGAAGTTTGAAAAAAAATCTAGTGTACCACTTCATATAATAATACATAATTATTAATCAAAAATCAAAGAATTAGTGTATTTATTGGCTTCATTTAAAAACAAAAATAATTTCTTAACTTTTTGACATTTACTGTCTTTTTCAAGACTGTTTAAAATATACAAGGTTACAGAAACGTCAAGCATGTCATGCTTTCAAATATATACTTTCCTGATTGCAGTAGGCTGCTTTTTTTTGCAAATTCTTTAGTAAAATTGGCGACACTGCGGTACTTTTAAATTGTACTTGAAATTGTGAAAGTCATCAGTGACAAATCAAAATTAAAAAAAGGTTGCATTTTGATTGCATTACTTTATTACGACATGTTAGAATTACAACACAAAACATTTATTATCGAAAGTTACTTCAGAACTGGTCGAAAATTAGATAAAGAAGAATGAGTTTATTCCATTAATTAGTCCATGCAGGATTTCCGGCAATAATTTCCTAATCTGGCATTTACTTACGCACAGCTTTTAGGTCATATTCATGCGTGTATTGACAGATTTCGCGCAACTCGGGCAGTAACTCGTAAACCTGGCGGTGGTCACCTAAAAAAACGAACCGCAAATTGCGTTATTCGAGGTCGTATAGATAACTCATCTAAGAAATCAATTCCAAAGCTTTCTCAAGAAGTTTAGCTGTCAGTGGGAGCATGCATACCGTTTTAAAAAAAAAGGACTTAAAGTTATTTCCGTATAAAATTCAAGTAGTTCATGAACTCACGTAGGTTAATTTGATACGAGAACACAGTGCTGTCAATAGTTTTTACAGAACACAATTAATAACAACAAATCTCTTCTATACAAGAATTATTAACTTTTCTGCAAGATCTCCGGACTTGACGATTGTAAATTATTTTATTTACCCCTATTTAAAGAATATCATTTTTAAGACCAGAGCGAAGCTATTGCTGTGCCGACATAACATGAACATAA
The DNA here is from genome assembly GCA_004143645.1 of Protaetia brevitarsis. Taxonomy (NCBI): domain Eukaryota; kingdom Metazoa; phylum Arthropoda; class Insecta; order Coleoptera; family Scarabaeidae; genus Protaetia; species Protaetia brevitarsis. Next base: position 2,290,320 of record RXPK01000203.1, on the reverse strand, counting down.
CCTCACAACTCCTCGTAAGTGTTTTTGAGACTTATAATAAATATTTTTTGCACAAATTTTAGTAACACACACACTGTCAAGGTGATTAGTGCGTGTATGCGATGTGATCAACTATTTGAGAAGAAAATACGACCTACTCTAAATCAGGAAAGTATTTTAAAGCATGGTATTATACACTTATATATACAGGATGTCCCACCGTACTGGGTCATTAGATTCTTTTTGAACTTCTAGTAGAAATTTGATTTTGAAACTTACAGTGTAGTCATGGCCTACTGTGATCTATTTAAGGAAAATATTTTCAACTTTATAGCACTTTCGGTATACAGGGTGTTGATATCAACTTTCTTATTTTAAACAGAATGGTATAATTTTTATCGATCTAATGAATTTGGCGAGTCATTTGCAACTAGTTTATGTGAAGGTTTATTATCCCTAAACTCGACCGTTTTTGAGATACTTTCATTTTCGTTGATTTTTTGACATTTGCACTCTTTTAAATAATATCAAATATTTCATGAGATAGCAGATATTTAGTGGTTCTACTAAAGTCGATGTAAATAGAAGGACGTAGCTATAAGATGTTATAGCGATAATCACTGAATCACATACAGGGTGTTCAAAAACGCGCCTCCAATGTGGATGCCTTTAAGCTAACAAAACTTTTTTCTTTCAAATGGAACATAGTATTTTTTACTACAGCATTGAATGCAGCGCAAAATTTTGCATCGATTGATATAGGGTTTGGTATACCTATTCTTAATAGTTTTTGAAGTATTTACATTTCTTGCGAAAAATTGCTAAAAATATGCCTAAATTTTAAGTTTCAACCAAATAAAATGAGTTTTTTCCTACAAAACACTCTGTACATTATTTGCCTAACTTATTTAAGTATTTATGTTTCAGATATCTAACGTTCACTAGTTTCCTATTAATAGTAATGCCTTTAAGTCATAGAGAACGTACATTAATTATTAGATATCAGTAGGCCATGCGGTGTGCTAACAAACAAGTGATATCCATTGTTGGTAATTTACCAAATAGCACAGTGATAAACCTATGCAGTATTAACAAGTCATATCTTTTATAGTAAGTCCTAATGCTGTCAACTCCTTCACACATTTTCTTCTAACAAGTAAAATATTGTAAATCGAAAGAAATAAGAAAAACATTGAAAGTTACATATACAAATAACATTTTAGACTTATTCTACATTCATGAAGAATGTAACAATGATTAGATACCTACACTTATTTGCAATGAATAAAAACCTCAAAAAAATAAAATACAAAGGGAAATTAAAGCAGATATCCTAAATACACCCATAATATTTCAAATATTGTTCACTTACTAGACCAGATATTTTCTTTGTAGAAGAGCCGTCTGAAATGGAATCTCCGAAAACAATGCAGCCTCTTGGCTTTTTGTATTAAACTAGGTATTAAGCGATACAGACAGATAACATGAATCAGGAACAAACTATTAAAAGTCTTCGAAAATGTCCAATATAAATGTTCTTTCAGAATAATAGTTTCTTAGTTTTTCTTTTTTAATTTGACTTATTTTCGACGTATTTAATAAGCAGGCAAAAATATTAACATGTAATTTGCTGTCGCATAATAATTATGGCTTATTAACATTTTATAATTACAATTACATAAAATTTGCTAATAATTGGAAAACTTCCAATGATAAATATCTCAGGTATGGAAACCAAACAATGCAAAAAAAGATAACGCATCATTCTAAAAAATAATATACACAGTGTTTTTAGGAAAAAATATTTTATTTACTCGAAACTTGGAAATTAGTCATATTTTAGACAATAAATGCTAATATCTCAGAAACTATCAAAAATAGGTATACCAAACCCTAATGTCAATCGATGTAGAATTTTACGCTGCATTCAATATAGTAAAAAATACCATATTCCATTTGAAATAAAAAAGTTTTGTAGGTTTAAAGGTATCCACATTGGTGATGCGTTTTCGAACACCCTGTATGTGATTCATTGCCATAACATTTTCTACCCACGTAGATCTGATACCTCATCAGCTATTTAATTTCACTTGAAACTGTGCAAATGTTAAAAAATCAACAACATTGCAAGTATCTCAAAAACGGTTGAGTTCAGGGATAGGGAAACTCTCATGTAAACTAATTGCAAATGACTCGATACATTCACTGTACCGATAAAAATTGTATCATTCCATTTAAAATAAGAAAATTAATATGAACACCCTGTACACCGAAAGTGCTATAAAGTTGAAAATATTTTCCTCAAATAGACCACAGTGGGCCATGACTATACTGAAAGTTCCAAAATCAAATTCCTGCTAGAAGTTCAAAAAAATCTAATGACCCAGTTCGGTGGGACAGCCTGTAATATACCATGTGATTCAAAATGATTGTCGTAAGAAAAAAACTGTTTTCCGGAAAAAAATTATCTATACTTATTACCAATTTAATGAGCGTAGTTAGCTACATACAAATTTCATACATTAAATGAATTTTCTTGACATTTAGCGACATTGGCGTGCCTGTTGTAGTATCTTTCGATTATCTTATAAATTTTTTTCGAATCGTTTATATTTAGATCTAATATCACCAACAATAGTATTTCTGAATATTGTAAGAAAATAAGGGAATTTATCTGTGGTAATAGCTAAACAAACAGGTAAAAAATCAATATTAACATTAAGTGAAATAGTTTATTACATTTTATAATTTTATAGGCTTATCATACATTTCAGCGCAATGAGCTGTCAAAATAAAGTTACATTTTCATCCCTATAAAGTTTCTACGGTACAGGGGAATTATTATCATTACATCACGATAGGCGATTGGAATATTATCATTGGTTTAATAACAATTTAAGGGACGATGACTTGCTAAACAAATCATTTTTCTCGGATGAAGCCTGGTTTTATCTAACAGACTATATCAATTTACAAAACTATTGTATCTGGTCTGCAGAAAATCCACACGAATTTCGAGAAACGCAATTGCATCCCGTAAAAGTTGGAGTTTGGTTAGCTATATCCAGGCAACGAATAATAGGGCCAATTTTCTTCGAGGAAACTGTAACAGCCCAACGTTACCAACAGATGTTGGAATTGTTTATTGCAGAGTTACAAGAAAATGAGCTTGAAGCAGGTTATTTTCAGCACGATAATGCTCCAGCACATACTGCTCGACAAACCTGCCAATATCTTCAACAGTTTTTTTGCTGACAGGTTCTATACTATCTATAGAAACCGCATGCATACCATAGAAGAACTGAGAGATGCAGTTTTGTCACTTAATAATTATACTAATTGTATGTTATAATTTAAAGTAATAAATAAATTTAGTTAAACACCAGTTAGTACTGAATTGTAAAATTATAATTTAGTAAAGTTAAAATAATTACATTTCATTTTTTACAAGCAGAAACACCAATCTATAGTTGATTATATAATGCGAGTTCAAATATAGGTTACGTTTTCCTTATTTATGACAGATTCGTTTACGTTCTTATGTTCCAACACTGATTTAGTTCAAACCTTCATTACAAACACGCGGCATATACCTACACCCTGTTACTATCAATAGAAGCGGAATTGACAATCATTTTGAATCTCTGTGTATATATAAAAACTTACGTCCTTGTTTATATAATGTTATATAAACAAGGACGTTTTATAGAAATAAATGACTTTTATTATTATTGTTAACAACATCATGTTGTTTTGTTAATTTAAATAACGTATTAATTTTTTTTTTTTTTTGTAAAAATCCAATAATATATGATTTGATTCCATTAATTTTGATCAATAATTGGGTAAATAATGAACTCCAACAAGCAATAATTATCGTAAATAAACTTTTAGTTTAAAAGCAATCTTTCTTTTCTTGGACGTTGAGACACCTGTATACCAAATTATTCAAAAATCTCTTCTGAAGAGGAGACAGATTCCAATCGTTTATTTATAATCGGTATATTTTTTATACCGATTGGATTACCGTTGTTACAGAAGAAACCAGAGGTCCCGTAAAAGTGTTTTCGGGTGTATTTGAACCTCCGTAAAAACTACAGATTACGGAAAAAAGAAAGAAGCATAGGATAACCGATATTCTTACCTTTTACTTCCGTGCCGTCCATCGTATCCGATAACGATTCCGTTATGCTTCAGCGTAGCGAAATCCGTCTCCTCCAGATACCTGAGTAAACCTTGGGCCGTCTGCACGACAACCAAATCGTTCATGGCGTTGTACCCGGGCCCCAGTTTACCGCGCAGACCGGCGGTGCCGAACTTCAGCCGCGTCATCAGCATCTCCTCCAGTTCGTCGAACTTGTGCGCCTTGTTCAGACGCTTGACGCGATCCAACGTTCTCGGATTCCTGTCCCACGTGAGCCATTCCCTGATCTTCAACTCCAACTGCGGATTCAGCCCAGGAGCCACTTGATGCGTCATGATGCGCTCGATTCAACTTTTTCACACCTGTCAAAGTATGAAAATTTTTGATCGTGTCGCGGTTAAAATAACAAATTTTAATTGATAGTGAGCTAGTTTCGCGGCGGGATCGTCCGTCAGAACATGGCACGCGTGCGAAACGAACTGCCGATACGCGAAACGAAAAGTCTCGATTTAGTATATTAAAATCGGCCGTGTTAAAATTACGCCTTATCGCCTATTTGATAACTGTAAATACACACAGCGCGGGCTGTCATAGTTAATTGTGCGTCGCGAGTGTTAGGAACTGTGTGTCAACGTTTTCCACACGCATGGTGACACGTAAAAACCGACTGATCTATAAAAACATGTAAGTTTATTTCGAATAATATACGAATCGTAATAGCAGCGAGTGAACAAGATTTAGGTTATGTTTTAATCTTGTAACAAATCAAACGTGTTATACGCATCTGATCTATATCTGACTCTGATCACTATAATACCGGTTAAATTATTATATATCGATCCTGCGATTTTCGTCCAGGAGACAATCCTTTACACTATCTCTCTACGCTAATACGTATAAACACACGCATATGCATTGCAGCCGCAACCGAAATTGACGTGTCAAGCTGATTTCACTATCTGTCAAGTCGTTAACATCAAACTTACCGCCAAGATAATGTTATTAAAATGATCTCCTGGAACGCACGCTGTCATCGCCTCCACACTACTAAAGACGCATCCTATTTCAGGTTGATATGGAGATAGGAAAAGTGAAAATCGCTGAAGACAGCGATTTCAGAACGTTGAAGAAGCTAATCGATGACGACAGCAATTGGAAACTGGATTATGACAAGGCAGACGTGAAGGTACGGTACTTATTCCTGTAGGTAATTTATTTTCGCAAGTAATAGATGTTCTATGCACCCCTTTTGCTTGAAATACCGCCTTGATTATTTTATTTTACGTACACATACTGTGGGATTTTGACGCGCAGGCGTTATCTTTATTTGTCGTTCTGGCAAATGCGCCCACGCATCCGACAGGGTTATAAAATCGAAAGGCAATTTTATTAACAAAAAGCGGCCTAATAAAAATAGTGTTATTAACGCGGATATAATACTAATAGGAAATTTATTTTTAGACATGCAGATATTTGCCATGAACTTAGGTGTTAATCAGTTTAATAAATTAAACTTCGTCTTATTCTAAAAACTCCCAGGATCGTAAAATGAACCATCCTTGAAGCTATTTTAAAAGTGGCGCATGTTCCGCATGCATAATTACTAATTACTCGCTAATTATTATTTTATGTATATTATTAAAGTTAAAAGTAATCCCCTGAGCACAATGACAGAGAATATTAATATCGATTGTTTTTTTAGGTAGGTTTATACATGGTTTTTAACTGTGAGGGAATTCTTCTATAACTCCTAAACGGTAACAAATCGAAAATAAAGTTTTTATAAATTATTGGTAAAATTATGGGTATTTGCACAGGGTGATTCGTAACCCCGGTACAGCCTTCAAGTTTGTTACAAAAAAGTTCAAAATTACTAGAAAGAGATAAAGAAATGAAAAAAATAAAATAAAAAGGTATTAAAAAAATCCTTAAATAATTTAAAAAAACAAATGCTAACAAAATTAATTAATAAAAATGGTTAAAATTGAAAAAATAAACTAATTTAAACAGCAGATAAAAAACAATTAAAAAAAAAGGAAGCAAATGTCAAAAAGTAAAAATAATGAAAAATATCAAAAACTATAAGCTGTCAAAAGCGGTAAATAAAGCTAAAAATTCGAAAAAAAAAACAATTTGGACAAATGCAAACAAAATTAATCAATAAAAATCGTTAAAAAAATAAAAGAGAAACTAATATAAAAATGATTTTTAAGGGGTAAATAAATGTCAAATTGTTTTAAAAAAAAATGTGAAAAAAATAAAAATAGAAACTAAAAGCTAAATATTAGAAGAATAACTTAGAGAAACTTTGAAAAAAAGAAAAAAGAGATTGAAAATTTGGAAATAAAATAAACACTGTTAAGAAAATGTTAAAAAAGGAAAACAAATATTGAAAAAAACTATAAAAAAATTAAGAAAAAGGTATTTTTAAACTTAAACGATTTAAACAAACAATGCAAATTAATATAAATAGTTAAAAATTTGAAAAAAAAAAGTAATATAAAAAGCATATAAAAAACTTTTTTCAACAACTGTCAAAAAGTTAAAAGAAAGAAAAAAAATAAAAAATAGGAACTGTAAGAAGGGGTAAAAACGCTAAAAAGTCGAGAAAAATTGTAGAAAATAAATCAATATAAATATAAAAAAGCGGTTGAAAATTTGGAAACAAAATAAACACCTGAGAAAATTAAATAGACGTTTAAAAAAGAAAACAAATATTGAAAATATATATATAAAAAAAAATAAAAGGTAAATTAAAAAAAAACCTTAAACAATTTGAAAAAAAAAACAAATGCGAGCAAAATTAATTATTAAAAATCGTTAAAAAAATGATTAAACTAATATAAATAAGCATGATTTTTTTAAAAGGTAAACAAATGTCAAAAAGTTAAAAAAAAAGTGGGGAAAAAATAAAAAATATATATACTGTAAAATGGGGTAAAAAAGCTAATTCGAAAAAAACGACCACGAAAATTTTCAAAATGCACAAATATAAAAAAGGTTAAAAATTTGGAAACAGTTATTAAGAAAATTAAAAAGACGTTTAAAAAAAGAAAACAAATATTGAAAAACAAATATATAAAAAAATAAATAAAAGATAAAAATTAAAAAGAAGCTTCAACAATTGAAGAAACATACAAATGCAAACAAAATTAATAAAAAATGAAAAAAGAAACTAATATAAAAAGAATATAAAAAAAATAAAACCCTTTAAAAGTTTAAGAAATGTCAAACAGCTTAAAAAAGTTGAAAGTGTGGGCAAGCTAAAAAAAATTTTCGAAAAATTTTGAAAAGGAAACAAATGAAAAGAGGTAAAATAAAATGGAAAACATTCAAAATAAACGAATATAAAAAAGAAGTTGAAAATTTGGAAACAAAATAAACAGTTAAGAAAATTAAAAAGACATTTAAAAAAACTGAAAAAAATAAATAAAAATTAAAAAAAAACATTTGAAAAAGAAATAAATTAATAAAAATGGTTAAAAAATGAAAAAAAAAAACTAATACAAAAAGGAAATAAAAAACGAAAAACCGTCAAAAGTTTAACAAGTGTCAAAAAGCTTAAAAAATTGACAAAATTTGAAAAAATAAAAAGTGTAAAAATTCGGGAAAAACAATATTAGAAAAAAATTCAACTACCGACTATTTACGAATTTTTAACCGGGTTGGCGCACCTACTAGATGCGGTAGAATTCCTCAACGCGATAGGTAATTGATAACCATGACACAAGTATTATATAAATATCTAAATAAACGAGCAAGTACTTCAAAAAAAAAAGAAGCCAGAATGTAATTTTGGCAACATCAACCCGCAGTTTATATTTATTAATTCACAGTACCTTTCCTACGATACGATTTTCTGAGATAAAAAAAAATATATATTGTTATTATTATCTGAGCGCACATATGTTTCAGAAATAAGATCCAAGTAAACATAGAATGAATTCTCGGAAAAAAATATTCAATTTTAAATATCTATATCTAATCGAATAAAGTAGATCCATTCTACTTGTTGTACTTTTTATAAGGATTTAATTATGACCAATAATATTTTTAGTTGTGTAGCGAAGGTAATTATGTAATTTGTTAATATTATTTAGTGGTATTTGATAACTGATAAGATAAATCTGGCGATAGCATAATATATAATTAAGGATATTTAATTTACAATAAGTGATAATATTATAGGAATAATACAGAGGTTTATATTTCTAATACACAATATATCTGTGTGCATAAAATTCAAATTATTGATTTGTACTACCTAACTCAAATATTGAAACATGAAATTGTTCAAAGCTCATGAAGCATTCATGTGTATATACAGGGTGTTCCTAAATATCATGTACATAAGGAAGGGGGTAATTATTTGGTTTATTTTGTGCCTAAAATTTCATACAAACATAGGTCTGCAAACGCTTCGTTACCAAACTGCAGGGTGTTGAAATTTCAAGATTTTTAACTTTTTACTGTATAGCTCCTACAGTTTTTGAGATATTTTGCTCAAATTTGGAAGGTAGGTTACGCTATAAGGCCTGCATCATTAGCCATGCCAAATGATGATGTAAATCTACAGGGTAATAATTTTTTCGGGGTCATGCCCTCTTTTCCCACCCTGAACTTTTTTGCGATGCGCCACTGCTAGATTCTAAAATACGCAATAAATTTTCTGTCTTGTTTAGAAACTTTTTGATCTCTTGTATTTTTTTCTTATCTCTGACCGTTATCGAGAAAAAAAATAGAAAACAATTTTCTCTAATTCGCCAGGGAAAATTAAATTTTTTAAAATGGTCTAGCAGGCTCTGGTTTTATTCAGATAATCACTTGAGTTTATTAATTTAACAACTGACATTAGAAATCGTAACTTGTGTCTGTATAAGTAAAGTTTTAAATTGCAAACTGTAAGGTGTAAAAGTGTTTTAAATACTCGTTATAATTTTGTAAATATGCCAAATTTCACTAATTCTGAAATGGCTGACATGCATTTTATCTACGGCTTGCGAATGAAATGCAAGAGAAGCCAGGCGTCTGTACATGGAGCGCTATCCCAATAGAATGATACCCGATCATCGAATATTTTCAAATATTCATAGGCGTCTTGGAGAAACTGGAACTTTTAAAAAGAATACTAATGATGCAGGTAAACCACGTACTGTTAGAACACCACAGATCGAAGAGGCTGTTCTGAATGAAATAGACAGACATCCTCGCACCAGCACCAGAAAAAAATCAGTGAACATTTAAATCTTAGTCATCAAGTTGTTTGGCGTATTCTACATATAAGAAGAGCGGACGCCTGTATAAGGGCTGGAGGAGGACACTTTCAACAATTGTTGTAGCATAGTTTCCTTGTCATTGTTATTAATTAGGGTTTTTATTGTTATTAGTTATGTTACTTTGTATTGTAATAAAACATGCTACGAAAACCGGGTCATCCTATTTTTTAACAGGTAGTAGCACCTTAACTTTTAAAATTAATAAACTCAAGTGATTATCTGAATAAAGCCAGAGCCTGCTAGACCATTTTAAAAAATTTAATTTTCTCTGGCGAATTACAGAAAATTGTTTTCTATTTTTTTTTCTCGATAACGGTCAGGAGATAAGAAAAAAATACAAGAGATCAAAAAGTTTCTAAACAAGAAGAATTTATTGCGTATTTTAGAATCTAGCAGTGGCGCATCGCAAAAAAAGTTCAGAGTGGGAAAAGAGGGCATGACCCCGGAAAAATTATTACCCTGTAGATTTACATCATCATTTAGCATGGCTAATGATGCAGACCTTATAGCGTAACCTACCTTCCAAATTTGAGCAAAATATCTCAAAAACTGTAGGAGCTATACAGTAAAAAGTGAAAAAATCTTGAAATTTCAACACCCTGCAGATTGGTAACGAAGCGTTTGCAGACACCTATGTTTATATGAAATTTTAGGCACAAAATAAACCAAATAATTACCCCCTTCCTGATGTACATGATATTTAGGAACACCCTGTATATAATTTCAATGTCTTTTTTGTTAATAAACGAAAAGATTAATAACGCCATCTAATGTATAACTTCTAATTTTTCATACAATTGATTAAATAATGAACAAGTCAATGACGATATATTTCAAAATGAAAGAAGATTTTTAATACATTAAAATATTCGTTGACATTCAGTTTAAACATAACCTCAAATTGGCTATTAACCCAATGTGACCAACGAAAATATATTTTACAAAATATTTCGTTAAATAATGAATGAAATAATATGAGTTAGAAAAGTGTGAACAAGGCTAATTGTAGCAGTTATGAGCAGTACCTATAATCACGCATATTATAGATAAATAACAAATTGCAAGGATGATAATATGACAGACAATAATATCGTAATTTTATCTTACTCCGACAGTGTAATCTTGACGGCATTTCTGCCTGTCTAATTACATACATATTTTATATTTTTACACCGACTAATATCCCGTTAGTTATCAATTCATTTGTGGATTAATAAGTTTCCACTTACCTCACGTAATTGTGTTTTTCAGAAGCACTTTCTAAACCCTTGGAAGTTATCTTAAAACTGGGAAAATAAATACGATAGTGAATGATAAACTATCCAACGTTTTACGTTTAGATATCGTAAAATGTGTAATTCCTCGTTTTTTGACGTCATAACTTGATATGATAATATATATATAAAAAAAAATCCTTTGCTAAATTTGAATGTTAATTCGCTAGCCTAACTTTGAGGCGGGATTTATTACCTATATATACCTACTATATCATTTAGCAAACGACACTCAAGGAAATGTTTGAATGAATTTCACTATATATGTACATATGTAGAATGTAGATTCTTACTTTATGCTAGAGCACAAACACCAGTCTATGTGTTACTGGCACGATTATTTGTTATACTTTCTAAATATATCAAACAGATTTTATTTTTATAGTGATATTTTTTTATTTGTTGCGTAAAAATGTGTATAATAACATCAACAAGAAAAATTGATATGGATTTTAAATAATTCCACTTACGTCACAAGATAAAGTTTTAAAGCACTGCGGTTTTTTTTCTTTCTTTAACGGCCTAAACATTACATGAAATAATCACTGCAGCGGCAAATACACGACTAACAGCTGTGTCAATTGTCTCTCGAGCCAGTTGCCTTCGTCTGTCTTCGTTCTGTCAACAGCAGCAGTTAAAATACGTCTACCTGGACGGAGACATAATGGAAAGGCCACCTGGTATACCGACTAGATTACTAGAACCTCGCTGTAGACGGAAGCAACAGAAGTTGTTACCCCTACTTCCTGTTCTGTAGAGGTTTGGTTCTGGTGATCATTCCTCAAATAAATGTTAATGAACGCATCTATCTACACTGTAAAAAATTACAGTAATTTTGCTATGGTAAATCAGGAATATTACATGTAATAACGTTGTGAATTTACCACAATAAATCATGCAAATTTTGTTTTACAGGTTTTTTCTAGGATATTTAACATGGAAATAGAAATTTCGGTAAAATTTATAGCTTTTTCATGTAAGTTTAAGATGTAACAAAAATTCAAAAGGAAAATACAGGAAAAAATATGTACAATTTTGTATTTACTCTCAAAATTTACTTAAAAGTGTAAAATTGACATTTTTTTGGGTATTTAGTGCACTTTAAAAGTAATTTTACTTACTAGTGAACTATTAATTTTGCTGTAAAAGTATGATGATCTTTTATATTTATTTGTTTTTACTTGAATTTTCGGGTAAAACTATAGATATCATGGAAAATACGAAATTCATACGCCGCAATGTGATTGGTTATTGGATTATTTATCTGTGCGCGTAGGTAGTTCTATTCGTTTGTCGAACTTATTATTGGCTCAATGATATCATGTACGTCACAAACAATCGTAGGTTTCACGTAAGCGTGTTCATTCTTGATCCCTGGTTGAGCGATTCAGTATGACCTATTAGGTGCTATAAAAGAATTAGGTAAGTTGCTTGCTCTCTTTATAAAAATACATATGAAAATTACTTCAGTGTTCGGTAAATATAGAGTTCATATAAATGTTACATACGAATTTTACAGTACAATCTTTGAAAAACACATCAGCATGTGAAATTTACTAGATGGTAGAAATTTTACCTTATGAAGCAAATTTACCTGTAAAATTGTAGGCAACTTTGTTACCAACGATTTTACATGTAATTTTACTGCAACTTTTTTTACAGTGTAGTTGATGAGTTTAAGCAGTGTAGAAATTAATTACAAGAAAAGTATTTCTTTATACCCGAAAGTCGACAATAACTTTCTTATTTTAAACGGAATGGTGTCGTTTTTATCACTTTATAAGGATTGTACTACATATTATTTAAAGAAAATTTGCACAATTTTTTTTTTTATTTTAAATTTTGACATTTTAATTTCCTTCGGAAATATTCCTTATTTAAGGAGGGCCTTAAGAGATAATAAGGCAATGAAAAGAAATTCCTATCTGCCCAATTTTGTCGAAACAGCAACTACCATGTGATTCAAAATGATTGTCGTAAGAAAAAAACTGTTTTCCGGAAAAAAATTATCTATACTTATTACCAATTTAATGAGCGAAGTTAGCTACATACAAATTTCATACATTAAATGAATTTTCTTGACATTTAGCGACATTGGCGTGCGTGTTGTAGTATCTTTCGATTATTTATTTTTATAATTTTTTCAAATCGTTTATATTTACATCTAATATCACAACAATAGTATTTCTGAATACTGTAAGAAAATAAGGGAATTTATCTGTGGTAATAGCTCAACAAACAGGTAAAAATCAATATTAACATTTAAGTGAAATAGTTTATTACATTTTATAATTTTATAGGCTTATCATACACTTCAGCGCAATGAGCTGTCAAAAGAAAGTTACATTTTCATCCCTATTAAGTTTCTACGGTACAGGAATTATTACCATTAGATCACGATAGGCGATTGGAATATTGTCATTGGTTTACGATGACTTGCTAAACAAATCATTTTTCTCGGATGAAGCCTGGTTTTATCTAACAGACTATATTAATTTACAAAACTATTGTATCTGGTCTGCAGAAAATCCACACGAATTTCGAGAATCGCAATTGCATCCCGTAAAAGTTGGAGTTTGGTTAGCTATGTCCAGGCAACGAATAATAGGGCAATTTTTTCGAGGAAACTGTAACAGCCCAACGTTACCAACAGATGTTGGAATTGTTTATTGCAGAGTTACAAGAAAATGAGCTTGAAGTAGGTTATTTTCAGCACGATAATGCTCCAGCACATACTGCTCGACAAACCTGCCAATATCTTCAACAGTTTTTTGCTGACAGGTTCGTTAGAGCACAAAGATGGCCACCAAGATCGCCTGATCTAACCTCATTAGATTACTTCATGTTGGGCTATCTAAAAAATAGGATCTATAGAAACCGCATGCATACCATAGAAGAACTGAGAGATGCAGTTTTGTCACTTAATAATTATACTAATTGTATGTTATAATTTTTAGTAATAAATAAATTTAGTTAAACACCAGTTAGTACTGAATTGTAAAATCATAATTTAGTAAAGTTAAATTAATTACATTTTATTTTTACGAGCAGAAACACCAATCCATAGTCGTTTATATAATGCGAGTTCAAATATAGGTTACGTTTTCCTTATTTATGACAGATCCGTTTACTTTCTTATGTTCCAACACTGACTTAGTTCAAACCTTCATTACAAACACGCGGCATATACCTACACCCTGTTACTATCTATAGGAGCGGATTTGACAATCATTTTGAATCTCTGTGTATATTTTATACAAGGTATTCATAAACCCACATAGCCAAATTTAAATTGCCCGCAATGATTCTTAGTAACTTCAACGTTAAAACATAAAAGTACCTACTATTTTGTGTTACAATGATAGATATTTTAGTGCCTTTACGTTGAAGTTTCTAAAAATAGTGGGGGGAAATTTAAATATGGCTATTAGGGAATTCATGGATTAATTAAAAAATTGTGTTTAGTCAACGCAAAATGCATTAACTTAACATACTTTTTAGATTGTATATAAACAACACAACCGTTGGATTTATTCAACACATAAAACAGTGTTAGCATAAAATGTTGGTTGGACACTAAATTAAGTCACAAGAACACAAAAAGATGTGTAATGTCAACGCAAAATATGCTTTCACTGCACCAAGTTTATATTGCAAACAAAATAAACATTGTGTCGGCTGTAGTATATAATTTGTTTGAAATAACGTTATTTTCGTTTGACTCAACAGACAAAAACTATTAAAATCTCTATTGTAATGGTTCAGTGAACATTATTTTGGTTTATTTCAATACAATAATGTATGTTGAGTAAACAATAAAAGTAACTTAAAATAAGATTATTTTCATGTGTTGTACCTTGCTATTTATGCTAAATATGTTCGGTTACCGGAATGAAATAGGCGAAGCGCCATCTATGTGACAGTTTCTGTAATATATATAAGCGTTTAACGTATTTGCTGTACTGTATAGGGAAAAAACCACTACAAAATAGATGTGATGCTACTGTCGTACTGATATTCTTCAATTTTCACAACTCAAAACATAATTTTATTTAATATGCTTCAGGCTCGTTTATCTAACCGCATTTTTAGTTGAATAGAAACGACAACATGTTAACTTTCTAGTAATATTAAACGAAGCATTTTCATTGTTAATTAGAACAAGTTGAAACTTGAACATTATTTCATATTTTCATCCAGGATTGACACGGCGAATCCAAATTGCTCTCGATGTGCACGATGTGATTGTTCAAGAACATGCGCAGAACATATTAAAATTTACTACTAAAATTTTTCATTTAACCGTGGTTTATGGTTACGTGAAAATGAATTAATTAATGAATTAATGAAAAAAAAAAAAATATGAATTAGGTACGTGCTTATATGGATGCTACGAAACTTCTCAAACGCGCTGTATATTTGGTCATCGTTTCCGAATAATAATAAATATCAAAACAATATTGCCGATATATTGCCCTTTAAATAAATAAACCAAAACGACAAACATGAATTTTATAGAAAGGAAGGTAAAAATATCGCAATATTTAAGATAAATCAACAATATTACCGATGCGACACATTATATTGTGGTTGATTTTCAGGTCGTTGCGCTTTTAATTCTCAGAACTGTACATATTAACGTTATTATTATGGTTAACCGCACTTATCCACTCGAATACGTCATAAAATCTGCACCTACACTATCGACCAAAATTATTAAACTAAAAATTTCGGAAAGCGTTATTTCGTTTGCAATTAAAGTTTCATGCCGTATGTACTTGAGATTTTTTTTGTCTTACTTGTGAATGCAACAGTGTGGTGTCGCGTCTTCTAAGAATACCTAACGCAAGTGTTAAATATGAATCCTTTCGAATATTTTGTTCTTGAAATAGAAAAAAAAAGAAGGATTGTGTAAGGAACATTTTGGGTAATTGGTAACTCCCGTAGTAATAGTAATAGTAATAGTAATAGTAGTTTATTGATTATATAGACAAATAAATGTGTATAACAAGTCAACAAAAGCCACAAAATAATGAAACGAAAATATTAAATTAAACTCAACTAGATACCTAACTAAAAGCTAATTCAACGTAAATTAAAACTAAATTAAATAAATCAAAAAAACCAACGTGCATGAGTAATAAAAAAGATATAAAATAGTAGTAAATCAAATGAACCGCAATAAAAAAGACAATTAAAAGCTAAATACTACTTAAAATCTGAAAAAAATTAAAAAATATAACTGATTGGCAACTAAAAAGAATTTTCTAATCTAATTAGGAAAAAGAAAGCTAACCGCATTGAACTTAGGAACTGCAAACTTAATGTAGATAGTGAAATGTAATACTTATAAATGTGATAACAATAATGACGATGATGATGATAATAATAATAATAGTAATAAAATAATAATAATAATAACAATAGTAATAATGACAGTAATGGTATTAAATATGACAATAATAATAACAATTCTATCAAGAGCATTTAGAAAAATTTATAAATAGAAGACAGTAGAATAAGAAAAACCTTAGATTAAAAAAGCACTTAAGTAATTCTGAAATTTAAGAATTCCTGTAGAGAATAAAAGGCATTCACTACTAATAGATCACGCATAAACCGTTTAAAACGCCAACGGTTTAGATCCTTCCAATGATTAGGAATTTTATTATATATTTTAATAGCAAGAACCTGTGGGGACTGCTGATACAAGGTTAATCTAGACCTAGGTGTGGCTATGTTACTTCTATGTCTGGTGTTATAATCATGTTTATCTTTATTAAGTTGGAACTTATAAACATTGTCGTAAGCATAAAGAGCAAGCTCAAGAATAAGAATACAAGGAAGAGTTAATAATTTATAACTGATATAAACTGGTCTGCAAGACTCAGTAGCTTTTAGGCCGGTTATGCAACGGACAATACGTTTCTGGCTGATGAAAATATCTTTAGCCATAGTTGAGTTTCCCCAAAATATAATTCCATAAGAAAGTCTGCTAAAAACATAAGCGTAATACACACCAATCATCTGCTGACGCGTTAAAATTGGCTTTAAATTTCTAAATAAAAAACAAAGTGAATTTAGTCTGGGTAGCAGACTCTCACAGTGGACCCTCCAATTGAGTGACCGATCTACCCACACTCCCAAAAATTTAGCTGTCTGCCACTCAGTGACAAGTCTAAGTAAAAACCTTGGCGCAGGCCGAAGCTGATAGGGATGAAAACGTAAATAACTGCTTTTATCTTCATTGAGAAGAATCCTATTCATTGCAAACCATGTAGATGCATTACTCAATAAAGTATTACAAGTGTCATTCCAAATCTGATCATCTTTATCTGTCACTACTAATGCAATGTCATCTGCATATAAAGTAATTGTAACTTTATTTAATTTCAAAGGAAAATCGTTAATATAAAGCAAAAAAGTACAGGACCTAAAATTGATCCTTGTGGAACTCCAACATTCATGGGCAAAACTTCAGAAGAAAAATTTTTCAATGTAGAATTGTTGTTGTGTAAGATATTGACATATTGGGTTCTGTTTCGCAAGAAAGACTCAATCCAATTAAAAGCAATCCCTCTAATGCCATAGGCCTGTAATTTATTTAAAAGAAAATCATGGCAAACACAATCGAATGCTTTACTTAAATCCAAAAAAATACCCACTGGATAGTTACCCTTTTCAACTGAAGCCATAATTTCATTAATAAAAGTATTTAAAGCAGTAGAAGTAGAGAAATTCTTTCTAAAGCCGTGTTGGCAATTTGTAATAATATTAAAGTGAGACAGAAATGCCCCCCGGCCTATCTAAAAAACAATATTTAAATATTTTTGAGAAACAAGACGTAAGAGCTACAGGGCGGTAATTCTCTGGTAGTAACTTGTCGCCCTTTTTAAAAATAGGAACCAATTTGGTATTTTTTAATAAATTCGGAAACACACTCCCGTATATGATATTTTGGGAAAACATCCAAAAACACGTAAATTTTATTTTTTGATGTATATAGTTTATGGATTAGAACAGAAAAGTATGAATTTCTAATTTAGGTAATGGGCAGGAGGGGGAGGGGGGTTAAAATTTGTTCTTATTTTAACCCCTTGCAACCACGATTATGCACCACTGATCTCCCTATTAAACCAAAATGACCGAATTGTCAAGAAGGACATTTTCCTTTTTAGTTCAGATCGATATCTCCTCTATTTCCAAAGATATCGTTGAAAATGTGTTTAAACGGTGTGACTTTAGTATTAGTAACTAGAAAATGGGTCGATTATCTGTCACTGCTCTAATGCCTGCAAAATTTTATCAAAATCGGAGGTGATGACCAGTTGAGTGACTTTGCTTGTTAGACATAGACTTAACCCTGAGTTGAGTCGTCAAAACGCAGTGACTCCAATCCACATCTATCGGCTTTTTTCTTTTTTAATAAGATTTTTTTAAATATTTTTTATCGACCAAAAAATATTAACACAAACGTCTTAAAACTCAATTTTCAGGCATGAGTCGAATGTGAACTGGCACCTACCGCATTCTAATGTAAATATAACTATTTCTGCAGGTATGGACGCAAATGACGGCGAATTCAAATTTCAAAATGGTGAAAATACACTCGGTCTTCCAAAACGTATCCCCGGACACCATGTTCGACGTCCTACAAGACCCCGATTACCGGAAGGAATGGGACGAACACATGATCTCCTCCGTCGAAATAGGCTATCTGAATCCCAACAACGATGTCGGCTACTATTCACGTAACTATCTCGGCATCCTTTGCCGATACCTACATGAGAAAAGGTTAAAATAAATTTTAGTGGCCTGCCCGGCGCCAGTCAAGAATCGCGACTTCGTCCTGCAGAGGTCCTGGCTGGATTTGGGCGCCGAGAAATTTATATTCAATCACTCCATCGAACATAAGGATTATCCCGCGCGCAAAGGATTCGTAAGGTAATGGAAGAAACATACTCAAACTTTAATTATTTACTCTCTTGGCTAATGAGGGATTCTACAGGGTCGCTAAAAAGTATGGATACAGTTAAATATTTTCAGAACGGTATAGCAGAGCTCGTTGAAATTTGACATACAGTTAGAAGTGTTTAAATTCTACCATCTGAGATTTCTTTCAATTTTCTACCATCATTTATTTTGAAAATACAAGGCTAACTTGATTTTTTTTTAAATGGCACGGGTGGTCAATTTGGTGGTCAAGTTGGTCTGAATTCAGTAATGTAACACATGCCCACCTTTATTTTTATTAAAAGGCAAAAAAAAATCAAATTCAAAAATTTAATTCTGGAAAAATAAAACTAAGTTAACTTTGAAAATGCTGTTATTGACGATGTGTCACTTGCATATTCGCCAAAAATTAAACTTGTGTGCAATAACTTGTTTAACAATGGTACATTTAAGCGAAACTGAGCGTATAGAAATTCTCATGATGGTTGGTTATGGCGACAGAAAACGAAGTTGTGCTCAAGTAGTGACTCTTTTTAATGAAATTCATCCAAACCGGGAACCGATCTCCAGGACGACGGTTTCAAAAACCTTACAAAGATTTCAAGAAACTGGTAGCGTTAAAGACCGTGCAAGACCTGGGCGACCTCGAATTGTTACCAACGAAGAAAATTCTTTGAATGTTGGATGTGGTAGAAAATCCAAAAAATTCAGTACAACAGTTGGCGTTGAACCACAACATGAGTAGAGGATCCATACAAAAAATAATGAAACGCGAAAAATATCATCCTTATAAAATTCACTTGCTACAAGAATTAAGTGACGACGATTTTGACCGCAGAACCGAATTTTGCGAAACTATGATGCACAGAATACATCAGGATGGTAACTTTCTTAATCGAGTCCTCTTCTCTGATGAGTCAACTTTTTGTCTAAATGGATATGTTAACCGCCATAACTGTCGATATTGGTCTGACAGAAATCCGCATTGGATGGAGCAGGTTCATACGCAGCATCGACAGAAAATTAATGTTTGGTGTGGCATTATTGGTCGGAATATCGTAGGTCCTTTTTTCATTAACGGCAATTTAACGTGTGAAAGATATTTGCAACTTTTACAACAACATATTGTTCCACGACTTAGGGAAATATTTCCAAACCACGGCAATCGAAATTGTATACCAACAGAAACTATATGGTTTCAACAAGACGGAGCACCGCCGCATTTTGGTCGTCAAGTGCGCGAATATTTGGATGAAACATTTCCCAATAGATGGATAAGGCGAAGGGGGGCTATTGAATGGCCAGCTAGGTCTCCTGATCTGACCCCACTTGATTTTTTGCTGTGGAATCATATAAAAAATCGAGTGTATGTCAACAGACCATTACAAATCAAAGACCTACAAGAACGCATAAGAAACGAAATTGCCAGTATTTCTCCAATAATCATCTCAATATTTTGATTGATTCTTTGCAAAATTTTGCTCAATATGTTCATTATTGCCAGGAGGTAAATGGAAATCATTTCGAACATCTTTTGTAATATAAAAATTATGTAATTTCTTGTTTGAGCTTCTTTTCATTAAAATCTGTTCTGTTTCAGTTAAATGTGTTATTTTACAATTATTATTAACTATTATTATTTATTTTTTGGTCAAACTTCACGCAGCAAAGAAGTAACGATAGATAAAGACAACATTTCCAAGGCTAACAAAATTTTTCATTTTTCAAAATTTTACTAGTTCGAATTTTTTTTTTTTAAGTTTCGATTAAAATAAGATATGGATGTGTTACATCACAGAACCCAGAAAAACATTCTCTTTTCAAAAATATTAAATTTGACCCTTCGTGCCATTTAAAAAAAATCAAGTTAGCCTTATATCCCCAGAACAAATGAAGATAGAAATTTGAAGAACATCTTAGACGATAGAATTTAAATACTTTTAACCATGTACCAAATTTCAACAAGTTTTGTTTAATAGTTTTCATAATATTTAACTGTATCCATACTTTTTAGCGACCCTGTATGTAAAACTGTAGCTTCTGTAAGATTATCTATGAGATATAGATGCATACAGATAACCTTACAGACGCTATAGATACGCACAGAATCTAACCATCATTTACATATAGGGGGCTTTCGATTATAACAGGCTTCGTTATACGTCCAACCCAAAACGGCTGCTTTCTCGGGTACATCTCGCAAACGGATCCACGAGGGAAACTGCCACCCTGGTTGGTGAACAAGATTTCGCAAAAGTTCGCGCCGAAAGTCGTCAAGCAGCTGCACAAAGCCGCCCAGGGTTACGAGACGTGGAAAGTCGCACAGCCCGATCCCAAACTGAAACCATGGATCTATCCTGAGCAGACGCTGAAATCGCCAAGGGTTCACCTCAGCGAGGTAGGTAGAAAGACCTTTAATTAAGATTTCTTCCGATATGCGTCGTCGCTTTGGTCGTCGAACCAGAAATTGTTTGAATCGATTTACTTTTCCAGATTAATGCTGTAGAAGCAAAATTAGCTCGTTCTTCGATTCTCAAAAGACGTTGATAATGATTTGCGCGTAAATTAGAATTGTTGTTTTAAGATTTTGCGGATCTCGTTTGTGTGTGAGTATATTTCGCTGTACACCCTCATGCTTAGGTAGAAAATAAAATCACATCACTCAATCATTGAATATTAAAAGTATTTTTTCGTTAATTTTTTGCTTTTATAATTTAAATATGAAAGATTGTTGTATTTCAGACAATAAATGGAGTTTTCTTAACAAGCAAATACTCCCCCCTGCCGGCTAACTTTTGTGTTATATAACATGGTTTGTTAACTCATAACATAACATTTACACTTGACATATTTCGTATACATATTTCTTGTAAATGATACCGGCTAAATAGCATGTTAAATTGTTACATGCCAATTTATTTTGTCAGAACCTGACTGCAATGAATATAGTTTCAGAAAGCTATAGAAAAAGATAAACTCTTCCAGAAGTCCAAAGGATAGACAGAAACAGAGGGACGTATTGCATCATATGACATTTTTCCGGTTTTTTATGTCAAGCTGTCAAGTATTTATTGACATAATCTGACATAAGAATACAGTCACATACAGTGTTTGATTTTGATAAATAAGAAAAAAATAATGGAGAAAGTTAAGAGGCAACAAAAAACAACTCGAGGAGTTACTGAATTTAGAAAGAAAAAAACGGTTTTCGAGATATCGTCAAAAAAACGTAAATTTTGATCGAAAGTTTTAGCAAATTTCTGCGAAAAGTCACCGAAACTTTAAAATAACCCCAACATGTTATACATCAAAATAAGCGTCTCTTCGAGAGGAATCGACGACGGCGTCCTCTAGCTCTACGTTCTACTGCCAACAAAACCCAATGAAATAGTTAAGGTAAAGAATCTGTGGGCAGAGTTTGCAGAAAAAAATGACAGCTCTCGGAAATAAGGTTGCAAACACTTTTAATTCTAGCGGTACTCTTGTACTTCGGACTCTTCTTCAGAAGTGATCTTTCATTTGTTCTATCAGTGCTCTTACAGTATTTTTATTCAGTCGGAATTGCTTTTGAACGCGGCATCAGGCAAATTAAATGGATTTGATCCGTCTTCAATTTGCTTCCTTTCAAGTTTAAGATTATGCCTAGAATATAACAAGTAATACAAGAAAAAAACCCTATTTTACGTGTAAATAAGGACAATTTCATTTATTTTTCAATCTGTCCTCTGATATGCCTTTCTAGAGCCTATTCTATGTCTACTTCCATATTCCTGCTATGTTTTTCTGTTTAAATCATACACTAACATAAACTGTTACATATAAAGACAGCCCTATACCTACCCTTCTATTTTACATGTTACGAATCGAATTACAGATTAGCGTAACAGGCGCGAAACTTGTTAAGTTTTAGGCCGTGTTCTCACCAAAAGCAACCGGCGATCGCAACGCAACAGCAACGATACTCAGCGCTAATTTTTAAATGAAACCAATTTGCAACTGGTTGCGTTGTAGTTGAGTTGCCTTTCAGTAGGTGGAAACACGTGCATTTAAACATTAGCGCCGAGTGTCGTTGCTGTTGCGTTGCAGTCGCCGGTTGCTTTTGGTGGGAACACGGCCTTAGACGGTACGAAATTTCATCGATAACATGACATATGTCATATTTTGTTATATAACGGATGACATTCATGTTATGTTACTTAGCCGGTAGGGGGGACTTTCGCCTCATTTCATTAACCATTTACGTTATTTTATCTGTAAGATTGTGCATTTTCAACTGGTCATTCATATCTATTCCTTTTAGCAAGTGTGGCCAAATGAGAAAACTTCAGAAAAATATAACTTCTTCGATTTTATACGTCCCCAGGTGAAGCACCATTAAATTGCAAGTATAATGCTGCCCAGTCTCAGAGAAGATGGATAGGTGTTTCATCTTATTCCCCAAAAAATCATTCATCTGCTATTGCAAGGCTACTCAAATACTCTTTCAGTTTGCAATGGCCTTGACAGGATGTTATTTTTACTTTTAAGTTGATACATTGTACAGATCTCTTCCGGTGATGGTTTGATTAGATTAGGATTGGAGTGGCTTACAGATCTGTTTCAACGCGATCTTTTCAGATCTATTATGATCCCGTTTTTTCCTAGAAGACGCTCTATAATTTTGCCCTCTTAATTAGGCCTATCATCTTTGAGAGCTTTGAGGCTTCTTTGTGTAGCTCCCAGTTGTGGGGTTCTCCACGCTCATTACTACAAACCTTGTCCTCGCCAGGCCTTCACATTGACACAGCACATGAACTGGTGTTTCTTCCTCCTCTTGGTCGAATTTTCAAGTAGCATCATCTACCAGGCCTATGTTCTAGATATGCCTATTTAGTCAACAGTGACCAGTCAGCAGACCTACAATCATTTTGACAGTCTTCCTGTCTTTACTCAATAGATCTTTATTAAACTCAGGCCTCTGTTCTTTTAGAAATTCTTTTGCCTGTCTCTGTCCTGGTGACTTTTGCCACCACTCCCTAGACTGATTATGTATCCATTCATTGGTGGATTTTTAATTCGCGATTTAGTAATGCCAAAAGAAGGGCCAACTCCAACGAATGACCTCGCCTGGCCAACTCGTCCGCCGCCTCATTTCCCCTCACACCCGAGTGGCTAGAAACCTAGGCCAATGTTAATTCCCTTTAGGTGCCCACCTTATTTAGGGCGCTTACGCAGTCCCAAATCCGTTTAGAGTCCATACTTACGGAACTAATCGCTTTAAGTATTGACTGACTGTCAGAAAGGATAGTGACGCTTTTACCTGGCTCAGTTCATCTTTCTATTCCTCTGACACAATGGTGAATTGCAGCAACCTCAACCTGGAACACCGTTGTGTCTTTGCTGAACCTTACCAAAAGAGCCTTTTAAGGCTTCTTTACATATATTCCGGCTCCGACGCCCTATTTCCTTTCAAAGCCGTCGGTATACCAGTTTAATTCCGCTTTTATTGGACTGCATATCTCCCAGTCCCTCGTATCTAGTATTATAACCTGATATTCTCTATCGAGCTTGAATGTTTGAACCATGGCGTACATATTTATATAACTGACCTTGTAGTACAGCATAACAATATAATAATATCTCAGCACTACAGGGCTTGAAGGCCCTTAGCTTAGGGTGCCGGAACACACCGAGCCACTGAGAAGTGTAGTCTGAGTGGTCACACCCAACCAACAACTGCTTATTGCTGCTTGAATCGCAAGATTGGCAATGATGCACCCTTCCTTCTTAGCCGTACTGCCGGCCAAATACTCGTCAAGCGAGTAAACGCAATTTTCAAGCAAAAGATTTCGCAAACTAGTTTTTTTTTTGTTGTAATCCCTAAGCTTTCGCTTGTCAGGCCCCCACAGAGCCTAATCTCAGCATCACAATTTAGCTGA
Organism: Protaetia brevitarsis; assembly: GCA_004143645.1. NCBI lineage: Eukaryota > Metazoa > Arthropoda > Insecta > Coleoptera > Scarabaeidae > Protaetia > Protaetia brevitarsis. Next base: position 2,265,776 of record RXPK01000203.1, on the reverse strand, counting down.
AATTTATTGCTATTATTGTAAACATACACTAGGGTTTCTAGAATATATACACAAGGCAGAGGCAATATACCAAATTTCCGAACCATGGTCGGCATATTTCATTGCTAGTTATCATCGCAGGCATAACTACGTTTATTCGTTTTTGCGCAAGAAAAAACATCATGCGCATACGGCGATGAGCCCCAAAAGACAATACCGTAAGATATTCTAGTAATAAGATGTCACCAAAGAGTCGTGATTCAATACCGTCTTACGATTCCGGATCTGATAGCACGACGTATTTAAACTATGTATTGTAATTGGCGGCAATAGTTATACCAGCTAAGTGTTTCATCCAAAAGCACCCCAAGCAGGTTAGCGGAAATTTGGCGTTTTAATATGTCGCCATTCAAGGTAATGTTTACATCAAAATTCATCCTCGATTGAGAAGTGTGAAAGAAGGTTAAAAAAAAAAAAAATTGGAACTTAATGTGCAGTTTATTACGTTGAAATCATTCACACAGCTCCACAAAGAGAACATTTGCGCGATCACGAATCTGCGCAGGATCGGTCCTAGAGACCACAGCACTTATGTTGTCGGCATATAAAAACAAAGAAAAGTCAATGAATTCCACTATGTCATTAATAAAAAGTAGGAACAGTATTGGACCCAGAACCGAACACTGAGGTACTCCCAAACACGTCGGCAAAACAGAAGAATAAAAATACTTATTGAACATTTAACAACTTCGTTCAGAATGAAATAATACTAGATCAGTTAGATACACTTACCTCTATGTTCGCTTGTAAATTTACTTCCAATTTGCTATAACTGACACAACTGAAATTGTGACTTTGGTGCAACTATTTTTGCAATTCATACATTTACGTATTTGTTAGCTTTTGCATTTTACAAATATATGCACAATTTTACTTTTTCAACCCCCAAGCGGATTAAATCCTTTACTTTTTCAATTCAGGTGTAGAATTTGTTCTGTCGAGAAAACTCCATTTATTGTCTAAAAAAAAAAAATAGATCCTACAGTCACATATGTGCTCTTAAATTTATGCTAGGGATTACAAATTGTAACTGTCTTTATTTTACAGTGTACTGCAGCAATTACCGGATCAACGGCATCTTTGGAGACGACGGATTCCGATGGCTAAAAACGGCTAATATTATAAATAAAGAATTATCGTAAAGCCCTCATAATAAAATAAATAATATTAACTCTCATTTTTCGTTAACAATTATATTTCTCTAAGAGATTGTTAGCAATTGTTCAATTGCATAATTTGCTTATATTTTGAAAATGTTTTTTTAATAACAAAACAAAAAAAATATATAATAGAAGTTGCATAATATAGCAAAGACAGGGCCGTAGTTAGGACGGCATCAGGGGAAAATTTTGAGAAGATATTAAGATAAAAATGTATTATTGAATTTAATTAAAAGTTAGTTAACACTGCCACGTGCCTATTGAAAACAAGTGAGATAAATTTAGGGCGCAAGATTTAAGTATTGCATGAGAAGAGATACAAAATATCATTTGAGTTGCCCCTTCTGTACATATAAACACTTTATATAATTTGTTTTTTGATTCTGAAGTATTTCTCCTAGTACTATGTGTTTGAAAAATGGTCAACACGCCCAATCAAAGTTACATCAAATTGTGAAAATGCGTATCATTCCAGTTTGGATATTAAAATCCTCAAATCTAAAAGTTAATTTTTTATACCCAATTAATTGAAACTTCAATAAATAATACCTAATGATATGCTAACTAAAAGTACAGACAACTAAATTGACTCACCTTCTAAAATGTTAAAAACAACATTTATCTATTCTGGATCTAACATTAAAACATAGATATTGAAGGGATAACTGCTGTTTCGATGCCAAATGAATATGCCGAATTGAAATAAAAAAAATTAAGAAATCACATTACAAATCGATGCGTAAATTAAACTAAAATTAAAAGACAAAAGACCATGCGAGATATTTATTCGATTCACACTTCTTTACATTACAATCTTCATTATATCATCATTTTAAAAAGAATTATATAAATACTATCAGACGAGACGCCATTATCACTTATTTTTCGACCATTTTCCAAATATATTCACGATACGAACTATTATTAATTCTTTCGCTGGATCTTTTCTGTAATAATGACTTACCCTAAAAATTGCATATCAGTATTTCTCAATACTAGTCAATTAATCTCTAACTAACGTTTATTGTTATTATTATTATTAATACCCTCCAATTTAGAAACATGTGAAATTATTTTAGAGTAATTTCTAAGGATGTTGGAAAGACCTGGCGAAAGATGTAAACCTGGCACACGACAAAATAGAATTTTTATTTACATTTAGATTATCATTTTAGCATAGTCAAGTCACAACGAAATTAATACAATTGTAATTTATGAATTTATCAAAGTTTGCTTGAGTTGAAAAACCATATGAAATACTCTTTTTTTATTAGTTTTGGGAAGAATTGAATCTTATGAAAATTTTTACACAGTATATAACCCTAAATTATCAATTTTTTTTCTTCACCATATACTAAAAGTCTACTTGAATCGACTTATTTGGCCTAATAAGTTACTTGACACCCAAGAGGTGATTCATTCAAACAATCGTCTGCTGCAATGACTTGATTTGAGTCGACTTATATTCAGTAAATCATTCGATTCATATAAACAAGCATATTCGTTCTATTTCAACTTTTAAGTAAAAAGTGCTGTCAAGTATCAAGTACCTGTCATAGGTAATCTTTTCCATTAGTATGTATTGACTTTGGATCATGTCTAATACAGTACCTAACATAATATTAGTGATAAGTGAATCTATTTTCGAATTAATAGCTTTTGCCTCCATCAATTATAATAATAATAATAATAATAATAATATTTATTCAGAAAAAAATTTACAGTAATTACAACAATTAATTTGTGTAAATAATGAAATAACTCATTCGCCTGCATTTATCTCTATAAATATGTGCAAGTAGTGAAATGAATCATTCGCGTACAAAATCGTTATGAGTGAATCAATTTAATTTTCGCGCGAATCAATTCAACTCAACTCATTGATGTAACCAACTAAAACTCATCAAACATGACAGAACAAATAATCAAATCAAGTTAACTCCAAGTAACGCATATTCATATAATTTAGTTGGACTGCTACATACCTTTGTGTATACAAGATTTCTCAAGGCAAATAAAGTATATGTGGAAAACGAGACAGAGAGATTAAAACAGTAATGGAATATTATTGAAACTTAACGCATGTTACAAGAAGCAGTGAAAAAAAGTTTACCCAAAAGAACAAAATACGGGATAGAATAATAATGTTGTACGTGAATCAGTAAATGATAATTTAAAAATTCGCCTCTACAGCAGGGAATTAATTATTACAAATGTAATTTTAAGCACTGATAAAGCTACACTAATAAATACGTTATACAACAAGTAACTGCTTAAAGGAACACACATAAGGACGTATTTATTTTTAAAAACATGCGTTATTAAATATGTAGAACAAAAAATGTTAATGCAATACCAATGAAGTTCGAACCACATCTTACGAATATAGAAGTAAATCATCCTTAAAAGTAAGCAACATATACAATTTAAAAACATACTCTTTCAAATAGTGGCTTATTTTGATAAATTCATTCAAAGCTTAAAATAATACTTTATTTTTTTATATAAAGCTTTCTATTTCTACCAACAATCAGATCATTCTAGACACTAGTATAAATTTTCTATTCTCTTTTTCATTTTGACGTTTTACAGATAGCATGATTACTTATTGTAACGTTCACAGGATTCAAATTATTAACACAGATGATATATTTAATAAAAAGTATTTATTTCTACACTTAATGTGGAATTGAAAATAAAATAACACTACTAAATACACTAGTATTAAATAAATAAAACACTTATTACACTAATGTCACTATTAATACCATAATAAGCTCCGCCTCTGAGTGCATGACGTATTTGAAGTCACATGCGCAAAGAAAATGAATTTCGGTTGTCAGAAGAGCATATTTTTGTATTATGGATCACCCTATACCATACCAGTGACGTCGTATATAATTTTCCAAAATACTTATTCTTCTGATCTATGCAGTCATTGTTTCTTTCCAGTCTCATGTTTTTTTCATCACAACAAGGAAATTATGCTAGTTAACTGTAGGCATTATAGTTACTCTTAAATTGCATTTAATACTTCAAGGCTAAGTGGAAGAATGGCTGCAGACAGGCCCAGCTGCTAAACTTTGCATCAGGACTTCCATTTTTTTATTTCAACTTACCTTTTTTTCACTATCTCTATCTTTTCTTATTTTGCACACTTTTTAACGAGAATTATCAGCTACAGTCGCGAGCAAATGTCATAGGCACCTGTGACAAAATTAATGGGTTTCATGTGTCTTGCATTTTTTTTTTGTGACAGATATTCCAACGTTTATATAATCGTCTTTACGGTTACAATAGTCTTTATAGATACCTTTTGTAAATGTATTATTTTTTTTATATATTTTCAAGTCTTCGAGATGTCACTTTCCCCCTCCCATCTAAAAAGTATTATAGCTGTACTAAAAACACTCTAATATTGAACAAATAAATAAGATCCCTTAAAATACTACATATTTATGATGTATTACCTACAAGTTTTTATTTTCTCATTTTTTACTGTGATATTCGCCCAAAAATTAGGGTGGCTATAACATTTGCTCGTGACTGTATTTGTTATTATTGTGTATTCTTATTACCTATCAGTGCATTTACCTGATGCGTCCTAGAACTAATAATAAAGACAACTTTACACATATGGTTGCAACTTAAGCGCACACACTGTATTATTATGGTTACAGTATTTTATTCGTAAGGTAAACTGCTTCAATTACTTTTAATTATATCTATAGCAAACACCCTACTATCCTGCTTAACAACAAATTTAGATTTGTCTATTATTAACTATACATTTAAATAAAGAATAACTCGGTAGATTATAGTAACTATTTAAGTATTATTATAGCTGTAATTGCCTGCTTTTAGTGATTACGTTTACGCGTTGAAAATTGCTCCTTCCTAGTCCTAATTATTACCATCAACCAGTTTTTAAACAATCCTCTCAATATTCTAACTTTTAACGATTATACTAAAAACTAGTAAAAACTAGTGCACGACAGTTTTGTTTTAGTATCAATAGTGTATGTAATATAATTATTTCACTTGATTAGTATTAGAAATGTTCGAGTTCTTAGCATAGCATCGTAGGTTTACTTAGAACAAAAAAAAATTACTAACGTAAATATTCTAAACGCATAGACTTATAGATTATATTTTTAGAAACATTTAGAAGTTGTTGCTTGAGAAGTTTACAAATTAAATATATAACATCATAAAAAATTGTCATTGATCGCTTGGAAATGTGCAAATATCCTGAGCATGTATATACAAATTGTGTATATCTGGAAATTATATCTTAAAGTTTCATGGACATCAGAAGAATATATTAATACATAATAAACTAATCTGTACTTGATTCGCTAATTTTATTATCTAATTAATATTTATGCATACGTGAGTAATTTTTGTTTCACAAAGCTGATATTTTATAATAAAAAGAGAGACAGGTATATCTTTAATACTGGTTTTACAAAACAGTAACTTTCATTATTTAGTTATATTTCTTAACAGATAGACAAAACATCAGCATGTAAATGCGTGCATTTTGTTGTATTAAAATTCCATCACTATTAATGTATAGTTATATTTTTACAAAATAATATTACTATTGTTAAGTTTATATAGTATAGAAATAAGAAAAGTTACGTACATATACACGTTTAAATTAAATTATAAATAACTGATGCGTTATATTTATAAAATAAACAATTTAACAAAATTCTGTTTAATTAATTTAAAATTCTACTCGGGTAACATCCTAAAAATACACTCCCTTTGTAGTAGTAGCAGTTCAAGTGGATGAAGGAAGAACCAATACCAGAAACTGTAAGTAAACATTACATTTTCTATTTTTTTTTTTTTACAAATTTACATATTAAAATTTGTAGTGTCATTTTGAAAAATTGCTGTAAAATAAAGCTTTACCCTTATCATATCGTTTTTTAAGTTTAACAAAATTAAATAAGAAATAATTAACGGTGAAGTGTCAAAGTTAAACGTCAAATAACTAGCATAAGTGGTTGCCTACTCGCAATTCCGTTTTAACGGTTTTTTTTTTTTTTAATTTTCAGTATTTATGTGTTCCATAGCATTTTTCAACTGTGTTATATGGCACTTTCACTAAATTTCGGTGTTGGATTTGTTCGCTTTATACTATTTTTCAGACAGGGCCGTGTCAATTTCATAATCATCAATTTTTCTCGAAGTTCCTTTGTCACTTCTTTGCTTTGGAAGCGTTGCCCTATTTATAATTACCTTATACAGTGTGTTTAAAGGTAAGTATGAAAAAACCCTAAATTTTCTTTACTTGAAGGAGTACAGGTTTGTTTTTTTTTTGCACAATCGTAGAGATAAATTCAGAAGTTCAGATCGAAACATATCGTCTTTGAATTCAATCTGTTTAGATTGCAGCTATTCTCGCAATCTTTTTTTCTTAGATCGTGTTGTTGAATATTTTCCCAGTTTACGACTATGGTATGATTGTCCATGACTAGAAACCGGATTATATGCAAAGAAAAACTGAAATATATACGTATATATATGCATCGATTTTTGAGAAAATATGTATAAACCTGGGGTATATATGCAAAAAAATTGCGACAATATGCAAAATTTTTACATAAAATAAATAAGAGCAGAAATTTAAACATTAACTTTATTGCACAAATTTTTTTCACAACATATTTCTAAAACAATTTATAATTAAATGTTTTTCAAAATTGTGTAAAAGAAAGTTTTTTCTTCTATCAGAATACATATGTTTCGAAATAGAAAAGCTTCTTTCAACATCCACAGATGTAATTGGTGCATTTTTTAACATTGCAATACATTCTAAACTAAAATTAAAGTCGAAATCGTTTACTGTTTCACCTTCCAAAATTTTCTTAACTTTCTTCAATTTCACCACCCAGGATTTTTATTTATCACTTTTTTAAATTTATCGTATATAGAATTACCTATTGTACCCTTAACCTTCTTACATAGCATATCAAATTCGTCTACTATTTCGACTGATTCCGAGAGCGACATCCTTTGCGTTTCTAGTTTACGAATGGAACTTGAAGCAAAGCTATAATTTGACTTAATTAATATACAAAAGGTTTTGTGGAAATTCTGTTGATGTTACTATCTTTTTACAGTTTTCTAGAGCAATGCAGTCAGCAGTGATTTCAAGAATTATATTTTTTATTCCTTCAAAATTATCGGCGAAGAAATTGCAGCCTCTAACCACATTCCCTATCTCGTAATAATCGGTTCAGGAGGCAACTTAAAACCGGGAAGTCGCTCCTTATAAAATTGGATTCGTAAAGGTGCTTTTAAAAATACTTTTTTGACATTGCTAATTAAATTATTAATCAAAGGGAATTGATTCCTAATGGCTTCGGCTACACGATTGAACCCATGAGCTAAACAAGTAGTATGAATAATGTTACTATAAAAAAAATTAAATTTTGTGCGGCTTTTATCATGTATGGTACAGCGTCGGACAACATTAGTAAAAAAATTTCACAAGGTATACTTCCAGGTAAAAAGAAATTTGATAAACCTTCTTGAACGAATTGGGCAATTGTCACATTATTTGTTTTTTGAAGTTCTTTACAATAAATTAAATATGATTTACCTACAATATCTTCATGAAGAATTCCTATTAACAAATGGGAAATATAACGGCCACACTTATCCGTACTTTCATCTACCATGATATAAATAAAATTATTCCCTACCAATTGTTGAATTTCTGCTATTGTTAGCTGGTAACAATATGTGACATAATTTTTTCCTAAGGTACTTTCGTCAGGTATATTATGTTTGCAATATTTTTGCAGAAATGATTTCAAATTAACATTGTTTAATCTTGCTAATGGAATGTTATACGAAATTAATGCGTTACACAGATCCATATTATATTCTTCTTGTTCTGAGTTTCGTGAAGTTGATGCTGCACATTGACATATAGATTGCTGCACACATGCGGATCGCTTTAGTTTTCCACATTTTCCAATATGTGATGGAGTTTTAGCGTGTTGATCAATCAGGTATTTTCTCTCAGAAGACACCTACAACAACAATTGTCATTTTATATCAAAACTTAAAGAATTTAAAAACAATCGTAAAGCTTTTAGTAAAATTAAACATTAAACCTTAACTTTAAACCAGTTTACTGCAGGCTCGATAAAATATTTTGTCGCCATCCTTTACCAGTTCAGGATATGGCTTAATCCAGAAGAAATTTTGTTCGCTCATTGTATGTACGCACAGTATTTAAAAACGTAACACAATTACATGCTGTTTCGCTCAAAGATATTCAATGAATGAATAGTTTATTTGGGAATTAATAATAATAAAACGTATTTACCACATCCCTTCTGCTAGGCGAAATTAAACACGTGCAGTTCTTGGAAGAAAGTATTAGAGAAACCAATGTAAAAGATTTATCGTTCTGAGAATTGTCGGTTGCCGATCTACATTAGGAATTACTAGGAAGTTTTACTAATAGAAAGGATAAGAAAAAGCTTAAATATGCAATATATGCAACTTTTGTAAAATATGCATAGAAATGGCTAAATATGCAATATATGCAATCACTAATTAGCGCTAATTAACTTCAATTAGTGTAATACGTCTACATATAGACTATAATTAAAGATATGCAAAAAATAAAATACATGCACTTTGTATATAATCCGGTCTCTTGTGATGAGTATGGGGTAATAGAGGGTTGCGAACATTTTTTTTTTCCCACTTTAGATAAGTTTGTGAAACACGGGTTTAAATCATCGGTTTCCCTAATTTTAAGACAAGAATAATAAAGGTGTTGTTATCCATAAAAAAAACTTCACCGTTTTTAGTCAATTTCCATTTTTAACAAAAGTGTACACAATTGTTTGTTTATTATCACCATAACAACTGCACAGTTCCTTCTAACTTTTAAGGTTTGATATGTGCGAAATCCATGTCACTATCGATTACCATAGCTGTATGAATACAGCCACCAATGTACATACGCCAAAGATTCAGGGTTGTGTCCGCCTATTCTATCAGAGAGTAAGTCAAGCATATAACCTCTGTTTTTTTTCCATTAAAAGGGCACGTTTATAAACACTTTAGACGCACGCAAATTCAGCATTGATAAAATCATATTCAATGAGGTAGTACACAATATAGTAATAATCCCCATCCTATAGAAGAAAGGACATTTGAAAATATGCTTGAGGAATATAATATAGTGCACCCGCGTTGCGGATTTCAGGAAAGCTTGCTTTCGAACGAATTTGTTTGGAACAAGTGCATGAAACTTATTTATAATACATTTATTAAACTTTCTGCATCGCATTGGTTCGCTTGCTATTTTCTTTAATTTTCATTTTAAATGACCAGTAGTGAAATTCGATAAGTGGAATGCGGGTCTCTCTAAACACTTTTTCTTATATTTCAATACTAACTATGATTCTTTATTTATATAAATTAATAATAATAATAATAAGTTTATTGATCCAAACCAAAATACAAAAAAAAAGCACAATAAAAAAGAACAAATACATAATTGTAAGGATCAATATATAAACAATATATTAATTTGAGTATAATTTGATACGTGCATTTGCTTGAACATAAGTAATGAAACATCAGTCACTTAACAGTAAGGGCATCTAGGTTAGGTAAATTAATAAAAGGGTATCTTATTTCCCCAATTATGAAAAATTATGATAATATAACATTTTTGAGTAGTCATAATAAAAAACAATAATAAAATGGTAAATATACTAACAGTTTATTCATAAAAATATACCTAAACAGGTTTTAAACGTCTTATCAGTAAAACCACTCTTTAAGCTTAAAGAATGTTGTAGGTTTGAGATCATTCATAAACGGCTTTTTGGGGTTGGGTAACTAAAATATGGATAGTAAGCAGTTTATAGGGAATTTAATATACAGGGTGTATCAAATAAAAAAGTAAATTTCGCTTGGGTGTTAACTACACGACATATAAAGCACAAACCCATCGAAACCGAAATTTAAAGCCAAAAATTTAGAGCCAAAAATTCTTTAGTCCGGGCCTGATGCAAGGAAACGTCATGTTAAGCACTCACTAAACGTGTTATTATGTATAAATACATTGCACTCATTCAGTATTATTCTTAATGGTATGCCGTAAGTTCATTTAACGTCATTCTGAATAAATAAAGGCCCTTGTAAAAATAGCAAAAGGCATTTTAAATTTCTTCTTTTTATAAAATAAACATTCCTTTTTTGTTAAGAGCAATCTACGTAAGTCTACAAAGTATTATTTTTAATATCCTGATAAGAGAGTTCGAGTTTCACCGAATATGTGACTTCAGTAGTTACAAAAAACGTAAATATTTTTCTTTTGCTTTGTCGAATCGAGAGTTAGTTGTTAATAATAAACGGCACCACATGAATATGAGTTATTTCTTTTGAATTTATTTAATCAAATAACGCAAAATAAATTGAATCGAATTACACAGAAATAAATGTAGATACAGAGAATTTGCAAACACGCCTTTTTACTATGATGTCGCGCGAAAATGAATCTATACATTCCCCGCGCTTTTGCCGATGCGTTCAAGCTTCGATTTTCTTTATATGAAATCATGATGGTCCTGAAAAGGATCGTTTTTTCGAGACGAGAAGAATTTAAATAAAATGTTCGAAGTGGCTTGCACTCCATGCGGCGATCCACACAAAACTAACAGCGGTAATGGCTGAATGATAGTGGTATGTGGGGGCAGCATTTAGGTTGGGCACAGGTGCGGCTCTAGCCCACGGCATTTATAAAATATTTTTTTCTCGTTAATGCTTACAGATAGACCCCCTGCGCATTAAGACTTTTTGATTGTATATGATTACAGCTGCTACATATTATTATATTTACCTCTATATCTGATACACCCTGTATTTGTATTGTATTCCTGCGCCGAATTGGTAATTCTCAGATAATGTCGTTAACGCAGGGCAGGTGTTTCTGTTCTGTAAATATCTTCTTCAAGATTTAATTCGGACAAGAGTCAATGAAATAGAAAATAAAAACACAGACATAAATACTTATAAAAAGAAAAGAAAACTGCGCGAAATGGTGCTTTATGTAGGTGAACACATAAACAAAAGTTAGGTTATTATACTATGTTATATCAAATACAACAGAATACAAAATGCTTGGAAAAAATAAATAAGGTGCACTTGATTTTAAATATCTTTAAAGATGTTAAGTAAACTTTTATATACAGATATACATGGGCATTTTATGGTTCTAAATGTGTAAAATGCCAATACGGTTAACTTTTTTCGTGCGTCTGTTTTGCTTGCATTGCATATGTCTGATGTAATATTTTACTAAGTAGTGATTCATATTTGATATTCACCTTGTTTTCAGCCTTAATGGTAATGTTAATAATGATCGCTAATAGCCAAATTCGGTAACTACATAACAAATAACCTGAAACCCCTTTTCCCAAAAATACGATAGCATAAGGATATAAATTTCGTTATAGGAAAATCATGCCACTAAGTAGTAACCAACGAGTACTACAGCAGACAATTATTGTACCCTACATAAATGCTTACTTACGAGTAAGTATTTTACGTAGTCGCATTGTCGGGTAAGGTACCCGCCGATTGTTAATAGAATACATTTTTATTTACTTGCGAGGTATACTTTTATAACGTATGGATTTTCTTCCAGTTAATAAGTTGTGTTTCAAACTACTATCACTAACAAGTACCTATTTATATATTGGAAGAGAAATATGTTTGTGATACACTGCTTTAGAGCTACTTATAACAATTCTTATTATAAAAAGCAAATAAGCAAATGGGGATTCAGAATATTAGTTTTGAACACCCTGTATGTTAGAATGTAAAATGTGCGCACCATTTCTTAGAGTAATATCTACATTCATAACATAGCAAATTTGGAGTCTCTACTTGCAGTATTAACCGAGATATTAATTTCTCAATGATGCACTGATTATGATTAAAAAAAGAAAAACTGAAATAACTCAAAAACGGCAACATGTAGCTATAGGAATAGCTAATGAAAACTGACGTATTTATAGTTGTAGAATCCAAAAATGAATAAAAAATTATATCATTCTATTTAAAATAAGAAAGTTGACATCCATTTCCGGTCAACGGAAGTGATATTTTGGTTAAGGTATTTTGCATTTATAGTTCCAATCGAACAGATACTGGTGCCAAAATCTCAAATATAAGTAAATAATAGAACATCATAAACTTTATTACAACAACTTCATTAAACATTAAAATGAACCAGTTACGTGGAATACCCTGTATATTAGCTATTTAACACTATACAAATCCCATTAGATCATAAAGATCACATCAAAAATAGCCATCATGCTGATTAATAGTTAAACAATTAATAACGGAAGAGAACAGATGGTAAGTAGATAAGGTAAATCATTTTTTTTTACCTAACCTTCATGTAATCTTATCAAAGACGACATAATGAGTGATTGCAAAAAAAATGAGAACAATATATTGTTATATAGTCGTAGATGACACTATTAACTACGATAAGTTAAATAAACCACGAGGTAATAAATGGCACTATTGTTTTATAATGTTTATTTCAATTAAATGTCGCTTCTTTATTTGCAATTAATTTTTTTTTGACGCACAACTCGAAAATTTCTACCATTCTGAAATACAACATAGTTCCTTATCCATTCATAGACGCCCAGTAGGTAGGTAAAGTGCTTTTTGTGTGTTGTTTTGTCATACTAACACATTTCTGCTTCGTTAACGTCGTATATGCTGTAGCAATAAAACACTTTTCTCATTCCTTAAATAAACGCTAGCAAGTGTACACAATTTATCATTTTTTCCGCAGAAACATATCTGTATCCATTTACAACGTAATGTTTCAGTACCTCATCGATAAAACCTCGCGAATGACCGAAGTACTCAGAATCCCAAGCAACAGGAAATGTCGGAATACGAAGAAATATTGGACTTGCAAACCAGCAAAGCCAAACCAGTCACCATATCCGACATCAGAAAGCTTCCGACATCGAATTCTACCGTCCATCGAAGAAAACGGATACAATACTTCATCCTGTACGTCGTCGATAGCTTCATCTCTTTCCTGTTCGTCGCACCCATGGTGGTATCCTTCTGGCACGGTACTTGGCTCCTTCTAGACTTCTACAAACATTTCTTCCCGCCGTACGCCACTGGTGTCTTAGGGATGACGATACATATATGCTTCCTTCTGATGCGACAATTCGTTCAAGACTATTTCGGCCAACGGACTGCCAAGGTGAAGCGACATCTGGTGTTCGTGATCGCGAGGAGAGTGTATACGTACTTGTATAGTTGCGCGTCTGTGATGCAGTGGCGTGGATGTTGGACAGCTTTTAATCATCTATTCGTCGAAGATAGGGGTGGGAATTTAGGATGGGCGACTGTGGCCACGTTGCTATCCATCGGGACGCTGATAGGATTTAAATCGTTGACTAATGTGCTGGCGACGCCGTGTGTTTTGATTTTGGATTCGCTAGATACTTGTTACAACATTCCGACGAGGTATCGTGTTATGGTGAGTCTAAAATGTAATACTTAATTAATGATAATTAGAGACCGGATTATATGCAAAGTGCATATATTTTATTTTTTGTATATCTTTAATTATAGTCTATATGTAGACGTATTACACTAATTGAAGTTAATTATAGCGTTAATTAGTGATTGCATATATTGCATATTTAGGCATTTCTATGCATATTTTTACAAAAGTTGCATATATTGCATATTTAAGCTTTTTCTTTTCCTTTCTATTAGTAAAAGTTCCTAGATCGACAACCGACAATTCTCAGAACGATAAATCTTTTACATTGGTTTCTCTAATACTTTTTTCCAAGAACTGCACGTGTTTAATTTTTTTAAATAAAATTATCTTGATTATTAAAGGAATTCTAGAAATATTGTCAAGTCTACATAATTATTTTAATACTTTAACAAACATTTTTGTTTGATTATATTTAACCAATTTTTTTTTGTTGGATCCCTTTAATCACTTTAGATTTAACTTGTTTTTTCTCAGTGTACACACGTTAGATCCTTTAATACCTTTGGCGATATCTTCTTGTTCGTTCTTAAAATTTTCTAGTGAAAGATTTTCTAATCATTCCTTTTGCATCTATCATTACTAGAGACCGGATTATATGCAAAGTGCATATATTTTATTTTTAGCATACCTTTAATTATAGTCTATATGTAGACGTATTACACTAATTGAAGTTAATTATAGCGCTAATTAGTGATTGCATATATTGCATATTTAGGCATTTCTATGCATATTTTTACAAAAGTTGCATATATTGCATATTTAAGCTTTTTCTTATCCTTTCTATTAGTAAAAATTCCTAGTAATTCCTAATGCAGATCGACAACCGACAATTCTCAGAACGATAAATTTTTTACATTGGTTTCTCTAATACTTTTTTCCAAGAACTGCACGTATTTAATTTCGCCTAGCAGAAGGGATGTGGTAAATACGTTTTATTATTATTAATTCCCAAATAAACTATTCATTCATTGAATATCTTTGAGCAAAACAGCATGTAATTGTGTTACGTTTTTAAATACTGTGCGTACATACAATGAGTATAGCGAACAAAATTTCTTTATGGATTAAGCCATATCCTGAACTGGTAAAGGATGGCGATAAAATATTTTGTCGAGCCTGCAGTAAACTGGTAAGTTTAATTTTACTAAAAGCTTAACAATTGTTTTTAAATTCTTTAACTTTTGATATAAAATGGCAATTGTTGTTGTAAGTGTCTTCTGAGAGAAAGCACCTGATTGATCAGCACGCTAAAACTCCATCACATATTGGAAAATGTGAAAAACTAAAGCGATCCGCATGCGTGCAGCAATCTATACGTCAATGCATCAACCTCAGGAAACTCAGAACAAGAAGAATATAATACGGATCTGTGTAACGCATTAATTTCGTCTAACATACCATTAGCAAGATTAAACAATGTTAATTTGAAATTATTTCTGCAAAAATATTACAAACATAATATACCTGACGAAAGTACCTTACGAAAAAATTATGTCATCTTGTTACCAGCAAACAATAGCAGAAATTCAACAATTGGTAGGGAATAATTTTATTTATATCATGGTAGATGAAAGTACGGATAAGTGTGGCCGTTATATTGCCCATTTGTTAATAGGAATTCTTCATGAAGATATTGTAGGTAAATCATATTTAATTTATTATAAAGAACGTCAAAAAACGAATAATGTGACAATTGCCGAATTCGTTCAACAAGGTTTATCAAATTTCTTTTTACCTGGAAGTATACCTTGTGAAAAAATTTTACTAATGTTGTCCGACGCTGCACCATACATAATAAAAGCCGCGCAAAATTTAAAATTTTTTTATAGTAACATTATTCATACCACTTGTTTAGCTCATGGGTTCAATCGTGTAGCCGAAGACATTAGGAATCAATTCCCTTTGATTAATGATTTAATTAGCAATGTCAAAAAAGTATTTTTAAAAGCACCTTTACGAATCCAATTTTATAAGGAGCGACTTCCGGTATTAAGTTGCCTCCTGAACCGATTATTACGTGATGGGGTACATGGTTAGAGGCTGCAATTTTTTTCGCCGATAATTTTGAAGGAATAAAAAATGTAATTCTTGAAATCACTGCTGACTGTATTGCTATAGAAAACTGTAAAAAGATAGTAACATCAACAGAATTGCTACAAAACCTTTTGTATATTAAGTCAAATTATAGCTTTGTTTCAAGTTCTATTCGTAAACTAGAAACGAAAGGGATGTCGCTCTCGGAATCAGTCGAAATAGTAGACGAATTTGATATGCCATGTAAGAAGGTTAAGGGTACAATAGGTAATTCTATATACGATAAGTTTAAAAAAGTGATAAATAAAAATGCGGGGTATTTGAAATTGAAGAAAGTTAAGAAAATTTTGAAAGGTGAAACAGTAAACGATTTCGACTCTAATTTTAGTTTAGAATGTATTGCAAAGTTAAAAAAATGCACCAATTACATCTGTGGATGTTGAAAGAAGCTTTTCTATTTCGAAACATATGTATTCTGATAGAAGACAAAACTTTTTTTTACACAATTTTGAAAAAACATTTAATTATAAATTGTTTTAGAAATACGTTGTGAAAAAATTTTGTGCAATAAAGTTAATGTTTAAATTTCTGCTCTTATTTATTTTATGTAAAAAATTTGCATATTGTCACAATTTTTTTGCATATATGCCCCAGATTTATGCATATTTTCTCAAAGATCGATGCGTATATATTCTAGTTTTTCTTTGCATATAATCCGGTCTCTAGTGATAATGTTGTGGCTTACACATATAGGTTAATTCAGATAATTTTGGATAAGCGTGAGATAGTTTTGCTGTAGTGCAACTTTGTAAAAGCAAAAAGGAAAGGGGAAAAGGCTTTTAGAGTTTTTCCTAAGTATACACAGAAGAAACGATTTCGTTGTTTCCAACCAAATTCTTACCTATTACCACCCAAAGAGTAAAAATTTTGCCAAAATTTGTTTAATAAAAATATCGCCGTTAACAGTTGCCTTCTATTTCTGATAAAAAGTCTAATGATGGAAACCGAAAATAAGTGAATCTGTATATTACAAATCATAGTAAATGCTGGAATTAAAAATATAAACATATTCATTTCAAATAAAGCAGTGACAAAAAATATTTGAAAGGAAGTATCTAATTTAAAGTACAAGTTGCGATTTCACTAATCTTAATAAATACGATGCTACAAAAGTTTCATTTTACTCTTGATAACTAGCTTAACATATCGCAGATATAATAAACATTAAATACATTCACAGTTTTTATTTCCGCAAGAAATTTATTTAACATAAAGCGTGGTAATAAATCGAAAAATATTAAATTTTCACTTGGTCATCAATCATTACCATAATAATAATAGATTTATATGTATTTGTATTTCATGTTCACTTTCATTTTCAACTAAAAGTTATTTTGAATACAAGGAGAAAGGAATTTTTAATTTAAGAAAACGAAAGTATTTTTTCGTATTAAATTTGCTAATTAAGCCGCTTCAATTTTTGGTACCTACGTGCAATAATATGTTAATTCAAACTGTTCTTCATCAAAAAACACACATAACAAGTACACACACACACAAGCTTATGCAAGCGGAGAAATGTAATTATCTGATACACAACACTTAAAGATCAGTATAATAAACATCAGAAGAGCATGTACGAGTAAGTAAGTACCTACCTTCTATACGGTCTAGAAAATTTTCATAAAGAAACACTTTCTTCGCGGTCTTCTTCAATCTTTTGTTGTCCGCCGGGATCAGTGTCTTGTGTGCGCTATGAAAGATCGCAAGTGGTCCAGTGATTTCGGATTGTATAAATTTCGCATACAAGAAACGAACAGAACCAAGGTGCATATACCTGTCATTATTCTCGCTTTTCTAGGCATGACGCTGTTTCTCATCGTAAGTAAATTTCAGCTTTTAATTCTTCACGTAATCGAGATTAATCTTGATTCACTCCAAAAAAATCGAAGTTAAATCATATACAGTGAAATCTCCCTTGAACGGACACCAACGGGACCAACTGAAGATGTCCGTTCAGGAGGGGTGTCCGCAGAAAAGAAATACGTAGTAGATACAACAAAAATCGTGTTTTAACGAAAAATGAATATATTAAAGAAACTGGGACATTTAAATCGTATATGTATATAAATGTTTTTAAAATAAATAAGAAACTTTAAACTTAAAAAAAAAAGTTTATTTCCTTTAGATATATATAAAGTATAATATAATATGTACTTAGATACATAGATGTAGTATGTAATACAAAACAGTGAAATGAATGAATAGTCACTTTAAGGACGCAAAAATTCATATATTGTTGTTTGTCTTCTCTTTTTCTTTAAATTGGCGCCTTGAAATCGTATTTCCAATTTAGAAAGAAGCTCCAAAGACTCTGTATCTCCGTGATTTTCGACAAAACTTTTGAGCTGCTTGGTCAGGGTAATAGCTTTATCATAATTTGGGATAGCTTCTGTTGGCACTGGAACCTCATCGACATCAGAATCTTCCGAAAGTTCTTGTATTTCAACTGGATTTGTAATTTCTTGTTCGAATCTGGATCTTCAACATACAAATTTCATCTACGTTCAAAAAATCATTAAGGTTTTCATTATCCGTCAATTTCAATAAATTCTTATTTTTAAGGGTATCTGAAAGTACACTAAGAGGCAAATTATCTTCTAGGCCAGATATATCAGCCTCAGTTAACTGGTCTTCACTTTGCATATTTGCATGATTAAATTCTGCTTTGCGGAAGCAATTTTGAACTGTCTCTTTGGGTACTTGGTCCCGAGCGGTTTTTGCCAAATAAACTGCATCCAGTGGTGTAATTTTCTTTATTAACTCAAAAGCTGTACCAGCAGTTTCAATGTTTACTAGCAGATGTTTAGACTTCGGTAATAAGTTTTAAAATTCTTTATAATCCCCTGGTCAAGTGGTTGACAAGCTGATGTACAATTAGGGGGTAAAAATAATATTTTTATATTTATTTAAGCGAACGTCTTTCGGATGAGATTCCGCTTGTCTAAAAATAAGAAAATGTTTCTTTTCTCTTTAGCCTTTTCCAATCTAGGTCTTGCAACCACTCTGTCATAATGTGTCTGTCATCCCAAGCTTTCTTATTGTTATTTCCAAGTTACAGGCAGGTTATTTTATGTTAATGTTTTTAAAAGCTTCTGGTTTAGCTGCCTTACAATGGATTAAATTAGGAGTTTTTCTTTTTCACCCGCCATATTTGCACAATGCAAAATTGTAAACCTCTCTTTGGGATACTTACCCCAATACATTTTTCCTTCTTTAATGTGAGCGTTTTGTCGGGTAGAGCCCTAAAATACAGGCCTGTCTCGTCGGCATTATAGATGTCTCTCGGTGAATATCCCTTAATCAAAGAAGGACATTTTTTTTAAAAGCGATGAAACATCTTCAGTATACCGAAGCTCTTCTCCCGAAGTCGCTTAAAATTATATTCTGACGGATTCTAAATTTATTGAGCCAACAGAAGAAGCCACTGAATGTAGAATGTCCCAAAGAAGCGGCTATTTTCTCATTGCTTTACATCGTTTTAGCGGACCTAAAAAAAATAAGTTCTTTGCGTTTTTGTCACGACAAACCTATTGGTAATTCACTCTTTTTTTCTTCATACATATTTTAGAATTTAATATGAAAAGAAAATCAACGCATTAATACAAGAAAACTTATCTAAAAAAAATCATATGCATACCTGTTAAGGAATCCTTATGGCGAGCTGCTGTTAACCAATCTTAATACAATTTGTCCATTTTAGTACCATCACCCGTCAAAAGCTTCTTTTTTTCATTCAAATTGCTGTTCGACATCCATTTGTTTAGAAGGATTTTTTATGTTTAATTATATCTGCAGCTTGTGTTTTTCCAATATAAAACGCTTGGATAAGTTCTTACACTTAATTTCTCTTTATTGTAAACTTCAACAATCTCAATTTTTTGTTTAATCGTGAGAATTGTTCTATTTGGAGCCATTTCTACAAAGAATGTGTCGCCCCCTGTGTCTTTTCCGCATAGACGTCAGACTAATATTGAATGCAGATTCAATCGAAAGCGTGCACCCAAAGAATAAGAACGGTAAATCCCGACCAACTTGGGAAGTTTCTAATTCACGCCAGGCAGAAATGCCGCGACATAGGCTGCGTTTGTACCGAAAGATTAAAGTCGGTAAATCTCCGTTTATTCGGGGAAGTCCCAGCGAAATTGGCGCGCGGCGCGATTGAGAAAGCAATAGCAATACTCTCGATAAAAAAAAAATAAGATAAGGCGTTTCTTTTTATTTTATTTTTTGTCCGGTTAAGAGAACATTTTCTCATGTCCGCGTCCGTTCAAGAGAATGTCCGTCTCCAAGAAAGAGTTAATACAATGGAAATTATATGAGAGCCAGTCGGGACCCATGAGAAACTGTCCGTTTAAGGGAGGTGTCCGTGTAAGAGGGGTGTCCGCGAAGGGGAATTTCACTGTATACGTTTCCGAAGCAACAGTTGACATAACTGTCATTTTTGACATTTGTGTAGTTGCGATTTTGTTAATTAATAGAACTAACATAAATTATATATTGATATTACACACATTTTTAGATAATCCTACTGCTAGCGTTCAGTTCTAGTAAACAAAACGTAATTCAAATATCTCAACCGAAAAAGAATCAACAACTCTTCTCCGAAGTTATAAGCTACAACGCTCACCCTTTCGAAAACCAATTCACGGGATCCGTACCTTCCGCTTTTACGACGACCGCCACCGTGGCCACGCGCGGCAAACACTCGACACCGATCCCGAAAAACATCCAGGACGTTATCAGGAACTCAGAATATGATGAGGACGATGCTTCTGCGAGCGCCGTTGAAATCTTGGCCCAGCAAAGCTATAACCCGCCTTATTCGACTCCTGTCACTACCGCTAATAGCGCCACCTATACGCGCAAGCAGCGACAACACGATCCTTTTCACGCTTTCAAACCGCACGATATTAGCGAAGTTAATCTTCTGGCGGTTAGCAATGTGCGATTCGCACCGCCTTCTTGGGTGGACTTGAACGAGGAAAAGCGAAAGAAGGGACGGTCATTGACGAGGACGCAAAGGAATTTGAGGAATGTCAAGTCGTAGGGAAACATATGCGTTACCATAGAGACGCGGAAACAAGCGGGAGTCGTTATTATTTTAATATGCGCGAAAGTAATTGAAAAGAAATCATTTTTTGTATATTTATTTGTTGATATTGTTTTACATGTTGTTGATTTAATAAAATTGTTGATAATTTTGCATTTTTTTTTATCGGAGAATTGTTATATCACATGAACACATAATCTAATGTAACATTAATCTTGGTAATTGCTACTAGATGTCGCTAGTTATTTTATTGCAGTGTTTGTAACTAAACCGAAGTATTTTTTAAAATAAAAACAAAAAGGTTATGGTCAGATCGTTAAATAGTTCGATTTTCTGTGCAAAATGATTGTGGTCATTGCGGTTATAAATTTCTTTGTCTGAATATAACTCCAACAGACTTGTGGTAAGTTTTAATGCTTCATAACTCACTTGTCTTTTGCTAAAAATTGTTTGGAAGTAGGTATTTACGAAAACTGACGTGTAAACTATCTATTGAGTTCCTGTTTTGTTATAAGCACACTGCAAATGATATTAAATCGGAAAATATAGACATATTGAAAGGTATATATGTATACAGGGTATTCCACGTAACTGGTTCATTAAAAGTTTATGATGTTCTATTATTTACTTATATTTGAGATTTTGGCACCAGTATCTGTTCGATTGGAACTATAAATGTAAAATACCTTAACCAAAATATCACTTTCGGTTGACCGGAAATGGATGTCAATTTCTTATTTTAAATAGAAATGATATAATTTTTTTATTCATTTTTGGATTTACAACTATAAAATACGTCAGTTTTTCATTAGCTACTCCTTAGCTACATGTTGCCGTTTTTGAGTTATTAGAAGTTTTTCTTTTTTTTTAGTCATAATCATTGCATCATTGAGAAATTAATATCTCGGTTAATACTGCAAGTAAGAGAGATCCAAATTTTGCTATGTTATGAATGTAGATATAACTCTAAGAAACGGTAACCAACTTTACATTCTAACATACAGGGTGTTCAAAACTGAGGAACAAGTTGACATATCTTTCAATGCAGAAAACTCAATTTTTTTTAAATAGAACATCCTGTATTTTAATTTGGAGTATGGAAGTAATATCATCCCTTATCGCTTTATATGAGCATTCCCTGATACCTATCTTTAACAGATTTTGAGATATGGAGCGACTTTTGTTAAACAGACTAAGTATTTTTTTTTTAAATGAGAACCCTGTATTTTAATTCGGAAATAAGAAGTAAATAGGCATCCCCTATCACTTTATTATCAGCATTCTCCTAACCTATCTTTATAGATTTTGAGATATGAACGACTTTTTGTTAAACAGACTAAGTAGCCTATCTTTGCATGTTTTAGCTGGCTCTGAATGGGATTAATGTCAAATTCATTGACTAACCAAAGTGTTTATGTATATAATTGTAATTTACCTTTCGTACAACGCAATATTAATAAAATGACTATTCGAACAGACATTCTTGTATGGGTTATTCAAATAATACATGAATTTGACGTGAATGCATTTTCAGAGCCAGCTACAACATTTTAAAGATAGGGCTACTTAGTCTGTTTTAACAAATAGTCGCTCATATTCAAAATCTATTAAGATAGGTATTGGGAATGCTCATATAAAGTGATAGGGAATGATATTTACTTCCTAATTGCGAATTAAAATACAGGGTGTTCTATTATTAAAAAAATGAGTTTTCTGGCATTTGAAAATATGTCACTTTGTTCCTCAGTTTTGAACACCCTGTATGTTAGAATGTAAAGTGTGCTTACGTTTTCTTAGAGTTATATCTACATTCTAACTATAGCAAATTTGGAGTCTCTACTTGCAGTATTAACCCAGATATTAATTTCTCAATGAGGCAATGATTTGACTAAAAAAAAAAAAAACTTAATAACTCAAAAACGGCAACATGTAGCTATTAGGAATAGCTAATGAAAACTGACGTATTTATAGTTGTAGATGCAAAAATGAATAAAAATTATATTATTCTATTTAAATAACAAAGTTGACATCCATTTCCGGTCAACCGGAAGTGATATTTTGGTTAAAGTATTTTGCATTTATAGTTCCAATCGAACAGATACTGGCGCCAAAATCTCAAATATAAGTAAATAATAGAACATCATAAACTTTTAATGAACCACTTATACATGGAGTATCCTGTATTTTGTGAAATTACTTCTGTGCATCTAATAATTAAATTGTTACCGTGTCCGTCAGATTTTTTCTTCCGTGTGCCATAGAATTTATAGCGAACTGGCTTCGGTAAACCAATTTTACGTTATCAAGGGTCCAAGCTTAACTAAAACATTAGTATTTATACACTGAAGGTATTGTAATTGCATTGAAAACTTTAATATTGGCCCCGTTCAGCCAGTTCTGACGCTAGCGGCGCTAGACTCCGCTAAGCTTAGCGGTGTCCTGAACGGCCGCTAAGTGCTAGCGCTAGCGGTCGCCATATTTGCTAGCGAAAATATTCTTCGCTAGATTACCTAGCGGAGAGTGGGGATGACTGCGTAACATTCAAATTCAAATAGAATGGCGCGTTGTTGAAGTATTTCTGTTGTATAAAGGCCGTTTTACACCTAAAGTTCGTCTCAACCTTAAAATGCAGTATGGGATATAATAGCCACTGTGCATCTCTACTATCCCTAGTTGCTTTTCACTAACGGCTATCTTCACTTTCCGATTTATTATGTTGCCACTTATTTACAAATCGTTCGTGTCGGCACCAATACCTATCTTGTCATTTGTCTATTAGCATTCAACTGTTGTCAATCTCATCATCGTAGTTTTAAAACAGTTAAGTTCACGTTAATTAGTTTATATATAGCACAAATCGTTCTTTCAGAACGTCCTCTCTCCTTTTCAAGCCGCGCACAAGGTAATATGGGTATTTTTCGTGATTTTTATAAATTATATGACATGCATATAACTTTATATTATTTTAGGTAGAACAATAATATTACCGATGAATCATGGTAAATACAGGGCATGCAGTAATAAAACTTGGACAGACACCCACTATTCACAATAGTCGGAAGCTTTTTTACAATGGATTAAGTACGCGGCTTGAAATCCACCCACTGGGCTCGGACCTCGTTTGCATTAGTTCATGCATGGTGATGATAATGGATTTGTTCTGGTGCTGAATATACATTTCTCTGTGCAAGAAAAACACTGCTGAATGTTCATAAGAGATTGGACTCAGAAACATACGAGGATTGTTTACTAAGAAATTACTTCCAAACATACCGCAGATGTCAATTATTGTTTTTTGACAATGTTCGTATCACTGCAGAAAATTAGAAAAAATTCAACGGCGGCATGGAGAAAAACTTGATGTCATAGATTGGCTCCGTGAGAAACAAATTCCAACAACTGACGATATGTTAAAAAGGGACTTGCTGTTTTGCGTGTCACAAATTAAACCGCAGTATTATAAAAGCAGGATTGATGAACTTGCCTAAAGAAAACGGTCATCGTGTTCTGCGATTACCACCTTACCATTTCGAGTTAAATCCCATTGAAATGGTATGGGCTCAAGTAAAAAACTGCATAAAAAATGAACAATACCACATTTAAGGTAAAAGACATGGAGGAACTAATTCAAGAGCGTATAGCACTGTAACTGTTGCTAATTGGCAAAACTACATCAAACATGTAAAAAATATTGAAAAGGAAATGTGGATAGTGGGATAATTTGCAAGATGACATTGAAGAATTCATTATTTCGTGTAACAGATTCATCATCCGAAGATCAAACTGATTCGTCGACCGACTAAAAAATTTAGATAAGACGTGTGTAATTACTATTCCTTTCATAAATATATTGTATTATGTGGGCATTTGTATTGATTCCAGCTATTTTTGTACAAACGTGGAAACTATAATAAATTAAAGGATTGTATCTATTTCTTTGAATTTAATAAAATTGTATATACCCCATATACAATAAATAAATGTTCGAAATGTAAATTACGTTAATGAGTAATAATAAATAAAGTTATCGGCTCTTTTTACTGATTCTTATATAAAAACAGTATATTGGTTTTTTATATTTTACTAGTTTTCCACAGATTCCGTTTAAAAAGAAACGAAAAAAGTTTGCGAGATAACGATTATAATTGCTTCAATTCAGCTTCTTTCTTCAGCATATAAGCAATTGCTGCTTTATAGCTCGCTTTTCGTATCTGAGACCACATAAACATATATCATAGAGAAGATAGTAACAATATACTGATATGTGCATTTTAATTGTTCATAACCTCAAATAAGCAACCGGAAGTAGCAATGTGCAGCTGATGCGACGTTTGGCAATCGCGAATCGAATTCCCATAAACGCTTATACTAGCATCTTAAGGTTGAGAACGAACTATAGCTATTTATTCTGCGCCAATTTTATTGGCCAATTTGGAAATTTACGATGTTATAAACACGTATTTAATCCGTGTTCACCCTAACACATGTGCAACCTATTGTGAAAACAAAATAGTATATAACTATATGTTTGCTTGATATACTTAGGCTTATCGTGGACTCATTTCCACTTTCAATCCATAGCTATTATATTTAAGACTTTTTGATGAAATTTTATTCTTAGCCGAAAGTGTAAATTATGTTTTTCCCTTTCTTGAGATAGTGGCTTTTTTTGAACAATTTAATGAAAAATTTTTACTAAATTAAGTCATTTTTTAACGTTTCGACTTCTTCAGAAAATCATTAATCCATTTATATATTCTAATTATACATTTAACAAGCACATCACAACATTTTAAAATTTTACATTAACAATTTATATTTTATAAAAATAAATAACATTAAAATGTTATTTAATATTAATGTTATTTTTAACATTAAAATGTTATTTGTCAAAGGAATTTAACATACATGTGTGTGTAGCAACTGAATACAAATTCAAACATTTGTATTCAGTTGCTACTATTTAAGACTTAGGCATAAGGTAAGTTGAGATGTCTATTAATATGTTTAACGTAAAAGTGGAAGCGGAAATAGCCGCTTACAATAAAAAATTTGCTCGCCAAACATAATAAGATGTTGGAATATTCTTTCGTAAAGCTTTATATATCTATTGGTATAAATATTTACATTGTTTTTACCCAAAACTATAAAATAAATAATTAAATATAAAAATTTTATCAAATAGTCCAACTGATGTAGAAAACTTTAAAAAAATTGAGTAAAAACTAGAATAATAAAGAAAGAATTTAATACACACACGTTAGAAATACACATTTTACACATTTTTACCGGTGCATGCCTAGCGATACCGTTGAGACTGTGCTAGCGCTACAATTTAGCGCCAGAACTGGGTGAACGCAGCCATCAACCATAGAAATCGCTTCTCAGATGTAAATGTGTTTTATTTTACGAAGTTCGTTTACCTAAACATCCCTAACAGCCAAATTTAAATTTCGCGCCACTATTTTTAGTGAATTGAACGTAAAGGCATTCAAATAACTGTACTAATACAAATATACTAATAATGCAAGTGTTACAGTGAAATAAATATAATATAAATAGGAAAACTGATTTACTGTAACAAATTTCTGGGAGAAATTTTTCAAAGAAAAATTAATGCCAAGCAGGATTTGAACTAACGCAGGTTTGAATTCGGCATAGTCCCAATAGCACAATTGGTTAGAGCGGCCGTCCGGAGAACGGTGGGTGCATGGTTCAAATCCTGCTTGGGATAATTTTTCTTGAAAATTTCTCCCAAAATTTGTTACAGTAAATCAGTTTTCCTATTTATATTATATTCAAATAACTGTTAATGCAGTACAAACAAGATGGTAGGGAATTTCATGTTCCAACGTCGAAATGACTGAGAGAATAATTACGGCCAATTTTAATTTGGCTATGTAGGACGTTAATCTTGGATTCGTTTTAATTGACCATTAAGGAGAGGGGAGAGGAGGGGAGGGGATTGTAGTTGGCTCGAGATTGTCCTCACCACACAATATTACACACGAGCCGCCACTGATTATTGTTTATGTGGTTTACGTAAATAATCGTACATAATCAAGACAACTGTTCTGTTTAAAATGTTGCATTTTTTTTTACTTAAATACTCCTTTTTTTTCTCGTGTAATTTTTTATTTTAAAATGACCATCTCAATTTGTTTGTCGGTATTATTTTGGTTAGCAATAAACGAGGTAATAATAAATTACTGCAAGCTGGGCTGAACTGATTCAGACTTTGTAAAATAATAAATGGAGATGGGAGTAAGGTTGTGGCGGTTTTGTTTAGGAGCAATGAGCACGTCGAACCTCTTTAAACCAATCGTCGGATTACAAACTAATAAAATCTATTACTCGATCTTCATATAGTTCGTGAAATATAACGCAGCGAACGAAATAAACCGACGCGACGTTCCTTTCTATACATATGTATATACATCGCGAGCAAGCGACCGACGCCGGAGCACGTGCGCCGAGTTAGGGCGGGACTACGTTTATTTTATCCAATCCTAGCCGCATAAAGGACGTAGCGGAGGTGGGGGGGATACGGCAGATTCATTATGAACGGTGCACAATTGAGTGTGTCTCCTGTGCTCGCTTTCGTTGCGTTCTCGGGTCACGTTAACAAATCGATTGATATCAAGTTCAGATATCTTGTTTTACGGATAAACTATATTATATATGTTTTGTTAATGAATGACTCACCGTTCACCGGTCGTAACTACCATAAAAACTAATACTGTTTGTTGTGACAGTTTTATAATGAAACCAGGGTGCGTTAATTTTTTAATTTATTAAAATACACATACTGCTGTAGTTTATATAAAAAAAAAATAATTATCTGAATAAATTTCTTATTTTTATGTTATTTTCATAATGAAAGTTGTTTATATTTTAGGATAAGGTGGTATTTTCTTTATACTTTAAGTTTTAACAGAATTTTCGTGATTATATATAACATTTATATTATTTATTTCACTTATTGCTATAATTTTTTCCGTATTGACGGATTTGTTTCCAGTTTTTTGTTTGTTTTCTGGCTCTCTGCTTCGTACGTGCGAGCGGAGAGAGCTAGTGTGATATTAGATATTCGGGTGGCTCACATGTGTTCTTGTTTCTTTTGCTTGGAATTTAAAAATTTTAATATATTAATCTATTAATTGTTGCTGATATTAAGCCAGTGCTCAATGTTTAATCAGCACTCCGTGCAGTTTAGATGAGTAATTAATACAGGTCTGTATTAAATTTAATTTATGTTTTAGTTTTAGGTTAGAATTTCGAAAGATTTGTAGATGATATAAAGTTGATATAATTAACACAATAATCATGGTTGTAACAATTTAAATACATAGGTTAATTTATAAATATCTTAAATTAACTTTGTAAAAAAAGGAAATTAGGCAATATATTTTGTTAAAAAAAACTATCTATTTTATTTAAAACACTGATTTAATTTTCGTTAGGTACTTGATCTACAGCAAATACGTTTATTAACCCCGCACATGAAATCACAAACTTAAACTCGAAAATCTTTAACTGTTCCGAAAACGTAACATTTCCCTCAAAGTACAATACATTATGATTTATTTTTATAAAAAAAAAAAAATTTGGCAACAGCGCAGCCGCAGTTAAAAACTACGCCGCATCGTTACATCCCTCTGCAAAAAGCCGACAAAGCAAAGCCGCCACTAATGCGCTTTGGTGCATTGCCGACAAACAAAAAAGAATATTATATAGTACGTAAAAAAAGTAATGAAATGAAAATATACAGTACGTAAAAAAGATAATGAAATGCACACAAAACAAACAAAGTAGTATTGTAAGTAATCCACTGAACAATATATTATAATAAGAACTATGGATGCGACTAAGTTTTACTGGTGCAATATTGAAAGACAATTTTAATTCGTTTAGTTATGAACAAAAAATTTCAATTAAAAGTATGGGCAGATCAAAACCAGAACTTATTTGACGCAAAACTACAAGGGAAATTTAAGAGATTATACAAGAAAAATTTAAGAAGGATATAACTTCCACAGGAAAAATCGGCACACCAACAATCGTAATTTTAAATTTCTTGGTGTAAATGCATCTTCGGTGGGTATATTCACTTATCACAGTCCATAAATCACTTATTTTGTGTATATTACTGCGATCAAAGGTACGACTAGAAATTTAAACAGTAAATAAAATATATGAGAGAAAAAGGTTTATGTATAGAATAACAAATCGAGTTCCGTTGGCCGGCGTTTCTTTTAGAAATACCAATGAACAAAAACAAACAAAAAGAACTCTTATAGACGGCTTCATTTAGAAATATATGTATTTAACTTGTTTTGATGTTATGTAGAATAATTCTTTATAAAAACATGTGGGCATGGGATTTTATTATTTAAAATATGTTACTCGTTAGTGTCTTGTATATGTGAGTATACTTGATGTATTATTGTAGTTTTAGTTCGCGAGTATTGATAATATGTAAGTTTTCAGGCCTCCTCAGTTTGGGATAATGTTGATTTTCACATATTTCTTGACTACACTATATTGAGGTGTTTAGTTAATTACATATTTGAAGTTAATATTTGCTATAAATTTTTCTTCTATCTAATAAAAAATACCAAAACCAGGTTTAATATTATTTATAAAATTCCCTAAACAAAGCATTAAGTTCGCAAATTAAATTATTTATTTTATGAACCCTCCGTTTATTTATTTCAGAAATTATATCTTAGCTATGCTTGTGTAATCTGACTTAGTTGATCTATTTCTGAAATATTATGCATCACTGGGTCTCTTTACAAACTGTTTTATGTAGCACAAGTTTTATTAACAATTATTTAAATATTATTGGATGTATAATCAATAACAAACATTGTAAGAAAGCATATTGTTCGTCAATCCTTAGTTAGTGCTAAAATATTTGTTTTTGATTTGATTCATTTAATTTTAACATTTTTTTCATTTCTACTGACTGGAGCTGTGCTACAGACCAACAGTGTTTCAATAAAATAGAATAAAGGTATTGAATTACACAGGCGTAACTAAGATATATATCTTGCAGAAATCAATAAACGGAGAGTTAATCAAAAAATATTTCTTTGGCGACTTAATTGCTTTAAATTTGAAACTGTTTTTTGGTATTTTTTTAATAGATAGACGAAAACATTAAGTAATATTGTATTACTTTAATGTTAAGAATACTAAACAACAATAATAATTTAAGAATACTAAACAATAATAGTTATCAATAAATATGTTAAAAATCACATTGTCCCAAAAGTCAGGAGGCTGATTGACATAATGTCTATTGTTAACGCCAGAACTAATATCAAGTAGCACTAACAAGTAAGCGTAAATTTTAAAATCCCATCACCATATGTTTTCTTAAAAAAGAATTATCTCTGCATAGCATTTCCAACAAAGTAAAATTACATACAGACCAAGTCTTGAATGTTTGTAGTTACTCATAAACGGTGGTAGATAGAGGATAAGTTTTTAAAAATTGGGAAGCATTCATATAGACAAGGAGATAGAAGTTATATAACTAGTCGTAGCTACTTAAGCTTATACGTCCATATTTTATTAAGTATCAACAAATAGTTGAAATGAGGATAGAATACGGTTCGAGTAATGGTAAATAAGCCTTTCATATTTTGACTTCAGGGCATGCAACCAGCCATTTTTAATCCATTTTACACCGCTCGTTGACATTTGACATCTGCTTTTTACTGTTTATTGACCTGTTCTTTAGGTTGTGAATTTTTACTTACTTCTATTATTTCTTTTACCAAAGTTCTTTTCAGAGGCTATAGTGAAGTAAATCGTTTTAGTTTGTGGTAAGTTTAGAGGTGTTAAAGAAACATACAAAGACTTAAAATTTTTTTAGGTTATAGTTCAAGATGCCTGGTAAAGACTTAGTTCTTGTTGCCCAAGAGTTGGCAGTCGTTTACTGTATTTCGAGGAGGAAAAAGCGAAATGGAAGTCCTCTAATATCCGTTATGCGGTCCATGGTCATGTTATTATTTAAATTAAAACTTACATACAAATTGTAGAGAGTTGCGAATGCTTTGGGCATTTCTATGGGTATCACTACATACAAAGCGCAAGAAGGAAGCTATATCTGCTGTTCCTTCATCGAGTGCTTCAACAGCCTGTAGCACCACGATTCATGCCCAAAACATTGATGTGTCAGAGGGAAATAAAATAGATGTTCGTTAAAGTATATTATGTTAGGGTTTATGTTATTGATGAATTTACTTCGAGCACATGGGCATAAAGTTTTCAAGGACTTCCTCTGGTATCACTGCGATTTCAATGCCTATCAAATTTATATGGGCACATGTTGAAGGATATTATAATAACCATATTGATCGGGATGGTTATGGCGATAAACAAGTATTGGGAATGTGGCAAGAAAGTTTGGACAGCTGTACACCAGACTCCTGGCAAAATTGCATAAATCACACAGGAGAAATTAATTAAAGAGTGGTACGATGTGAAGCAAACATGACTTTGTCTCTGACAGTTAATTGCGGTTCAGAAGATGGAGCGATGACACAATTAAATATATTTTTAATTTCACTATTCTTTCTTCCAATATAGATATTTTAATTTAATTTCTGCAATATTACGTTTTTATTATACCATTGTATAGAAATTATGTTTGCTACATAAAATAAAAACATCATCTTTCGTTTAATTAATCATTGGTAACGTACATTTAAACTAAAATACTTTTATGTGCTTGAATATTTTCTACATTTTTAATTTGCAATAGTTTTTGATATGAGAACTACATTATTGTGGTAATACATTATTTCATTGAGAACACATATAATAATAAGCTTAGCCTGATCACGAAAGCATTGTCAATAGCAAAAATTCACTATTTAGAACTATTAGTTGCATTACTCTATGATTGTTTGTTAAACGCAACGTTGACTAAAAACTGAACCAATCCTTTCAGTTATAAAAGAAAATCTATTAAAACTGCGTATAACTCATTAAATTTGACAATTGTCATTTCGTACAGTTCACTGTAAACAATGTTGGTGTGCTGAATTGTTTCAGACGCTGCATAGTCATAAGCAAATATGACGTAACTACAACATTCATGATCTGGCTGTACATATGTATTTCTAAATGGTGCAGTCTACTCAAGAGAGCCTTTTGGTTGTAGCGAATCTTTTTGCATGAAGTATTAACGTAATTCCGGATTGCTAAGGAGAAAATGCCGCCACCGAAACTCGGATTTGTTTATTCTATATATATAAATCTTTTTCTCTCTATACATTTATGTGATTTATGGCTTTGATAAGTGAATATATCCTCTAAAAGCTGCATTTACACCCAAGAAATTTTAAAATTTACGATTGCTGGTGTCCCGATTTTTCCTGTGAGAAGTGTACGAAAAAAATGATTGGATTTTAGTTAAAAATTTGCACGTTCTTGATTTTGTGAACATCCTACGTTTCTGACCACGAGCCGCCACTGGGGTAGGGGAGTGTTGGCCTGAAATTGGCCCCACCACTCAATATTGCCACGAGCCGCCAGTGCTGTATACCGTTTTTTTTTTTTCTCGTTTTATATCTCCTCTTTTAAGAGCGGCAAAAATAAAATACAAACACACAAACTGCAAACTTAAATATAAACGATAAAATATTTTTTTAAGTTTAACGGTCTTTCTCGTGAAAGGAGGAGATATGCCGACGACCTCTGAATCGAAATGATAACACGAAGAGTTCACTCACTAAATAACACGCGTCCTATTATAGTATATATATATATATATAGCGAAATATTCCATTCATACCGTCGAGAATATCAGAGATACTCGAAGACGCTCCTATAATAGAGCCCTCAACTCGCTGTTAAGACACACGTAAACATTATGTCGCCCATCATACATACGCTCGTCATATCTGAACAGCGGCGAGCAAGTTAGGTACAGCACACAATCCGTTTTAATAGATCGTTTTTGATTCGACGTAAGTCACGTGGTGTCCCCTCTATGACGAGGGTGTCCACGCACAATACATTCATCATACATATATCAGCGCTAATAACAATGGTGGAGATTCAGTATCACACTTACTATTAAAAGTGTACGAATGCAATATGTTCCTGGTGATCGAAAAGGGATATTGTATGCTCGTAAGAAGTTTATTTACATCTCATTCTGTCCGGTGAAATGGTGAAAGAGACGCTGCCAGTTCAGTTATGTCGGTGACGGAATATTTCCGTCCACATCTCCACAATTCCACGGAATAACCCTTCTGGGAAACGCGAGAAAATGCGTGGTAGCATAGGCGGTATAACCAACACGCTCAAAGGAGGAAGTTCATCCCATTACCTCTTCTTATGTATCCTCGACAGTGTTTTCTCAGGCATTGGTGGTAGCACCGGCGGTGGTAGCTTATTGGCGCAGTGTTTGGACCCTGATGGGTATCTATACTTACCCCCAAGAGGATATCATGAGTGCGATAATCTCTACTGGGATCGGTGTTTGCGGGCATTTGACTTTCGGAGTTTTCCAAAACTTTTTCGAGACGCATCTGCATCCGGACAAGAAGAGGATCTTCTACTATCTGTCATCGCGTCTGTATACGGCGTGTTTTGCGTTCGTGTGCGTGAATGGTTGGCGTGGGCCGTGGTTGCTTCTCGATTATTACACTGGGGACGATTTGCCGATAGTTATGGGACTATTCGGGATCAGCGTTATCGCTCTGGCCACCATGAGGACGCTGAGGAATCTCTCAGCGCCGCCGTTGGCTATATGCACGGATCACGTTAGCAATTACTTCGTCATATTGACAATGTTTAGAGTTAAGGTAGGCAAAATCGTTAAAAATACATTTTAAAGAAAAACAATAGAAGGCAGAACTGTCATTCTGACAACTTCACTTAATTCGAAACTTTTTTTCCTCTCATAAACATATAAAATTGCTTTTCGTCCCTAATTTGGAAGCTCCAAGAGTTATCTTAAACCAAATACCCTATACAGGGTATCGCATGACGAACGTCAGCCATCTATATATGAAAAACTATTTACCAGAAAAATTTGAAAATAAGTTCGCAATCTTGAAGCAACTAATCTAGTTAAATGTTCAAAATTCCGTCCTTTAACTTCCAAACATTTTTCGCATCTTTTGAGTAGCCCATGGTAAGTAGCATTTCTAATTGCATGTTCACCTTCACAAGCTTTGAAAAGCATTTCTAACCGGACTGGCATAAACTTCACTTCTTATAGTTCCTCAAACACACCCTAAAAAAAAAATGTGGTAAAATTACCCCAAAAATAGATGGCAACTGGGCTACCGCCTATTTTTGGGGTAAACTTACACCTATAGGGATTTTTCACATGCTTGTGGAATATTCCGTGAAAGTGTGGTAATTTTCCCTGGTAAATTTACACCTCTAAAGTAATATTCCCTAACGGAATGGAATAATTTCAGGTAGATTTACAACACTTTCAAGGAATATTCCACCAGTATGTGAAAAATCCCCTATAGGTGTAAATTTACCCCAAAAATAGGCGGTAGCCCAGTTGCCATCTATTTTTGGGGTAATTTTACCACATTTTTTTTTAATGTATAGATTAGAGTAACAACAAAGAAATTAGAAATAATTGATTATTAGGTTGTTTTACCATCCAGAAATATTAAGTTTCAGTTATCTATGTTTATGTCATTTAGAACTTAATGCAGATTCTCCATTTAAATATTCAAAATATACCATTTATAATTAGATTTAATTTTAATAATTTCTGAAAGATATATTAATTAGTTGGATTACAGAGAGTTTACAATAATTTCAATAAATTTTTAAATTCAATAAGCAATGTTTTAAAGAGTAAACATTTTGGAGAAGGTCGATAAGAAAAGCCAATAGTTACTAAGAATTGGTTGTATTCATAATACAAAGATCTAGTTGAATGTAACCATAAAATAAATTTTGACTAACAAAATACATTAAAAAATCTTATCAATTTGAGTTTGAATTTGGAGCTTTTTTAATTTTGTTGCCCTGTTCAGGGTATATTTTTTAAAAAATACCTCTGCAGAACTTCTAATGTATCAGAAGCCTCTTTTGCGTACTGCAAATGAAAATTAAAATATGCCGCCATCATTTGTTGTAATACAAAACGAAACGAATCTGTTGGGTCTAATAACTGTCTTTCTACCATTAAAGAATGCAACTTCACATTTCCTAGAAAAGAAAAATAAGTGTAAAAAGCATATGAAATAAATATATTTTTATTAATACCTTCTTCCAAGCATATTATCAACGGTGTATTTACCTCAATTTCTTCAAGTTTAGATTTATCCTGAAAATTTTTAATAAATTTAGCATTTAAAAATATATTGTATGTAGATAATAGTGCTGCGAATCGAAGCCTCTTTATGTGAAACCGGGGTTTGGATGCAGTGATTAATCGTCTTTAAAAATTGTAACCGGTAAAACCGGTGTTTAAAAACAGATTATTGCGCCTTAAATAGGTTTTTCGAATTTAAAATACATAGCACTTTTAAAAAAGTAATACGTATTGTTTTTAATTTGAAACTGGTTTTGAAAATCGATTTTAAAAACTGAATTTTAAAAACCGATTTTTACTAAAAATCGATTAACCGGTTTTTGATATCTGGCGATTTCCGCAATACTAGTATATACATAAATAATGTTGTGATTAACTATTGAACTCAAATTTGCCGTCCTGCGGTCTTGCACATTTGCATGTATAAGTGCTTAATACCTACTTTACTTTTGTCATTAAATCCTAGAGTAAAAACCAAAATAGTCTCTTCCTTACTTTACTTGTATCATCACTTAACAACGAAAAAATAGCCTCCAATAACGGCAAGGCACTAGTCGTTTTATATTTCCAAATGTTTAATGAAGAGAAAAAAAAGATTGACTCCTTCAAAACGAAGACTTTCTGTTGTTTAAATTGAAAAGTTTGATACGGTAGTTTCCTGCGTGTCACTTGCACGTTAAAAACTTTAAATAAATGTATCATATCTTGTAGCAACAATACCGCCAAATGCTATTGAGGTTAAGTTCCCAGTATATCATATTAGATATCCATACGCAGGTGTATGTCTATTATTTATGTGTGCTGCCTAGCTAAGTACATGGTAAATCATCTCAATGCATAATTAATGTAAAATGAACTTACCTCAATCTTTATTTGCAAGACACAATGAAAAAACACACCATTTACATTTATGCGTTGAAGCCATCAGTGTAAATGCCGCACTTGTATTCAAACTGCGTACCTCAAACGCTTGCGCGTTGTATAGTCGACGGCTATGTAATGCATTCTCGTAACGGGTTTAATTTTTGATCAAGCGACACAATGTAATGCAACGTTAAAAAAAAAACATTTTGTGTTCCAATCAAACAACAGATGCATATATATAATATATATAATCAGAATTTCATGTCCCTTGTATTGTCCATATTGTATTTTTACCAACATAAGGGGTAATATTCCACGAAATATGTTATTTTTCCTTGCCCCTAAGCAAATTTCCCCAAGTGGGGGAAAATTACTTCATTAATTGCAGTATTTTTCCGTCAAAGTCGGTTTACCAGGCAAAATTACACCTAATTTGTGATAATCAGATGTTTACCCTCTTTTTGGTGTAATTTTACCTTATATTTCATATGTTTTTTCACATACCAGTGAGGTAAATTTACCATCATTTTTTAGAGTGTAGTTTGTGATTCCTCTGCGAACACAGCTTTAATAAATGTTCAAAATTCCATCCTTGAACTTCCAAACATTTTTCACATTTTTTGAGTACCCCATGATAAGTAGCTTTTCTAATTGCAAGTTGAAGAGCATTTCTCACACGTTGCATATACAATTATCCATGGTTGTTAGTGGACTGGCATAAACTTTACTTTTTATAGTTCCCCAAACAGAAAAAATATCCAACACTGCTAAATCCGGTGAACGGGGTGTCCACTCCATTGATTTTTAAATGTTTCTTGCAAAAAAAAAAATATTAATCAAAAACCTGTTATGTGGCGGAGCTCCATCATGGTGATAAAAAATGTATTATATTCCGCCAGGCGCAAATTTTGTAAATAGTCATTGTATAAAGTTTTTAAAATATTCAAATATCTTACAGCTACAAGGAAATTTAATCAGTTCATAGTATTACAGACAAAACGATGGCTTCGCCATTTAAATCGTCTTGATAAATATATAGTGCCACCACCCTATCATTCCTTACTGCCATGTAAACATTGAAATGCTAATTTTCTTGAAAATTTCCTTCTTTGCAAACATTTGGATTTATGTCATTCCAGTAATGGGAATTGTGGCGATTAAAAAATCCATTCTTTGCAAATTCAGCTTCGTCTGTCCATATATTTTCTAAAAAGTTATTATGACCGTGGTGCCTCGTTAAAATAAATTCGCAATACTGTTGTCTCTTCCTGTAATCTTGTTCTTTCAAATTTTAAACCATGTGGAACAAATACAGCTTCATTTTATGGTCCTTTAAAATTCTGTATATTGAATCCTTTAAGATTCCTGATTCCAATGAAGCTTGTCTCAACGATGCCATCGGAAATGCTCGAAAATAAGCGCCATAATGGCAATTATTGTATTATAGTTATTGACAATATTGTAGCCCTGACTCTGCCACTGGTTTTAAAATTGTCAATTATACGTTTTAAAGCAGTTACGGACGGTTTCTGTTTCTCTAGATACCGCAGAGCGAAAGTGTCACGTGTTCTTGATATCACTTTGTTACATTCTTCGTAGATAATAAATAAATTTAAACAGTCTTCGATTGTATAGTTAAGACTTGCTGACATTTTGGTTTGCACAATATTGACAGTTCTACTGCAATTGTTTTTGCGTCATCTCGGGCATGGCTAACTTGCCACGTTTTTTAAAATGTAAGAAAATACTCCTTTTGAAATAACTCGAAAACCCTTTTTTCTGCATTTTTCGGAACTAACGTTTTAACAAGGTTCATGCACGTCCTGTATGAGATATAATAATTTCTATACGCCACCTTGATGCATTTACCCTCAGTCCATAAGTATGCCAAATGGACTGAAGAAAACTAGAAGCGCATATGTGATATTAATGTTTTTGTAAGGGGTTGCAAATGTCACTTTTCTGCATAGAATCGAAATATCTCGAAAACAAATGAATTTAGGTATAGAGATCCCTGCATAAATTTTAACTAGAATTTTAAGGGCAATTCAAAAATATAAAAATATACAGGGTGTTGCATTTAAAATAAGGAAATTAATGTCACACCATGTAGCACCTACAGAAGACTATTTCCCTTCATATTTTTGGAATTAAATTTAATGTCGCATTGTATTTCAATTAAAAATCGTTTATTATATAAAACATAAAAAAAAATCAAGTAATACGTACAAATAGTTATAAAAAAAAAGTTAAATAAATATAAATTACTTTTTCACGTCTTGGCAAATCCATGTGTTTATGATTGCCAATGTATGTAATTCATTATAAATAAAACTTTAAAAATAAAATTATATGATCAGCTCGCTAAAGTGTATTATTATAAAGTGTCTGGTTCCATTTGTTACAGTTACAGTTAGTTAAAAAACGCATATTGCTAAAGGTAGTTACGACGTATCCAGAATGCCTTTTTTTGTATTAAAAAAAATATTGAACGTCTTAACAATAACAATAAGTTTAATAAATAACCAGTACTTGGGTACACCTGCATCTCCACAAAATAGTGCTGAAAAAGCACTAGCACAAGTGGTACAACCTTGAAAATATTATTTTCTAAGCGCAGAAACTTTCTAAGAAACGGCTACCATGAGAAATCTTGTATAGGTAAATGAGTTCGCAGAATTTGGCATGTATAGCATGAAGTATATGGGCGTAAACATTTCTTTGTTTAATACCAACTCTGTGAGTTTCAATTACAATTTGTACCTGATGAAGAATACGCCTAATACAATGAAAAGGTTGATGACAGATTTTTAATGATGCTATACAGCAAAGCTTGTAATTTATGATTGATTCGTTTTCTTTGTATTAGCATATTATGCTAGAGCTTTTATAATTAGTTTTTGGAAAAAATGAAAATGCTAAAAGTTGTTTTCAAATACTTTTTTTTTTAATTTAATACTAAATTAATATAAATGCATTCCAAAAAAGTACAAAACATTATATAGCTCTTCAATAGCAATATATCATTATTATTGTTACATATAAGTATAGATCTTCATGTTTAATGTAGCAATGCGGTAGTATAAAATATCTTCCTTAGTGATTGCCGTCCTTTTTTGTCAAAAATGTCTCGTAAGATCTTTTTCTTTTCCATCAGTACTTCACTATATTACATCCCCCGGCTCATCGCTATAAATATTATGGTTATGGTTAACTGTGACTACAAAACTATTTTATCTCAGGGATTATACAAAATTACAAAAGCTCGAAACACTTACCTGAAGTTTCTCTAGCAATTTAAACTCTAAAAAAATTATAGCGTAGTATTAGTGCCAGATCCTAAAAGAATCCTTTTAACCGTATCTGTTATTTATCGCAAAACAAAAGATTCATATACATAATATACATATAATAGAAAAGAAATATTTTTTCCACTTTAATAGCGCAAAGAATATTCGCATTGCAAACACGAGATAATAATACGATTTAGCCGATAAAAAAACAATGCGAGAATTTATGATACATTGGAATCTCTCTTAATGAACTATTGTTGGTTAATGCTATAAACATTTTTGTACGTAACTAATTTAAAATTTATATTGTTTGGTTTTTCTTTTTCGCAATTGTAATTTGTTTTGTAGTATCTTGATTTTATGAAAGAAATAAAATAATAAATAAAAATAAATTCGAATTACAATGGATATTATACAAAAAAATAATATAACAACTTTTTTATAAACTATTATAAGTATATACCTAGAATGTTTATAGCGCAAATTTTATTTGTTTGTTTATTAGATATTAATATTTTTTTTAGAATTATTGAAATTGAGAACTTTAATAACATCTAAATAAAGCAATAAATTTTTAAGAAGGAAATACTGGCAATTAAAAGTTTTCTTATACTTCGAACTGTCTACTACATTTCTACAAAATAATATTCTTCATTCATATAGCAAAACCTATTTACATTATTCCATATTTCCTAAAAATCTATGATACATGATATTATAGCAGACATTTTTCCGTGTGCCTTATTTGCAAATAAAAGCCATACACAGCAAGACACGTGGAAACTTACAAATTATAACTATTAAATCTAATTGCATAATATTTTCCATTAAAGCTGTCAACAATAGCCGATGTAAAAGTAAAATCTATGACACTAATTTTACATGTAATATATTATTACGAGTAATAACATCGTATCTCTCCTAATCACGATGAAAGGAAAAACAGCAGATTATTTATCAATTATGTATTACTCACCTAACATAAAAAAGACTTATGATCGTCCATTCAGAGTATGGTGTAATCACAATCACAAAATGTATTAATTATATCAAAGCAAAGAATTTGTGTTATTTCCATCAACATATATACAATATATTTTTATCTACCTATATGAATTGCATTAATTTATGAGCAGCTTATCTGCTGCTTTTTCTCTTATCTTCTCTCTTCGTTTATCTTTGCCACAACGTGCATTGCAGTTTCCATAAATCTTATTCTTAATTCCGAGAGATCGGTCATTAATAAAAAGCTTAACGACTTTTCATAACACCACTAACTTCTAAGACACTACTCACCCCCGCTTTTTTTCTTTCGTTTTCTTAACCGTCAATTTTATACATGTTACCAACTTCACATAAATAATAATTGTTTGAATTAGTACACTTTGAAGTCGAACAGTTCCAATTAACAAATAACAACTATTAGCATTAGCAATTATAGAACTAAATTTGTTAGTCATATCTGCGTTTAGTACAGTTTATTTGTTAGTTGAATTGGCTAATATTCCCTTTTTTTTAATTAAATTAATTATAGTTGAAATCAGCAATTACAACTTTTAGTTGAAAAAAATAGTTATAGACCTCAATTAACAATAATGGTGGGATTCTATGGACATCAGTATTAGTGCCTATAAGGTTATGTGTAAAATGTAAATGTGTTTTAGCTAATGATTATTGCAGATAGAGATGAGACCTTTCGGGCACTATAACATCTAAAATCCCACCTTTAGTTTAAGTGTTAAGTTGTCGCGTAAAGCATGCCTGAAATTTGTGAAATTATGTGTGAGATACGAAAATACAAATTCATTTGCAATAATATATAAACGTGATATTAAGTTTGTTCGCGTCGCATGAACTATTTGCACCTTTATGCACTTTTGCATACAAAAGTTCTAAAAAGTGCAAATAGTTCATGCGACGCGAACAAACTTATTAAGTAGCGGCGTTCACCCGATCACCGCTCTGAATTAAGCCAAACGGTATAAGATTTTCTAACATGACAGTTAAACTTCTTAAAAATAACAGTAAAACATTGCGGATTCACACACCA
Source organism: Protaetia brevitarsis (assembly GCA_004143645.1). Classification (NCBI taxonomy): domain Eukaryota; kingdom Metazoa; phylum Arthropoda; class Insecta; order Coleoptera; family Scarabaeidae; genus Protaetia; species Protaetia brevitarsis. Next base: position 2,224,302 of record RXPK01000203.1, on the reverse strand, counting down.
AAAGTGAAAATAAATTTTAAGGAGAAATGTTCTTTGTTTCAGATGACGGAGAAAACGACATTGTACGTATTAGATTGTATTTTTTCAGTATTAATTATCGGAACATTGGTGGTATTCGTGTGGAGAGGGGCCTGGGTGCTTCTAGACGTTTTCCTATTTCCGAAAAACGACAGCTTATCGGCGTTTGCTAGTTTGGTAAGTGCTACACACTACCTCTACACTTATTATTGCTTATTTTTGTGAATCTCATAGGTTATGTCAATAATCCGCAATAAATTATAAAATCGGATAAATTGTGCCTATAACTTTTAAAATAATATTTGTTGGACGGCCAGTCGAACTTTGGTCGTTTCAACACATGCCCGGCGATCAGCTGTTATTAGTTGCACGTTTTTTAGCTTACATTGTTTGATTTATGATTTTATTTAACGTAAGGTAGGTGGTTATTATTTCATTAATATTTATATGCATTTAACCATTACAAACTCATATAATGAGGAGAAGAAAAACACCGTTTTAGAACATGTTTCTGTAATAAAATAAAGTATATGTTGGCAATTACATATATCTATCTGCATACTTTAAAACAAATAAAGCAAGTTGTAGATATGAATTCTTGTAATCAATTGCCACAAACTGTTACTGGAAAATTTGTAAATTCTGCCCGAAATCCTTCATGGCTGCCTATACATGGCTGCAAACAGTAGAACCATTCTTTATTTCTAAATAAAGTATGATTCGATAATAAAAACTTTCATTGTAAACATTTTTGAGTGTCGATAAAGTAAAATAGTACACATGACAGATGTATTTTATTTGTCACTACCAACATGACATTTTGAATAAATAAAATTATTGCTTGCTATATAAAGGGTAAATTTAATTGAACATATTGTAAATACATTATGTTATGGGTGAGTGGCAAACATAATACAGATGATATTATTGTCGTTCGTTTTTACATAATGACAGCTAATTCTCATCATACGTCATTTTCACAAAACCTATTATGTACTGTCGCAATTTAGGAAAATTGTATTAAATTGCTGGTATTTCGTGAGACAGTAATTCTAAAAATTGCACCGTCATTTAAAAATAAACAGGAATGCTTATAATAATTTTTATAAAAACGCTTTCCCATCCCATAGCATTGGCAGCACGATGTTTTGCTCAAATAGTTACCTACTTACTATGTAAGGTAGGTATCTATGATAACATGCATGCCTTTTGAAGACGTCAGTCACGTGATTCAGATTATTAAATTATGATATTGTACTTCTTGAATTACCTCTTTGAAACCGTCTGCGTGCACGGTCGTAGTAGCGCACTGTTATTATACAATTATCCAATCGTAATCCGATTGGACTGATTTAAAAATTCGTCAAAATTACCGAAGCAAACGTATCTGGCCGCTATTACTGTTTAGACTGCATGTGTGCTTGGCCACAGCGAACACAATGAGCGGCTGTGTACGTTATGCTACGAACATGTGCTGTTAATTGCTCGGGAGTTAAAAAGGAAAGCCTTGATTATGGCCAGGGCGGAATGTTGAATTTTCGGCAGAGTGTAATAATCTCTATAAATATTTATTTCAGATTTGAATTAGATTTTCCCAAGGAAGTTTATTAAATTGTTTTTTTTTTCTTTTCGTATTGGGTGTTTAGCGAAATACAGGTGATTCAAACGTACCTTCTAGAAGGAGCTAAAGAATTATTATTTGACGATAAAAATGCAATCGGAATTTCTTTAGAGCTTTTTTAATTTTTTTTAAGAAATGGTATTTAAATTAAATTTAAATTCACGCTAACATTTCTAGTTATTGTAAGTACGCCAATGTTGCCAAAAATATTTTTTTTGTAATCTGTAACATTTAATTAGCTATTTTTCTGCTTTATGACTTAAAACTTTTCATTTTTTATTAGCAAACACTCTATTCTGTTGCAAATCTTTTACGATAACTAAAATCATATTATATAGTTCTGAGTGACCAAAAATTTTATACAAAACATATTTCAAGGACCATAAATAGTAAAAAAAAAAAAAACATTTATTGGTACATCATTTACATTTTCAGCGCCAGTGGATGTTGCTTTATCACCTCTCAGGAGTTGGTCCGGTGTCTTGGAATCACCCTGTATATTAAATGACAAAAGTGCAAAAACCAAACGAAATAACGATTGATTGAATTAAAAACACGGTAGATTGAATTACATGGTAATAAGGTCTAATAAAATTATTCTCACTTATGCTAAATGATCGTAAAATGTGACTTTAGTCAAATGGCGCCCTCTTTGTAAATTAACAGTGCTGTCAGTACGCCAAAGCAAATACAATATAAATATACAGGGTCGCTAAAAAGTATGGATACAGTTAAATATTATGAAAACTATTCAACAAAACTTGTTGAAATTTGGTACATGGTTAAAAGTACTTAAATTCTATCATCTAAGATGTTCTTCAAATTTCTATCTTCATTTGTTCTGGGGATACAAGGCTAACTTGATTTTTTTTAAATGGCACAAAGGGTCAAATTTAATATTTTTGAAAAGAGAATGTTTTTCTGCGTTCTGTGATGTAACACATCCATATCTTATTTTAATCGAAACTTAAAAAAAAAATTCGAACTAGTAAAATTTTGAAAAATGAAAACTTTTGTTAGCCTTGGAAATGTTGTCTTTATCTATCGTTACTTCTTTGCTGCGTGAAGTTTGACCAAAAAATAAATAATAATAGTTAATAATAATTGTAAAAATAACACATTTAACTGAAACAGGACAAATTTTAATAAAAAGAAGCTCAAACAAGAAATTACATAATTTTTATGTTACAAAAGATGTTCGAAATGATTTCCATGTACCTCCTGGCAATAATGAACACGTTGAGCAAAATTTTGCAAAGAATCAATCAAAATATTTGGAGAAATACTGGCAATTTCGTTTCTTATACGTTCTTGTAGGTCTTCGATTTGTAATGGTCTGTTGACATACACTCGATTTTTTACATGACCCCACAGGAAAAAAATCAAGTGGGGCCAGATCAGGAGACCTAACTGGCCATTCAATAGCCCCCCTTCGCCCTATCCATCTACCGGGAAATGTTTCATCCAAATATTCGCGCACTTGACCAAAATGCGGCGGTGCTCCGTCTTGTTGAAACCATATGGTTTCTGTTGGTATACAATTTCGATTGCCGTGGTTTGGAAATATTTGCCTAAGTCGTGGAACAATATGTTGTTGTAACAGTTGCAAATATCTTTCAGACGTTAAATTGCCGTTAATGAAAAAAGGACCTACGATATTCCGACCAATAATGCCACAGCAAACATTAATTTTCTGTCGATGCTGCGTATGAACCTGCTCCATCCAATGCGGATTTCTGTCAGACCAATATCGACAGTTATGGCGGTTAGCATATCCATTTAGATAAGAAGTTGACTCATCAGAGAAGAGGACTCGATTAAGAAAGTTACCATCCTGATGTATTCTGTACATCATAGTTTCGCAAAATTCGGTTCTGCGGTCAAAATCGTCGTCACTTAATTCTTGTAGCAAGTGAATTTTATAAGGATGATATTTTTCGCGTTTCATTATTTCATTTTTTTGTATGGATCCTCTACTCATGTTGTGGTTCAACGCCAACTGTTGTACTGAATTTTTTGGATTTTCTACCACATCCAACATAACATTCAAAGAATTTTCTTCGTTGGTAATAATTCGAGGTCGCCCAGGTCTTGCACGGTCTTGCACGGTCTTTAACGCTACCAGTTTCTTGAAATCTTTGTAAGGTTTTTGAAACCGTCGTCCTGGAGATCGGTTCCCGGTTTGGATGAATTTCATTAAAAAGAGTCGCTACTTGAGCACAACTTCGTTTTCTGTCGCCATAACCAACCATCATGAGAATTTCTATACGCTCAGTTTCGCTTAAATGTACCATTGTTAAACAAATTATTGCACAGTAGTTTAATTTTTGGCGAATATGCAAGTGACACATCGTCGATAACAGCATTTTCAAAGCTAACTTAGTTTTATTTTTCCAGAATTAAATTTTTGAATTTAATTTTTTTTGCCTTTTAATAAAAATAAAGGTGGGCATGTGTTACATTACTGAATTCAGAAAAAAATGCTCTTTTTAAAAATATCAAATTTGACCACCCGTGCCATTTAAAAAAAATCAAGTTAGCCTTGTATTTTCAAAATAAATGATGGTAGAAAATTGCAAGAAATCTCAGATGATAGAATTTAAACACTTCTAACTGTATGCCAAATTTCAACGAGCTCTGCTAAACCGTTCTGAAATATATTTAACTGTATCCATACTATTTAGCGACCCTGTAAAGAATAGTTCCGCTGGCGTACTATAGATGTCCCAGCTAGACTGATTTTAAAAAAGTGTACGACCAAACAAATATTAAACGTGATCTGACGTGGTTAAGTATTATATTTGGCCAAAGCCATGCATGCGGATTCGTTGAAAATGACAAATGACCCTTATTCTTGCCGATCTTTTCCCTGATTAAATCTTCCCTCGTCCTTGACCGATACCAATTAAAACAAAAACTAGTCACCCAACCCGGCACGGAGGTGGTTGTTTCCCGCGTTTTTTAATCGAAATAATACACTTCATTTCCCGACTAGATCCAATTGACGATTTTAATAGAAAAAACGCCGAGAAAATTGAAATAATTCCGCATCGTGTTTAGTATTTTAAGTGCGTAAAACGTTTGTTTTAGATAATTGGATATTTAATCGTAGCCTTGGCTTTCATACTGCAACCGGGGATGCGTTGGATTTGCGACCGTCTCCAAGGTACTACCAGACTACTCGTGGCCGATACGTTCCTGATATTCTCCCTTTGCGGGACCGTAAATCTGTGGAGGGGAATCTGGATGCTGTTGGAGATATATTTTCTACCAGGTAGGTACGTTAGATGGTGGTACAATTCAACGACATGAATTTAATTACTGTATAACATAAAATAAACGTCAAATAAGTGTGACGTTTGAATTTCAGAACCGCCATATTGGTGGGATGTTGTGAATTTCTGTGATATTATACATTTACGATCAATGATTTGGAGTTTCCATGAATTTTTATTCAGTTTTGAATTTGTTTACACTGCATATAACAACTCACAATCAGTGTTGAGCAAAAAGTAATTAACTACAGTGACAATTACAATAAATAAGTTATAACTAGAAACCGGATTATATGCAAAGAAAAACTGGAATATATGCGCATATATATGCATCGATTTTTGAGAAAATATGCATATACCTGGGGCATAAAAAAATACGACAATATGCAAAATTTTTACCTAAAATAAACTTTATTGCACAAAATTTTTTCACAACATATTTCTAAAACAATTTATAATTAAATGTTTTTTTTCAAAATTGTGTAAAACAAAGTTTTGTCTTCTATCAGAATACATATGTTTCGAAATAGAAAAGCTTCTTTCAACATCCACAGATGTAATTGGTGCATTTTTTAACGTTGCAATACATTCTAAACTAAAATTAAAGTCGAAATCGTTTACTGTTTCACCTTCCAAAATTTTCTTAACTTTCTTCAATTTCAAATACTCCGCATTTTTATTTATCACTTTTTTTAATTTATTGTACCCTTAACCTTCTTACATAGCCTATCAAATTCGTCTACTATTTCGACTGATTCCGAGAGCGACATCCCTTGCGTTTTCTAGTTTACGAATGGAACTTGAAACAAAGCTATAATTTGACTTAATATACAAAAGGTTTTGTGGCAATTTTGTAGATGCTACTATCTTTTTACAGTTTTCTAGATGCAATGCAGTCAGCAGTGATTTCAAGAATTACATTTTTATTCCTTCAAAATTATCGGCGAAAAAAATTGCAGCCTCTAACCATGTATCCCATCTCGTAATAATCGGTTCAGGAGGCAACTTACCACCGGGAAGTCGCTCCTGATAAAATTGGATTCGTAAAGGTGCTTTTAAAAATACTTTTTTGACATTGCTAATTAAATCATTAATCAAAGGGAATTGATTCCTAATGTCTTCGGCTACACGATTGAACCCATGAGCTAAACAAGTGGTATGAATAAAGTTACTATAAAAAAATTTTAAATTTTGCGCGGCTTTTAACATGCATGGTGCAGCGTCAGACAACATTAGTAAAATTTTTTCACAAGGTATGCTTCCAGGTAAAAAGAAATTTGATAAACCGTCTTGAACGAATTGAGCAATTGTCACATTATTTGTTTTTTAAAGTTCTTTACAATAAATTAAATATGATTTACCTACAATATCTTCATGAAGAATTCCTGTTAACAAATGGGCAATATAACGGCCACACTTACCCGTACTTTCATCTACCATGATATAAATAAAATTATTCCCCTACCAATTGTTGAATTTCTGCTGTTGTTTGCTGGTAACAAGATGTGACATTTTTCGTAAGGTACTTTCGTCAGGTATATTATGTTTGCAATATTTTTGCAGAAATAATTTCAAACTAACATTGTTTAATCTTGCTAATGGTATGTTAGACGAAATTAATGCGTTACACAGATCCGTATTATATTCCTCTTGTTCTCAGTTTCGTGAAGTTGATGCTACACATTGACGTATAGATTGCTGCACACATGCGGATCGTTTTAGTTTTTCACATTTTCCAATATGTGATGGAGTTTTAGCGTGTTGATCAATCAGAAGACACCTACAACAACAATTGTCATTTTATATCAAAAGTTAAAGAATTTAAAAACAATTGTAAAGCTTTTAGTAAAATTAAACTTACCAGTTTACTGCAGGCCCGACAAAATATTTTGTCGCCATCCTTTACCAGTTCAGGATATGGCTTAATCCATAAAGAAATTTTGTTCGCTATACTCATTGTATGTACGCACAGTATTTAAAAACGTAACACAATTACATGCTGTTTCGCTCAAAGATATTCAATGAATGAATAGTTTATTTGGAAATTAATAATAATAAAACGTATTTACCACGTCCCTTCTGCTAGGCGAAATTAAACACGTGCAGTTTTTGGAAAAAAAGTATTATAGAAACCAATGTAAAAGATTTATCGTTCTGAGAAGTGTTGGTTGTCGATCTACATTAGGAATTACTAGGAATTTTTACTAATAGAAAGGATAAGAAAAAGCTTAAATATGCAATATATGCAACTTTTGTAAAAATATGCATAGAAATGCCTAAATATGCAATATATGCAATCACTAATTAGGGCTTATTAATTTCAATTAGTGTAATACGTCTAACATATAGACTATAATTAAAGATATGCAAAAAATAAAATATATGCACTTTGCAAATAATTCGGTCTCTAGCCATGACTTTCAATGTAACCGGAAATGCGACATAGAAGTTATTTTTTCTAAATAGATCATAGCTATGTTTAACTCCAAAGTTTCAAAATGTGTGTAAAATGACAGTGAAAATAAATATTTTTAATACCAATAAACTGGTAACACAAATTAAGGAACTGCATTGAGAATAAGTTATAAAAATTTGAATTTGGCGCCTTCTGTCCTGTCAAATTTAATTACAGGAATCTGTAAATGCGAATATTTAATAAATAATAATTTTAGCTTATATACAGGCTTATAATTTGCAATTTACCTATCTATTTTGTTTGCATCTTACAGATCAAGTCGAATTGAGCTGTTGGATAGCACATTGGCTCTGCCTAATTCTCCTAATCTTGCTCGGCTGCTCGAATTCCCTTTTAGTTCGCGGCGTGTACATAGATGCCGAGGAGCCGGCCGGCAAGTGCGTGATCTTCCCCTGCTACTACCTGCGCCTGATATTTCAACAGGAGCGGGCCAGAAAGGTCGCCAAACACTTGCAGCTCGACGCGATCGCCAAGAAGAAGCAACAACAAGACGGCGTCGAGAATAACGTGCCCAGTTCGAATCACGTGACGGTGATCGGCCATCTAGGGGCCGTTACGGAAACGACGAACAATCACGTGGCATGACAGGAAGTAAAGTGACGGTGAAGTTTACCGGTGTTTCGAATCGTTTTTCTTTTTTTTTATTTATAATAGAGAGAGAGGGAGGTTATCGTGTTTTGGAGCGGGTGAGAATAATCCGGAGCGATTGGAGAAATGCGAAATTGTTACGAGTACAAAGTTAGGGATTTTTTTTATTATTATTTAAAGTGTACTACACAACGCATTCCTATACTTTAGAATGAGGTGCTAATATTACGCCTAGATACACATATCGAAATTATTAAATATAAATGAGTTGTCTATTTAGGTTATTGGGCTGAGTATATTTAAGAAACGTAAGTAATTATTATTTATTTATTTTTTAATTTGGACATTTATAAATGCGACGAAAAAAGCTACATACTTCGAATGCAAAAAAAAAAACATCTTATTGGCTATGTTAAGGGCAGTATGGAAACAATAATTTTTAAATTTATATAGAAGCCAGTAAACCAAATTCAAATTTCCCGCAATTATATTTAGTAACTTCAACTTAAAGGTATTCAAATAACTATTAATCTAATACAAAATCGTAGGCAGTTTCATGCTTTAATGTTGAAGTTACTAAAAATAATTGCGGGAAATTTGAATTTGGTTTACTGGGAAGATTATTTCAGCATTGGAGAAAACGACAATTCCTTGCGACAAAGGCGTTTGACAGCATTGATACAAAAGTTTGAGTGTTTATTTTTAATCGACGGACGGAGCACGACAAACATTTTTGTTTGTAAACATAAAAATACATTATCTTCTCTATTTAATTTATTTTAAATTGTAGTTCGTCGTTTGTTACGTGTGTTAATACGTCTTATACAATTTTATTTAATTTTACAATTCAATTTTTATTATTTTACGACATGACTAAATTTTTTAAACTGTTTTATAATTCTGACCTGAAGATGCCCCTTAGCGGATGAAACCGGTAGTCGTCATTAAAGAATTTGTGAGAAATTAGACCATTTATTTTCATTTCCCTACTTTTCTATATTAATTTTACGTCCGGCATCGTTTATACCCCTAATAGCCAAATTTAAATTTCCCGCCACAATTTTTTGGTGAATTCAACGTAGAGGCATTAAAATAACTATTGACGTAAGTACAAAATGGCCGGTAATTTTATGTTTTAACGTTGAAGTTACTAAGAATAATTGCGGGATATTTGAATTTGGTTTTTCTGGGAAGATTCTTTCAGCATTGGAGAAAACAACAATTCCTTGCGACAAAGGCGTTTGCAACTTACCTACCAAAGGCGTTTGACAGCATTGATTCAAAAGTTTGAGTGTTTATTTTTAATCGACGGACGGAGCACGACAAAAATTTTTGTTTGTAAAATAAAAATACATTATCTTTTCTATTTAATCTATTTTAAAGTGTAGTTCGTCGTTTGTTACGTGTGTTAATACGCCTTATACAATTTTATTTAATTTTACAATTCAATTTTTATTATTTTACAACATAACTAAATTTTTTAAACTGTTTTATAATTCTGACCTGAAGATGTCCCTTAGCAGATGAAACCGGTAGTCGTCATTAAAGAATTTGTGAGAAATTAGACCATTTATTTTCATTTCCCTACTTTTCTATATTAATTTTACGTCCGGCATCGTTTATACCCCTAATAGCCAAATTTAAATTTCCCGCCACAATTTTTTGGTGAATTCAACGTAGAGGCATTAAAATAACTATTGATGTAAGTACAACATGGTGGGTAATTTTATGTTTTAACGGTGAAGTTACTAAGAATAATTGCGGGAAATTTGAATTTAGTTTACTGGGTTAAGATTCTTTCAGTATTGGAGAAAACAACAATTCCTTGCGATAAAGGCGTTTGACAGCGTTGATACAAAAGTTTGAGTGTTTGTTTTTGATCAACGGACGGAGCACGACAAAAATTTTTGTTTGTAAAAATAAAAATACATTATCTTCTCTATTTAATCTATTTTAAAGTGCAGTTCGTCGTTTGTTACGTGTGTTAATACGTCTTATACAATTTTATTCAATTTTACAATTCAATTTTTATTATTTTACGACATGACTAAATTTTTTAAACTGTTTTATAATTCTGACCTGAAGATGCCCCTTAGCGGATGAAACCGGTAGTCGTCATTAAAGAATTTGTGAGAAATTAGACCATTTACTTTCATTTCCCTACTATTCTATATTAATTTTACGTCCGGCATCGTTTATACCCCTAATAGCCAAATTTAAATTTCCCGCCACAATTTTTTGGTGACTTTAACGTAGAGGTATTGAAATAACTTTTGATGTAATACAAAATGCTGGGTAATTTTATGTTTTAACATTGAAGTTACTGAGAATAATTGCGGGAAATTTAAATTTGGCTATTAGGTACATTACTGCATTACAAGGCCTTGTAATATCTTTGAAATACATTATAAAATGCCCAGAATTAGGTGCCCATATTAAAAATAAATATGTATATTTCTTGCTATACAATGTCCATAAATTCTAAATCGATTAAATACTAGTTAAATATACTACAGTACCAAAAAAAAAAACATTAAATATAGGCTTACTACAATTGTGATATCTTTAATATTTATGTATGAAAATATTTGTAAACTATTTCTGAACTAAATAAAATTAAAAAGTATTATTTTTAATTAAGAATCCGTTACATTCTTTCTATGTTAACGATTAATTTTATTATTATTGGAAGGAAATTTTTATATCAAAATATCATGGTGTGAGATGGAATATAATGCAGCGCATATCAAAAAATAATAAATTAAAATTGCAATCTATTAAAAAAAAAAATAATAAAATTTTATCGTTAATGTATAAATAAATTTATGGCCACAATAAAAAGGAATATGTATTTTATATTATATAACCCTTTCGATTCCATAAAAAGAATTAAAATACTGTAAACATATCCTCCATAATATGAAAATTTAAATTTCACGCAATTATTTTTAGTAGCTCCAATATAAATACATAGAGAGTAGTATCTTCACTGTAGTGCCCAATCGCATACAATATATCAAAGTTATAGACCTATACCTAGATACAAAATAAAATGAGGTGTTTAAATATAATTTACTCAGAGAGAACCAGTTGCTTAATTTTTTAAGTCTCACCAATGTTTTTATTGATAATATCGGAGGATGATCATGATATCACCGCAGATATGTAGTCAGCATACAAATACAGTGATCTATATACGAATGTTACAATATCGTGAATGAATGAAATAAAATAGAATAGGTCCCAGAATGGAAACGTGCGGTACTCCTAACTCTACCAGCAATAATGAAGAGTTATATATGTATTATGTAATTTACAGTTTTGTATGAGGTATAAAGGTATTTGGAATAACTATCAATGCCAAGCAAAATCGTGACTAACTTCAACAGGATTCAACGTTATTGAGGGCAGGTTGTACCATAAGCAATTCAACAGACCGTTCAACTGAACCACCGATCACTCTCTTCAAGCGAAAAAGCGTTGTGCCATGCGTAGTAGACTAAAGTTCAATTGATCTTGGTAATTTTCTTGTTGTTGGTAGTGAAATCTATCGTATATGCTGTCATTTTGACAGCTGATTGACAGTTGACAGTTTAAATTTATATCAATTTTAATTATATAAGTGAATAATAATTGTTTTTATTGTTTCTATCACTAATAAAATAGGGTAAGAATTGGATATATAAAGCTGATGGTAACTTGTTATCAAAAAAGAGGATGTGGTTGAAGACGAACATTGTATAAAAGAAGCGAAGGATGAATTAAACATGTGTCAAATCAAAGGCTATACTTTTGGCTAAAACCAACTAAATTTGGACGTGGTTCAAGGCCAGAGGAAGAGCACTATCCCAGTAAACCAAATTGAAATTTCCCGCAATTATGTTTACAGTTATTTGCACCAGTTTTCCCTAATAACAAACTCAGTTAAGTACAGGCTCAGCTTAAGGTGAATATGTTTTGTACCGTCAAAACTAGGAATAAAGCTTAGCTAAGTATTGAAAACGGATGGGAACAGTGTCAGACAGTGTGAAAGTGACTTGTAACTTGTAAGTTTTTGACAGAAACACACAGAAGGAAGGAGAATGTTGACTTTTAATTCTTGATACGAGTTTTCGAGTTTTCATTATTGTTGTCAGGTCAGTCTCAAGAATATTAACAGCTGATTCATAAAAGCAACACTATTATTGCTGAAAATTTGTTGTTTAATTAGATAAAACATAACAAACTGTATGTATTCGTGGTCATAGGAATGGTTATTTCGTCTTAGGTTTCATGGTAAACTTAAAATTATTTTTTATACCTACTCACACATCAAGGATATTCAATTTCAGCTTCAATCAGGTTTAGTATAAATAATGTTGTACGTTTGGTTACCCTAAATCGCCGGAAAAAAATTAAGTTCGTCAAACGTATGAAAATATTCTGCCCTTTCATTTACTTGTCTAGGTATACCAACCAAAAATTATATTTAATTCGTCCAATTCATCATCATCTTCAAACATTATCTTATTTATTAAGATATTACGTGCCATTTTGTTTCAAAAATGTACAAATAATAAATATCCCAACAACAATAAATAAAACACCTCGAAAACACCGTAATACAACAAATAAAAGTCTTCTTTCACTTGCCGCAGTACTGGCCATTTGAAACCAAAAGTGAGGTTAACTGGACCTTAAGCCGGGCAAATCTTCGGCTTATTTTGAATAACACTTAACTGGTCCTTAAATAGTGGTGCAAAACGAAATCATAGTTTAGAATCTACTTAAGTCTTAAGTTAACTTAAGTATAACCGGTGCCGTCAGTAACTTCAACTTAATGGTATTCAAATAACTATTAATCTAATACAAAATCGTAGGTAATTTCATGCTTTAATGTTGAAGTTACTAAAAAGTAATTGCGGGAAATTTGAATTTGGTTCACTGGGATTATGATGATTTGGTCTTTTTGGGAAATATGAAATGTGATCCCAATAAATAGATATTATTATTATTACTTTTTAAAATGATTTTCGCGTTTCCTATAATTTTGTCTTTTCCTTCTATTTAAACAAATTTCGTACATTTGCAGAAAATCTTTTTCTTTTTCACTAAAGTCATTCAACAAGTCCATTCTGTAACATGGTAAGAGCGTCAAATATCTGATTAAAAAAATACAAGAAAGAAATGAAAAATGACAGTTCTACAGCTTGAACTGGTTTGGACAGCCAAAATTTGAACCAAAACGAAGCGCTTGAACGCCGATCAATTTTGTTGGTACAACGAATCATTCTCTCTAGAACGAAGTTCACAGTTGAACCGCCCTTGAACTTGATTGGTATAACGGGCCCTAAATTAGTAAAAATAATTGCGGGACATTTAAATTTCTCTTTCAAAGCGACGCCTAGATAATTGTAAAATTAAGAAGCAATATTCTTTAAAGTGCAACGATTTATTTAAAAAAAGATATTGGCGATTATTGATATTAAGTATGTAAAATGCTTATCGCCTATAGTTTAACTGCATGTTGTAAATCAAAAAATTAAAATATCTGTAAATCTCGTTTTTAATGAAATAAATTTTAACGAATTTTTCCATGCATTGATGTACGCTTTTTATTTCAAAAAACAAAAAAAAAAACAAGTAATTTATAGAAATGACAATGGCAGTTATTACAATTCCCAGTAAACCAAATTCAAATTTCCCGCAATTATATTCAGTAACTTCAACTTAAAGGTATTCAAATAACTATTAATGTAATACAAAATCGTTGGTAATTTCATTGCGGGAAATTTGAATTTGGTTCACTGGGTTGTAATAACCGTTATTTCAAGGCCTGGATTAAAAAGTCGGCATCCCTAAATCGCGGGAATAGGGAAACATATATAAAAAAAACATGTAATTGCTGATAAAACGGCCAACTTACTATAATAAAATAAATAGAATAGGTCCAAGAATAGAAACTTGTGGTACTCCTAACTTTACGAACAATAATGAAGATTCGTAATCGATAATAGAATTTCCAGTTTTGTATGAGATATAAAGGTAGATACACTACATACTAAAATAACTATCAGTGCAAAGCAAAATCGTAGCTAACTTCGATCGGCTTCAACGTTATAAAATTAGTAAAAATAATTGCGGTACATTTAAATTTCTCTTTCAAAGCGACGCCTAAATAAAATAGTAAATTAAGAAGCAATATTCTTTAAAGTGCAACGATTTATTTTAAAAAAATGATCCATGTAATAAAGATAATGGCAATTATTGATAAGTATGTAAAACACTTATCGCCTATAGTTTAAAGTGCATGTTGTAAATCAAACAATTAAAATATTTGTAAATCTCGTTTTTAATAAAATAATTTTTAACGAATTTTTCCATGAATTAATGTAGGCTTTTTATTTCAACAAAACAAAAAAAAGAGCTGCAAATAGCTTATTAATTTTAGAAATGACAATGACGGTTATTACAATAGTAATAACCATTATTTCAAGGTCTCGATCGAGACAAAGTTGGCATCCCTTAATCGCGGGAATTTTTCAAATATATATATAAAAAAAATTCAATGTAAATTTGCCAACTCCGTGTTCGTAGAATATTTCTTTTTATAAGCATTGAGTGAATAATTCGGAAACTTCTCTAATTGAAGAATTAATGACATCCTGACCCACATAAGTTTCGCAAAATAATTCCCACTAATTGCGGATGCATTTTGCCAATTTAATAATTATTGCATATTATAACTGAATGAAGCACATCATATTAGCCATAATTTGATTCTGCATGTGCACTTATTCAAGGTTGTTGCTAAAATAAAGTTTGTTCGCGTCGCATGAACTATTTGCACTATTATACACTTTTGCACACAAAAGTTCTAAAAAGTGCATAAAAGTGCAAATAGTTCATGCGACGCGAACAAACTTATAAATAGGTGGACGCCATCTTATATACGCATGCAGGCTGCAATGACAGTTGGTCCGTCTTTTATTACTACTCGTACTGTATGCTAGATAATTATTTCTTCTTTTTTTATTGAGAGTGCGTTACAGAAAAAAGCGGAATATATACCATGTGATTCAAAATGATTATCGTAAGAAAAAAACTGTTTTCCGGGAAAATTTATCTATGTTTATTACCAATATAATGAGCGAAGTTAGCTACATACAAATTTCATACATTAAAATGAATTTTCTTGACATTTAGCGACATTGGCGTGCGTGTTGTAGTATCTTTCGATTATTTATCTTATAATTTTTTTCAAATCGTTTAAATTTACATCTAATATCACCAACAATAGTATTTCTGAATACTGTATGAAAATAAGGGAATTTATCTGTGGTAATAGCTCAACAAACAGGTAAAAAATCAATATTAACATTAAGTGAAATAGTTTATTACATTTTATAATTTTATAGGCTTATCATACACTTCAGCGCAGTGAACTGTCAAAAGAAAGTTACATTTTCATCCCTATAAAGTTTCTACGGTACAGGAATTATTACCATTAGATCACGATAGGCGATTGAAATATTGACATTGGTTTAATAACAATTTAAGGGACGATGACTTGCTAAACAAATCATTTTTCTTGGATGAAGCCTGGTTTTATCTAACAGACTATATCAATTTACAAAACTATTGTATCTGGTCTGCAGAAAATTTTCGAGAAACGCAATTGTATCCCGTAAAAGTTGGAGTTTGGTTAGCTATGTCCAGGCAACGAATAATAGGGCCAATTTTCTTCGAGGAAACTGTAACAGCCCAACGTTACCAACAGATGTTGGAATTATTTATTGCAGAGTTACAAGAAAATGAGCTTGAAGCAGGCTATTTTCAGCACGATAATGCGACAGCACATACTGCTCGACAAACCTGCCAATATCTTCAACAGTTTTTTGCTGACAGGTTCGTTAGAGCACAAAGATGGCCACCAAGATCGCCTGATCTAACCCCATTAGATTACTTCATGTTCGGCTATCTAAAAAATAGGATCTATAGAAACCGCATGCATACCATAGAAGAACTGAGAGATGCAGTTTTGTCACTTAATAATTATACTAATTGTATGTTATAATTTAAAGTAATAAATAAATTTAGTTAAACACCAGTTAGTACTGAATTGTAAAATTACATTTAATTTTTACAAGCAGAAACACCAATCCATAGTCGTTTATATAATGCGAGTTCAAATATAGGTTACGTTTTCCTTATTTATAACAGATCCGTTTACTTTCTTGTGTTCCAATTCTGACTTAGTTCAAACCTTCATTACAAACACGCGGCATATACCTACACCCTGTTACTATCTATAGGAGCGGATTTGACAATCATTTTGAATCTCTGTGTATATGAAAAAAAATGAAAATGGTACCTTTATAATCCATTCCGAAAATAATTAGTTTAGAATCCCTATAAACCATCTTGTGTACCATCGAAGACAAAAGTTTTTACTCAAAATTAAAGAGAAAAATATTGAAATACCCAAGACACTCCCATGATCCTATCTATTTATGTCGAACTTGAGTCGAGACGTTTGTCTTCGATAGTACATGTCTGAGATGTTTCTGAAATATCTATTAGGTATTATTCATGAAACGTTGCATTTAGATGTTATTTACGTTTCTAAAACATACTAAAGACTGCTAATGTCCACCCTAAAATATGTGTCATGTTGAACGTATTTCTGATATATGTTCCAGTAACGGTTAATTTCAAATATTGCAGGAACAAAAAAATTCATGTTTTCGCACAGTTATGGGATATCCTGTAGGGATCTAGAGCCTTGCTTTTCACAGTGTCGCGTCGAAAATTTGAATTTTCAATAGGCAAAACTTGCTAAGCAATACGCCCCCTTCAGCTCATTAAAGGAACCTTTCAAATAGACATTAATTATGTGGTTTGTATTTGTTTGCATTAATTTCGAATGGTTTTGTGCATTAGGCTTGTATTGTGCAATTGTGAATTATACTATTTTCATTTCTTAGATATTTTTAGTAATGTTTTCGGAAGTAGTTTTTCTAATTTGTAAAAGAAGTAAGTCAAATTATTATTATTGCTGTGTACCTCAGTGTAATTCGTGGATTAAAAAAGATCCTAAAATTTCATTCCATCAATTTCCGCAAGCGGCCTGTGAATTTAATTGATTCTAAGCACAATGCATATAAGTACTTTCTTCATTACTATTTAGCTGCCCACATAATAGTACATGTCCAGCATTCAAAACCTCTTCACCTCCATATATCCTCCTACATTTATGATTATCTTCCACTTATGCAAAATATTCAACGCTGGAAAAATAAATATCCATCTCGCAGTATCCAAAATACCTTAAAAACTTTCCAAACCATCAAAACACTTACTAAAACGCGCTATAAAATGACTAAACAAAGATTTTATGTCGATTTGAGAGCTTCTATAAGATACCGTTTTGGCGCTGCGATCTTAAAAATTTTTGCCTATGGTTGCGTTCAGAGTATGTTGCTGGCTCCAAACGGTTTGTAAACTGTTGACAATTCGTTTTAAAAATGCACCGCTACATTTGCACTACATCATTAACATATACAATTAATGGAGCGGTCGCCATTTTGTGTAGCGGAAACCGCTACTGATATGTATCATGTTCGTACTCTGAACGCGACCAATGTACATTTGGTAATTCATTTCTATTGAAAATTCAACTTTTCGACATGCACTGTGAAAAACAACAAACACTCTCGATCCTTCCCGTACAGCATTTTACACTTCAAATACATAGCAGATACATAAAACTTGAAATATTGCTACATAGCAGATACATAGCTGTTCATATCGATTATGTATTAAATACGTATTTAATACCGATAAATGTCCGCGATTGGTACGTATCTGGAACGTAATTTACCTTACATACCAGATATGTGTTCAATACGTAAATTATATATTTGATACGTATCTCTAATATTGCAAATACGTATCTAAAATGTATAAATATTTTCTCGCGTATTTACTCGGAAACTAATGGAGATAAAGAGTTGCAGTAAAATCCAGTGGAAATGGGACGATATAGTACATAAACTTCTGCCATTAGAACTCTCCCCATATAAATAGCCGCTTTCCCTCTCCTCCACTTTATTTTTTTTAAATTGTATCCCAATTTTTCCAGCAAGTAACAGGCTATTTATACGAAGGGTGTTATAATGGCAGAATTTTACGTACAATATCGTCCCAGTTCCAATTAATGGATTTTATTGCAACTTTTTGTGTCGCATTAGGTTCCGAGTAAATACGTGGGAAAATAAATGTGGAACACTCTGTACGTAGGTTATTTATTCAAACACATACAGAGCGTTTTCCTGCAGGTTATTCGAACATAGTATTACTCAGAGTATCTTTTTTCAACACCAATTAAAAACAAAGATAGTATGATTCTCTGTGTTGGTTGCTGGAAAAAATATATATCCAAAACTAAACAAGATATAAACTTATTATTTTCTTAATAACTTATATATTTTAATATATTTAATAGATTTTATAAAAATATATATAACATGTATATTTTTTATAAAACATATATTTCGATATAACATTTTTAACGGTACACATATTATAGTTATATTTTATAGTAGTATTTTAATATCACTTCATCACTCTTGATGTTGAACAGTATGATTAGTTTGGTTTTTCTCTTTACTCTGAAACAATCAAGAAATCGGATGTTTAATATATGTAATATTATTAATTATACAAATATAAAAGGTAAAAAAGGAAGACGTTTCTATTAATATATTATCACAAGGAATCTTTCAAATCTTTTAACATTTGTTTAAATATTATTTGGATAAAAAACAATACAATTAATCCAATGAAGGACTGTTTTAGAAAAATTACATTTAAAAAAGCACGTCATAATTCGACTTTTATAATATTAATACTTAGAAAAATAAATATAATTTACTCACGCAATTCTGTGAAGACGTGTAGGAACTTGAGCAATCCAATTAATCATGAGTTTTGTAATCATTTCTTCGGTTGAATTTATATCGTGCAATCGAACAACAGCTACAAATATAGAAAAGTATTTATAATACTGTACATAGAATACTATGAACATTTTACAACTTACCTAATATAATTAAATTAAGGATTTTAAAATTTCGAAATGTTTTTTTTCCTCCTGAGCTCCTTTCCAACTATATGCTATGACTATATGATGTTGATATGTCATCCTTCATCAATGCTTTGAAAATGTTTTTTATTACATCCTGTAGATTTGTTCCACCCTTCAATTTCAAAAAGTCTCTCTACAATAATTTGAGATATGTAAATTATTAATATAAAATGAAATCTGTAAATATGTGAATATGAAAAATTAACCTAAAAAAAATACATTCATAATCAAATACGCATTAATATTGTACAGTTACAATCGTATGGAAATTCTAATCATTACAAGTCCAAAATTAACCTTTGACTCACATAAATTATTTTTCACATATATAATAACTATTTTAATATCTGATCACCGGCGATTATAACTATCAAGTTTTTTTAGGTTAATGATCCTACTGGATACTACTTGATACTACGGTGACTACGCTAAATGCACCAAGCACCAACAAATGATGGCGGATTAATACATTTTGTCCAATATGTATCAACTACATGTTTGATCTTTAATATATTTATATAATATGCGCAATATACCTGCTATGTATTATATATGTATTTTCACTTGAATACATCAAACATATTACATTAATTACATATTTAACACGTTATATTTCATACGTAATAAAATGTAATGTAAATGCAATATTGTTACGTATTTAATATGTAATTGCAATGAAAGGTGCTGTATGGGTTACAAAATACCCCTTCTATACACGCTTACCACATGCGGCATTTTTAGGGTTAAATGAGATACAAGTATCCTAATTGCAATATAGAGTGTGACTCATTTGAAAGCGGAACAGCCCCATATTGTTCGATTTTGACCAACTTTTTTTTTAAAATTATACTGCATAAAAAACTATACTTCTGAACAAAGTTATTTATTTTTATAAATATCGATTAAATAATAACATATTATCAAACTGGTTTACATTTACCACCCTGATTTCTTCGGCCAGCAGGAGGACAGTTTTGTGGCGGTTCGTCTATAGCCAACCACCTACCACATCGCAGTCGTAAGGTGCTTGGAACCACCGCCAAAATGCTATCCGTATCGCTATCGTTCTCTGTCTGACATGGACCACCGGGATCGTCCAAGGGATGACATATTCCTTTATACCTATTGTAGATACACACGTGTTGGATTTAGTCGTAAATACTTAATAGTAATTAAGCGAACACAGATGACGTTTATACGTAGAGTTTTATTGAACTTAATATAACAAGAATAGAAATTCGGATTTTAGAAAATATAAGGCACGCAACCCAGTGAACTAAATTCAAATTTCCCGCAATTATTTTTAGTAACTTCAAAATGAAAGCATGAAATTACCTACGATTTTGTATTAGATTAATAGTTATTTGAATACCTTTAAGTTGAAGTTACTTAATATAATTACGAGAAATTTGAGTTGGTTTACTGGGAAGGAACTTTACTAATTGACAGTTATAAAAACAGAGAGCATCGTATACAGTGTAGCTAAAATAGGATCTATTTATCAGTATTTCTAAACTTGTTCTATTACACACTAACTTAAATCCTACAGAGTGAACAACCGGATGTGATCACCACGTGACCTCAAATTTTAAGGTGGCGACATTGTTAAGTTGGTAACTTGGTAACACAAGATATACCGCCAGAGTACAATATACTGGATACCGTATTTCTGGTTCTCAGGTATTTTTCTAACTTAACCTTAAAACAAGGGACGTGTCATATTTTTTTACTTTCAAAAATAAATTGCTCTTTAGATCATATTTAAAACCTACTTTGGTAAATATTTTGGTAAGGCTTCCGTAAGAGGACCGCTGATTTGGTAATTTATATGCATACTAACGGAAACAGCATGTGTTCCTGAGTGTAAAATAGCTATTCATTTTTTGAGCAAATGGAAAGAAAGTATTAAAAACAGTGTTCGAAAAATGCTATTTCGAGGTTATGTGCGAGGCGTTTTTGACGGATTTAACATATAGTAGTACTGATATGGAAGGAAAAGTTACTAAAAATGCCCAAATTTTAGATAAAACAGGCACCAAATACAAACTTATTTGTATAGTTAATGAAAGTTTTGATTGGTGGTGGTATATAATTGATTGGATAGAACATATAGTTTATTATTATCAGAAATTCATTTGTTGAGTTAATGGGAATCAATTGTAAATTAAAGTAATAATTAAGCAGCGGTTCGATACAATATCCTGAAATTTGTTTGTTTTAAGGTATTTGTTTATTTTTAACACTGCAATTGTAAGAATTATTATAAATTGTCACATTTCTCATTATCGGTTTCTTATAATTGTTTGGTGTATCGGATAGAAATAAATTCATATTTCATATAGATGATTCGTAGGAAGTTTACATATAAACTGTATTGTATAGTTGAAGTTATAATTATAACAGAATTATTTTATATAAAAGCAATTTGTTTGATTACATCGTAAGTAAAGCATTAATAAAAAGATGAATGACTTGTTTAAATAAATGAATTTGTCAATGTAATAAGGTGTGGAGTTCTTTCTCTTTTCTTAGTGCCTCTAAAACAATAATATATGCAAAATAACTAAGTATCCCATATTTTAATTTAATATATAGACTAATTTTGCTTTGTTTCACATTTAAAACCAAATTATAAAAAGACGATATAGAAACAACAAACTGTTTTATTCAATTTTATTAAATAAAATCTTTAAATCACATTAATATAATGAATTGGTTTGATTTTAATCATTTAATTTGAATTACACTATACATATCATAAAATGTCCTTGTTATCGGTCACATTACCTATATTTATTTTTATGTATTTTAAGATCCCATGATATAATAACTGGTATTATATCATACTAAAGTACTCCGAATCGTTTTCTATGAGCCTAAGTATCCAGAGATTTTTGTCGTGACTCTGACGATCACAGTTTTCCTTCAGCAAAACCTCCACTTGAATATTGCAATAACAATTACCACACAACTTCCATTCCAATTCAATTTTCCCGTAAAAGGAAGGTTCCCATTTCCTACTAGAAGGTTTCTTTCCTTTTGCAATAATGTGTGTACATCGAAACTTGAGTAGACACTGAAATGAGATCATTAAATCAAACATGGACTATCTTTTGTGTACACTTACCCAAGTAGTGCCATCGATGCATTACATTATGCTCTTCTCCATCAACATTTCCTGGACGGATGTTGAAATAGTCAGAATTAGATCTTCACGTTGAAAGATAACAGAAACTGATTTCATTTATTTTTTATTTCGGCGGCACTAACAGGCAATACATCTCTACAAATAGGTCTACGCATCATAAAGAAGAGAAGGATTTAGAGAAAAATTAATTGCCATGGCTAAACTAACAACTTCAGTCACAATTCAATTTAGTTCGTTTGAACTTTGCGCCTGTTTTGTCTAAATTTTAGTAACTTTTCTTTCCACGCCATTAACCACACCTTATATCTGTCAAAAACGCTTTGCACATAACCTCAAAATAGCACTTTTCGAACACTGTTTTTAGTACTTTATTATCACTTGCTCAAAAAATGAATAGTTATACTCAGGAACACATGCTGTTTGCGTTAATATGCACATAAATCACCAAATCAGCGGTCCTCTTACGGAAGTATAGCCTAAATCTGTCTTGTTTATCCGTGAATGCCATTCTGACTAGGCAAATATTGAGCGTGCCGTTCAGTACTCTTTAAAACACAGTTACTCTACAATAAATGCGATATTTACGAAAATTCACAACAAAATTGCGGGAAACGGAAAAATAACACCTCCAAACACCTTACATGTCAGATGACAGGACGGAATGTAAACAATAAGGAAGACAGCAAACTGTAAAACAAGAAAATGCACTATTTCTGTGACGTTCATGGTCACATCCGGTTGCTCACTCTGTGCAATAAACACAGCTAAATATTAAGTTTACGCAAAGCAAAATACAAATTTTCCACTATTTTTAGCAATTTCACCATAATTTTTTTTTTAAATATCAAATAAAAAAAGGTAATATCTTGCTCCAATGCTTAACTAAGTAAAAGAAGAAAATTTGAATTTTGCCCCAGTAGAAAGTGGTTTATAATTGCGAGCACGTTGTAATATTCCCACATGGCCAAATTTAAATTGCCCGCAATTATTCTTAGTAACTTTAACGTTCAAACATAAAATTACCTAATATTTTGTACTACATTGGTACTTATTTGAATGCCTTTACGTTTAAGTTATTGAAAATAGTGGCGGGGATATTTAAATTTGGCTATTAGGGTTGCAGCGTAAGAATATACTGACCGAACAACTCCATCTTTCCTACAAGAATTTTTCACACAAGTCGGTTTTGATGCTCCTTTTTTCAGGAATATATACTGATTTTTGGGGCAAGGCCCTTGCCTAAATACAGGGAAACAATCGTTTTTTTCGGAATAATAGACGTAACCTGATGGTGTTTTATTTATAAAAAACGAAGTTACTTTCAAAAGTACTACCAATAACTTATGAACATTTAAGAACTTACCCGGTGCACAATCACACGTCCAAACCATTTGTTGACCCTCATTAGGATATAACCAATGATTCTTCGGGCATGCTGAAGGAGCATACAATGCCTGTCTATTATCCACTTTATTCTAACGTAGATATTATAATAATATACAAATAAAAGATCACCGACTTCGAAACTTACACTAGCCTGCTGCAATTTGCGACTTCTTTCTATGGGATATACCACATTAGGATACGTAAGGGATTCCTGGCACCTGATCAATGGTATAAAGCATAGTGCACACAACAATCTAGTCATTCTTCTAAGTTTCACTTTAGAAAACTAATGTTAAAAAATGCAATACATATGCATACAGGCTTCAACCGTATTTATTGATCATAAGCCCACATCATCACCCACCCAATTAATTCTCTATTTATGTGAAGTAATGATCCATACAATTGGGAAATTAATGATGAAACAATTATTGGTTAAAAATAATATTGAATAAAACACGGCAATTCTTTCTAAGTTCGTTTGTTTGTACCTATCAGTTATCGGACAATCCGTTTCATTAAAAATTATTCAGTGAGTTAAATATACAAATACCACTCTTTGGTTACAAAATAGGAATAAAAAGCAAATTATAAATAAATTTAATGAAATGGGCAATAATTTTACCCCGTATTTATATTTATTGTATGTACTATGAGATTCAAAAAGATTGTCAATTTCGCTCCTATAGATAGTAAGAGGGTGTAGGTATATACCGCGTGTTTGTAATGAAGGTTTGAACTAAGTCAGTGTTGGAACATAAGAAAGTAAACGGATCTGTCATAAATAAAACGTAACCTATATTTGAAATCGCATTATATAAACGACTATGGATTGGTGTTTTTGCTTGTAAAAATGAAATGTAATTAATTTAACTTTACTAAATTATGATTTTACAATTCAGTACTAACTGGTGTTTAACTAAATTTATTTATTACGTTAAATTATAACATACAATTAGTATAATTATTAAGTGACAAAACTGCATCGCTCAGTTCTTCTATGGTATGCATGCGGTTTCTATAGATCCTATTTTTTAGATAGCCGAACATGAAGTAATCTAATGGGGTTAGATCAGGCGATCTTGGTGGCCATCTTTGTGCTCTAACGAACCTGTCAGCAAAAAACTGTTGAAGATATTGGCAGGTTTGTCGAGCAGTATGTGCTAGAGCATTATCGTGCTGAAAATAACCTGCTTCAAGCTCATTTTCTTGTAACTCTGCAATAAACAATTCCAACATCTGTTGGTAACGTTGGGCTGTTACAGTTTCCTCGAAGAAAATTGGCCCTATTATTCGTTGCCTGGACATAGCTAACCAAATTCCAACTTTGATGGGATGCAATTGCGTTTCTCGAAATTCGTGTGGATTTTCTGCAGATCAGATACAATAGTTTTGTGAATTGATATAGCCTGTTAGATAAAACCAGGCTTCATCCGAGAAAAATGATTTGTTTAGCAAGTCATCGTCCCTTAAATTGTTATTAAACCAATGACAATATTCCAATCGCCTATCGTGATCTAATGGTAATAATTCCTGTACCGTAGAAACTTTATAGGGATGAGAATGTAACTTTCTTTTGACAGCTCATTGCGCTGAAGTGTATGATAAGCCTATAAAATTATAAAATGTAATAAACTATTTCACTTAATGTTAATATTGATTTTTTACCTGTTTGTTGAGCTAATTACCACAGATAAATTCCATTATTTTCTTACAGTATTCAGGAATACTATTGTTGGTGATATTAGATGTAAATATAAACGATTTGAAAAAAAAAATATAATATAACTTCGCTCATTAAATTGGTAATAAGCATAGATAAATTTTTCCGGAAAACAGTTTTTTTCTTACGACAATCATTTTGAATCACATGGTATATCACCGAATAATCGGTTTCAATAAAAGATTATTTTAAAGGATCCCGTTTCCGCAGTGGGACTGGGGTGAATTTTACACTGAGAAAAATGGGGTAAGTAAAGTGTTTACTTGATAAAAAATTATTTACAATAGATAAAGTTTTACTTGAAACCATTCTCGTTAATTAATACCTGCAACTAAACCCAGTTTCCTGAATGCAAGTTGTTACTATAAATAGTGCTTTTATTAACGGCTATTACACAGCGTACCTGACAAATTTGTGATAAGTAACGTATTTCTTATGACTACTGGTACTGTATCTAACTACAGCACATGGTTAGTAGAAGTAACAACAATGCTGATTGCTATTAAACTCATGTATTTTCTTAAATAGGTAACAACTTGCCGCAACTCTGATTACTTGAGTTTTGCTGCCACCCCGTGATTGTTTTGCTATTCCTGATTGGCTAATACGGCGGAGTAATGAAATAGTCCCAGCAAGCGCGGACTAGCGTCAAGTAAGAGTTACTGACGTGGGAAAAGGTCGTCGAAAAAGAGTGGCCAACGAGTACGGCCATTGTAGGCCAGTTGGAACGCAAATATATTAAAAATACCAGGTGGTTAACTCACGACCCCATCCGTATAAAGAATCCCAGCGAAAGAAGAAGTACCGAGCCTATAAGCAATCGGATGTTTCGACCACGTGGTGGGATATTTGAATTCCCCATCATTGTGATGATATCTGCGCCCGCTGGTGAAGTTAAAGTGTGGATGCCATCGCTACCTGAGTGACAGTCCAAGCCACCTACAGTTAGGGATACCCCGACGAAGTAGCCGTTTTCGAGGCGATCACCGGACATAACCTCTACGTACGCCGACAGAGGATCAACTCGCCGAGACAACGCCCAGTACAAAGAACCAACAGAAACCGCAAGTTTACCGCCTAGGTATATTATTTCTTTGTTTGTTATTAGTTGTAACTTCAAAGCCATATTTCTCTTTGTCCTTTGTTTAGATTTCAATAATTTCAATAACTAAATAACGTTTCAAGGGTGCCCTATTTACCTTATCTGTTATTATTGCTTTGTTCATTTTTGTCATTATTAAGGAATATATTTTATATTATTACGTTGTAAATTGTTTAAAAAAAAACTGTTGTTAAAGTGAAGCCAATATCCTTCATTCATATCAGGTAATCACTGTGTTTGTCTTATACAAAATAAAACTATTACTAATAATACTGCTTTTTATTTAAATTTATATTAAATATTCACTAAACTTCCTCGTTTCCTGCACTGCCTATAGTTGAACAACAAATTTAAGGTAAGTATATATTGTATATTTATAGCAAACCATTATCTTTTATATATCAGGTATTTAGTGAACGTGTATTAATGATACTCTTTCCTTATCACAAGTAATCTAAATAGCTTGTATTAATTATGAAGGTGTGATAGCTGTTATAGAATAGTTCACTCACAGCAATACACCTACTACTTGACAAGGGCAAATCTTTGCTTACTGCAACTACATATATTCTTTGGCTTAACTACTTCAGTTTAATTATCATAAGTAACCTCATAAGTTAACGGTATGAAGCAGACCGTAAGTAACATCAGTGTTTAGGATCTCTTTTTTACTAGTGCTAAGTAATCTGTGCTTTTGTCCCCTATCCAGCTGAACTTTTTACTTACGATAATTGTATTTTTAGTTATGCTTATTAATTTTTTTTCTCAGTGTGAGAATAATTGCTTGCAATTTAAATGTGGCTATGTGGGACGTCAATCGTGGATAATTGTTTTTTCTCAGAGTATATAACCAAAATATTATAGAAGCTGTTTTATTTACTGTGACACAGAAAAACGAGAAGAAAGTTTATGATCCCATCAGGAATCCAACCATTAATAATGTTGACGTTATTGAAAATATAAAGCTTGGCTAGTACAAAAGAAGAGTCTATTGTTCAAATAGCTAATTGCTCTAATTGTTCGTTTACATTATTTTAATATTACAAAGTGATAAGTACCAAACCACTATCTAATTATAAACGTTACAAACCAGTCGTAACTGTCAACAACAAATTTAAAATAAACGCCATAAATATGGAAGATATTATAAGTACAAAGGAACATGTGAAACTAAGCTACAATGTCATTTAATAGAATTCTATTCTTCAATTCTATAGGAAGCATCCTTGTTCGAGAATAGCCGACGTGAGAAGTGAGTCGATATTTTGTTTTGTCTAAAGTTGTTCAAGGTATAACAGCTCGCTACCATAGCAACTGTCAATACGGTATGTAAAGTAATGGTACAGTGTCACTTGTGTTTCCAAAAAAGGTGTCAGATAATAGTTTACTTACCTGAAAACACTGATTTTTAGATAAAGTGATAAAAGACGAATCACACAAAGATACAGGCTTATACCAACTTCAACCGTACTTATTGATGATAAGCCCACATCGTCACCCACCTAACTGATTCTCTACTTATGCGAAGTAATGATCCATATAATTGGGAAATTAAGGATGAAACAATTATTGGTTAAAAATAATATTGAACAAAACACTCTAGCTTTTTTTAAGTTCATTCGTTTGTATCCAGTTATGGGAGAATCCGTTTCATTGAACATTGTCGAGCCGGAACTCAGTTTTATTTTACGTTATATGTGAACGAAAATTGTATTGCTGAAGAGAGGTTTTTGTGTTTTATAGCGAACCCACTGCATACTAGCAGATGATGTTTTCAAAACGCTCAGCAAGTTTGATTTAGACATTGAATTTGTAGGGCCCAATTTTTGTGCTACTCAATGTGTAAACTTAAGAAGCAGCTCTAAAGTAGCAGCAAGTTTTGATGAATCTCGCCGATTTTTTAAATTTCTTCAAAGTTTGTATATATATAACTTTTTTTCATGTTCAAATGAAAGGTGAGACTTTTTGTTGACATTTTTTTTTAACAAGGAAAATTTGACTTTACAAACATTGAGCCAAACTCGCTAGAATGCTCGGTACGATGCTTTAACTGGCAAGCAATCTGCATGGCTTTTGGAATAGTTTATAAATGATGACAGCTAGAAAGATACGTGTAAGAACCAACCAAAGGAATTTTGAAATAACATATAAAACAAGATAGATACTGTTTTTATGTCTATAGTATGCCGTATGTTTGCTATTCCGAACGTTCTGTGGATGACGTACATACAGCAATTCATGCAGTGAAAAATATGGCTTTATGATTTTAATATTGGACTAATAGAAGTCACAAAAACACGTATTACCCAGATGACAATTTAAGGTTTACACAAGCTTTTTTAAGGTTGTACCGACAAGGGAAAAAGCTTGTCATGGACAAGGGTATGAGCTTGCTGCAAGGTTATGACAAGGTTGCTAGTTCACACAAGACAAGGTTTTTCATGTAAAAGCATATGAGACGCTTAGAATCACAAGGTTTTTATAACCTTGTCTGTAAAAGTATATGACAAGGTTAGAATGACAATGTTGATAGTTATGATTGTTAGAGAAAGCCTGTACAAACCTTGATAAAAGCTTGCAACAACCAAAACAAAATACGAATTGGGTATTAATGTCTTCTTTTTCTTGGTTTTTAGGTCATAAAAATATGGAAATAAACTGTAATGGAATGCATACTCGATACTATTTAAATGTAAAGTTACTATTTTACTTAGTTATATTTTAAAACTAATTAGATATTATAAGAAAAAGGGTATAAAATGTAGCAGCAGATAGCCAGACGATGTCCAGGTGATGTAGGAAATCTCTGCATTTGGCAAGTCCTTCAAGGCATTTTCCTTCAGGAAGTGAAGATGATCAGCAGTGAAACACCTACACATCGAATATGAATATTAGAATTTGAATAGTATATTTTTACAATAGATATTGACAGATCAAATTTGGATCCAAGCTCAATTCAAGTGAACATTCTCTTTATTTTTACAGTGTATTTATGTCATTTAAATTTAGCCTAATAATGTTTGTATATGCATTGGCAGTCCAATTGCATTGATATGTCAACAGAAAGACTTGGGAAATTGCTGGAAATTGGGTTCTGTAACAATTCTAGGTGTAAATATAGTTGCCTACTTTCTGTGTACAGTAATGAATTTTAAGATTGTTAATTTTACATAGTAATAAGTGTTTAAAAATTTTAAATGTATTTTTCTCATGATTTAATGACGTCTACCTTTATTATATTTTAATTGTAAGGTGATTCCAGAATTTTGCAATAATTATTTACTTTATTTCGTTTAAACATTCGACAGTCCATTCGGTCACATGGGCATCCTCATGTGTAAAACAATGTTTATTCCCCCCATTTCGGTTAAATTAACGGACATTCTGCGACAGTTGGACCCCATGTCGAAGACAATCGCTTTCAAGTCGGTTAAAAGTTTTCAATTCGAAACCATTCAACAGCCGACCTTTCTCAAAGGCAGACGTGTCTCCATTTGTTTTCGTAAAATTTAACGGCTATTTTGATAAAATCCAAGTTTATCCTAAATTACAACCTAAAAATAATTGTTATTGGTTAAACAAAGTTCATCACATACATATTATCCAAATTACCTACAACTTTTTGGGTAATTTTTCTTCAACGACGATTTTCCCGAATTATGTTCCTGTTCTGATCGAGCCATCCTCCGTGATCTGAAGTACCTACGATGTACCAGGGCCCCTATCAGATAACCGACCATTCCTGACCACACCGCAGAATTCGTCTTTGTAGAAGGTATTCCACGTCAAATCTACCTAAAAATAAACGTATTATTTCAATTCTAATCTAAATTTAATTATACTTATAAGAAATTTCATTTTTTATACGTTCAGCAAATTTTGAGGTTAGGAATTTGTTTGTATCATTGCTAAACGGTTTGCAGTTACTTGGGGAAATGTGTATAAGTTGGTAGTATTCTAGGTTAATAAGTATTTAATATGTATTTACGATACGAACCAATATCCAGTAATTTACCATGAAGGTTGGCCATTCTGTTTCACACGTCTTTTTAAGCCTAGCTTAACTCCCGTTTGAACGTTCAGAAAGCGTGGGAATTTTAAAACTTAAATTAAACGTATTCACGTTCTCGATAATGAATTTATGTTGCAAAAGGTGGAATTACTAATAAAACGTTATTGTTATTAATTAAGCAGGCTTACCTGAGATAATAATATCCAAAGATTTATGTCTGATTTTACACAAGTTCACATTTCGATTTTTTTTATTAAATAAAATCACTTTTATCCACACTTAAATGTTTTCATTTTACATGAGAGATTGATTACTATCGAGGTACAATATTATGGTGCCTAAGACATCATCTAAACTGGTCATTAACATGCAAATTGAAGGAGAGGACATTTTTGGCAACAGTCTTGCACGCCTGCTTGATACGTACTGAAATAATAGAAGGGGTAATTAGCTATTCGTTATTTTTTTTTTTTTATGTCAACGTGCCTCTGTCGGAAATTCTCGCGCTGCATGCCATCTGGCTTGTGTGAGTGCACACTTCTAATTCAAAATTAACAAATATAGATGACACTGGGATGTATAAAATTTGATTTTCACTAATTTAATTAATATAGTTATTCCTTTTTTTCCTTCGTGAGGGTAGCGGCTAATTTATACTGATGACTTAAAAAGTTAAACAACTCATTTTTTTACGTTCGACAATCTTTAATTTTCTTGTCTTCTTCAGAAATGTATATTTTATAATTTAACTTGTTTTATTATTTTTTTTTTTTTTTATTTCTTCGACAGTTTGATTTAAAATAGTTGTGTTAACAGTTGTAAAATTGTTTAGAAATGTAATTATTAAATATGTTTTTAAAATGTTTGTGAATGTCCTTAGATATATAATTTAAAAAAAATAATAATAATAAAACAAGTTAAATTATAAAATATAATTCTGAAGAAGACAAGAAAATAAAGATTGCCGAAACGTAAAAAAATGAGTTGTTAACTTTTTAAGTCATCAGTAGTAAATTAGCCGCTACCCCTCACGAAGGAAAAAAAAAGGAATAACTATACATAATTAACGGCTACGAACAAAACATCATCAAATACAAATTTAATTAATGTATTTTTATTAAAATTTATTTTTTTTTAAACCGGACGTTTCGTAAATTAGGTAGTACTTACTTTTGCATGAAAGATGTTTTAAATTATCGTTTACTGAAACAGCTGAAACGCATACGACACAACAAACAATGGCGGTCGATGACAGAATAGCGAAATAGCGGTTAAACCAAAAAAAAAAAACAATCACTCCGGAAATATACGAAGTGACTGTACCATGATATAATATCCTTGTCACAACGTTGTATTAACCTTTTACTGTTAAGCTTGTCTCGACAATTCAAAGTTAAGCAAGTGACAAGTTTATCGTAAACTTACATGTTATCTGGGTAGCATTCAAATTTGAAATTACATCTTTAAAATTAACAATAATTATAATGCGAGTGAAATATTTATTGTATTTGTTCTGATATAAAGTAAAACAAACATTTTCTAGATGTATTTTCTGGTTTTATTTGTCTAAATATTTATGATTAAATAACAACAATACGATTAATATCAAATTCGTTCATTTATGTCTTCACAAATCCCCTGCACTTGTTCTACAATCACCACTATGACCTCTTCGGCTACCAGGAGGACAGTTGGATGGCGCCTGAACTATAGCCAACCGAGTAGGCTTAGATACACATCCCAGTTGTAAGGTGCTTTGAACAACCGTCAAAATGGTGACAGGATCAGTATCGTTCGCTCTCTTACATGGACCGCCTGGTTCTTCCAAAGGATGACATATTCCTTTATACCTATTGTAAATACACATCTGTTGGATTTAGTGGTAAACACAGCTATAAAGTTTACGCAAACAAAATACAAATTTCCCACTATTTTTAGTAATTTCATCATAATTTTCTTTTTTTTAATGATAATATCTACAAATGAAAAAAAATGGTAATTTCATGCTTCAATTTTTAACTAACAAGGGGACACCAGCGGGTGTCCCCCTTCGATTTCGATGAAACTTAACAGATCGAAAGAGTACCTTAAAATAAGACACGTATTTTTTTTTATCGGCGTATCCGCACGATTTTGGGGTACAGCCCCCTCCAAAGTTTGGACGATTTTTCAATTTTGCAAATATTTCCTAAATATAACAGATATTAAATTTTCTTAACATAATTTGCAACATATTGCATGGCCCTAAGGGTGGCGTCGTCCGTATTCGCAAAAAGTTAATAACGGGGACGGGTAACCCCGTACCCCCCATTTTTTTACATTTTTCTTTTTCTTATTCATCAAAAGAAGGCCCATTTTACATAGAATACGATGATGTATAACAAGTTTAGAAAATTAATAATTGTAAAAATAGAAAAATAATAATAAAGCTTCAAAATTAATAAACTTGCCTATTGATATAAATCAAATGAACTATAAATATATAAAAGAAATAAGTTTTTATCCTTAACATAATTTCCAGCATAATACGTGGTCTCAAGGTAGATATCTTCATAAAAAGCTAATAACGGGGGACGGGGTACCCCATACCCCCGCATTTTTTTAATAATAAGTTTATTCATTATTCATCAAAGAAAGATCGCTTTTACATAGAAAACAATGTTAATAAATTTGGAGGATTAATAATAAAAAATAATTGTAATAATAATAATATAGTACATTAACAACAATTATTTGTTATCGTTACTCCGCTGCTCTCCTTACTTAAATACTTCTTAATTTAGAATTGTATCTACTCGACAAGCTATGGTTAAACCTTTCTATGCCTACTAACTTATACTATATACTATACGAAACTTTTATCGGTGGTAGCAATATAAATCGTTTTATCAACTGCAGTTAGTGACTGCGTTTTATATATTTCCTTAATAAAATGTTATTCATTCTTAGAATACCATAATCCTCTAGTGCGTATATATGAACAAATTTGCTACACAGGACGAAGGATTAAATAATACATACATATATATTTTTTAATTTATTTCAAGTTTTTCGTGCAATGTAGATGTATAATGTAAGTATTAGTACAATAGAACAGAATTAGAAAAATATTATAATGCTTATAAATGTTTAAATATATGACATACTGTAATGCGATTATTGGTATATATGTATTGCAATAGCGAACAAGATTAATATACATTATTACATAATTAAGCTATGTAAGTATTACAGTAGTGATAGTCTGTGTAAAAGTGTTTAAAACACAGATTTTGTTTGCACCATGAACACCGCACAATAGCTGGTTTATTGCAAATACTACACAAGGATGTAAACTGCGCATCTTTGTTAAAACAAAACTCTACAGGATTTTTAAAGGCCCAGGGCTTTCCTCAACGTATCCACTCTTATACCACGAGTACTTGAATACGTCGAAAAATCTTGGGAAGAAAACTGATTATGGTTAGGGATTGCAACTTAATAATATTATTTCTCTGATGTAAATCTACGTCGTAGTTCATAAGAATCACTATATCCGAAAAAGTTCTAACAAAATTTTTCCACAGTCTAAAACCATATACATCTAGAGGTTGTACCATCGCTGTCGTTTTTTTTTGGTATATTTAAAATGTTCAAAGTTTTGTCTTTTGGCACTAATTGCTGTTCGGCAACACAATGCCCACTTCAAGAATCAATCAAAAGGACACTCTTTGGCCCGATATTCGAGAGAAAAACATCTCACGTATGCGTAGATAAGTGCATATCAAATTCATCACAATAGACAGTATATATATTTATTTTGAGTTATTATTACTATTATTAATTTTCTAAATTTATTATACATCACCGTTTTCTATGTAAAAGCGATCTTTTTTTGATGAATAATGAATAAACTTATTATTAAAAAAAATGCGGGGGTATGGGGTACCCCGTCCCCCGTTATTAGCTTTTTATGGAGATATCTACCTTGAGACCATGTATTATACTGGAAATTATGTTAAGGATAAAAACTTATTTCTGTTATAGTTCATTTGATTTATATCAATAGAAAAGTTTATTAATTTTGAAGCTTTATTATTATTTTTCAATTTTAGAATTATTAATTTTCTAAACTTGTTATACATCATCGTATTCTATGTAAAATCGGCCTTCTTTTGATGAATAAGAAAAAGAAAAAATGTAAAAAAAATGGGGGGTACGGGGTACCCCGTCCCTCGTTATTAACTTTTTGCGAATACGGACGACGCCACCCTTAGGGCCATGCAATATGTTGCAAATTATGTTAAGAAGAAAATTTAATATCTGTTATAATTTAGGAAATATTTGCAAAAATTAAAAAATCGTCCAAACTTTGGGGGAGCTGTACCCCAAAATCGTGCGGATACGCCGATAAAAAAAATACGTGTCTCTTATTTTAAGGTACTCTTTCGATCTGTTAAGTTTCATCGAAATCGGAGGGGGACACCCGCCGGGTGTTCCCTTGTAAGTACAAAAAGAAAATTTGAATTTTGCCCAGTAGAATAATTGCCAACACATTGTAATATTGCAACGTTAAAATATACTAACTTAACAACTCCGTCTTTCCTACAAGAATTTTCCACACAACTCGGTTCTACTGCACCTTTTTTCAGGAATATATACTGATTATCGGGGCAAGGCCCTTGCCTATATACAGCGAAACAACCATCTTTTTCCGGATAATAGACGTATCCTAGTGTTTTATTTGTACAAAAAAAAAAACAAAGTTACATTTAAAAATACTACCAACTTATGAACATTTAATAACTTACCCGGTGCACAATCACAAGTCCAATCCGTTTGTCGCTTCCCAGGATATAACAAATGATTCTCCGGGCATATTGATGGAGCATACAATGGATCTCTATTCTAACGTAGAAATCATAATAATATAGTACTTACAAATAAATAGATTACCTACTACGAAACTTACACTAGCGTGAGGAATGGTGCTACTTCTTTCTATAGGAACTGCCACAGAATATGTAAAAACTTCCTGACACCTGATTAATGGTATAAATAATGCACACAAGAATCTAATCATTCTTCTAAGTTTCACTTTAGAAAACTAATCTTAAAAATTGTAAAATAAAAGATCGAAACTTTATATCAAATTGTTGATTTAAAAGCTTTTTTTTTTTAGATATGTGAATATATCATTGAATAATCGGTTTCAATAAAACAGTTCTGCAGACTGTTTTAAAGAAGCCCGTTTTCGCAATGCGACTGGGGTCAATTCAACTGCTTCTACACGTTTGTAAGTATAAGAAGAAGATTGACCTTGAGAATAACTGGATATTCACGATTGCTATACGACTAACGTTCATTTAAAATGCGTGCTGTGTTTGTTTATAGGATTTCCCCTTAATTGTAATTAGTTTACAGGAATTGATACAATATAAATGTTTGTTTTTCTTTCTTTTGATGGAATTCAATGAAATTATAAATATACAACGTGATATTAATAAATTAAGGCTTGTTTATTTGTTTCCACGAAATGTTTATAACAAAAGTAATTCCGGGAATTAAACAAGCAGGTTATTCTCATTCCAATTTGGAAGTACAATAAAACTATCTGAATTAATCTAAAGAAAACAACAACTGATTCAAGACGAATTTAGCAAAAATACTATATTATATATGTAACGATGTATTCACAATTTTTATTGACCAAATTTGAATTTGTCATCGTTTTTGAATAGTTGGCAGTTAAATTTAAATGAAAAAGCACAAAATATGCGTTTGGGAGAAAAGAGTGAACCAGTTCCAGAGAGAAAAGGAAAAAAGAAGATGTCTTCACAAATCTTCTTCAGAAGGTGAAGAAACATTAGAAGAGAAAACAGTTCCTAGCTTTATAAGATATTATCAATACCTTTGCAGAACACCAATCAACCTCTTATTTGAACAAATTTATAAAGTCTTAAGAAATCGCGTAAGTTATAGCAAGCTCATAATGTTTGTTTTTTAAAAATTAATACAATAAAATAATACAATATTTTATCAGTAAACGTAAAGTCGAGCTTCTTGCTTTATTTGCCTTATTTCATACGTACAAGAAGCATAGACTTACCTTAAAAAATTAAAAATATATACTACTTTATTTAAAGATTCTAAATCTAAATCCGTAAATAATAAAGCATATATACTATTGTGATTTCTATAATAGATTTGCCCGGCTAATGTTTTTTAAAAAATATAAATAACTTTCTAATTAAATGCCTTTTCTTTACAGTTACCTTCCTCTATATCCTTAATAATAGACACAATACAATCCCAAACCACTAGATGGCTATAAAATACCGTACATGTCCAAGATATCTAAAGTTCACCACTCCAGATCATGCGCACCAGTGATCTCCCCTCTCGCTGACCAATGAGTAGTTATATCCCTATATCTTTATTATTTTTCCAGTTGTGAACTCGTTGCCCTGGTGGCTGTACAACTGGTATCTCCTAAATCACTAGCTTGTATATTATTATGCTTTTACTTTGTTAAACATTGAATTTATAATTTAATTCTTAATAATTCAATGTATCAACTGAGCTTTCATTAATAAAAACAGTGTAATTATTAATAACATGTATAATTTACTAACAAGTTTATATCGAAAACATATAAAGAGTATGAGAACTCTTACCCAAGGTGAGTATACTTATTTGGAATGTTATCAAATATTATCAATTATCCAGTATATATTTGAATTCTTTAATTCTCAAAATAACTTTTAAATATCCCGTTATTATAAGAAAAAGGAAACCACCAACCACGTCTACCACCTTACACAAATTAAAATTTCAATCTCAACTGTCATCTTACAAAAATTAACAGTAACCTCAAAATATTAGAAATGTTATATACTCATTTATACACAAAATTAAACAATGCTTTGACCAGATACCTCGTTTATCAGTTTGCACAGACGCCAGAGCACTTCAAAATGGGATTTCCTTGTAGTGACAATCCAGATCAACTCAGAAGTTCGCAGAGAATAGTTCAGATCTACCCCATTCAAGTAAAATCGAAACCTAGGATACAAGAATATCGTACAGTTGCCAGACGAATTATATATTAAATTTCCATGACTACTAATGCGAACTAACCCAAATTATACTGGACTTAGAAACAGGTATGTACATAAAATAATAATTACATTTAATATGGTTGATAGCTTTCCTCTTATGAAACACCGCAATACATATAAGAAAAACTTTTATGTGCACTTACTGAAGAAGACAAGACAGTTAGTGTGAACAAATATTTACAATTTACAACAGCAAATCTTGGAGGTGAAATTGAAAAAAAAATGTTAGAGAAAGAAAGAGATTCTTTGCTCTCAAAGTGCAAATAAATTTAAATTTGAAAATATTTAATCTACACAAATTTCTAACCATACTAATCAAACTAAACCAAATTACTACCTAATAAAAAAACGTAATATAGGTACTTCCTAATTACTATTTATTTACTATGGGCAGGCTTCATCAGGCTTAAGTTTTGCATAATCCCATAATAGTCAACATACAAGTAACATGCAAAAGCTTTTCCTCTGCCTATTCGTTAGCAAGCGGCTGACAAGGTAATTTGACAGCTAATATGGTGCCCCTACAAGTGTGCCGTGCCATCTACCAGGTAAAGGATCACTGATCACGATACTCACTCACGATATCAGAGAGGTCGCTATAAGTGAATTAACAGCTAATTATGGCCATATTTATTAAAATTTGAGAAATAAAGTGATTGTAAAGTGAATTGGTTCGTAACGTAAATACATATCAAATTATAATACTACCAACTTATATAAATTTCCCCAAGTAACTGCAAACCGTTCAGCGATGATACAAACAATTTTCTAACCTCAAATTTTTGCTGCACGTATAACAATATAATTTCTTATAAGTATAATTAAATTTAGATTAGCATTGAAATAATACGTTTATTTTTTAGGTAGATTTGACGGGGAATACCTTCTACACGGACGAATTCTGCGGACATCGGTGTGGTCAAGACTGTTCGGGTGTCGGATAAGGGCCCTGGTACATCAGATCACGGATCCCATGGGTCGATCAAGACAGGAACATTACTCGGGAAAATCGTCGTTGAATAAAAATTACCGAAACGTAATAGGTAATTTGGATGATATTTATGTGATAAACTTTATTTAACAATTAACAATTATTTTTAGGGCGTAATTTGGAATAAAATTGGATTTTATCGAAATAGCCGTTAAATTTTACAAGAACAAATTGAGACACGTCTGCCTCGAACAAAGCTCGGCTGTTGAATTGTTTCAAATTGAAAAATTTTAACTGACTTGGAAGCGATTGTCTTCGATAAGTGGTACCACAGTCACAGAATGTCCGTTAATATAACCGAAATGAGAGGAACATCCATTGTTTTATACATGAGAGTGCCCATGTGACCGAATGGACTGTCGAATGTTTAAACGAAATACAAATAAATAATAATTGCAAAATACTGGAATTACCTTACAATTAAAATATGATAAAGGTAGGTGTCCCTTAATTATGAGAAAAATACATTTGAAATTTTTAAACACTTATTACTATGTAAAATTAACAATCTTAAAATTCATTACTGCACCCAAAAGGTAGGCAACCATTTATACACATAGAATTGTTACAGAACCCAATTTCCAGCAATTTCCATGTCTTTCTGTTGATATATCAAAGCAATTGGACTGCCTATGCATATACAAACATTATTAGACTAAATTTAAATGAAATAAATACATTGTAAAAAAAAATAAGAATGTTCATTTGAATTGAACTTGGATCCAAATTTGATCTGTCAATAACTATTGTAATAGTATACTATTCAAATTCTAATATTCATTTTCGATGTGTAGGTATATCACTGCTGATCATCTTACTTCCTGAAGAGAATATTCTGAAGGAAAATGCTTTGAAGGACTTGCCAAATGCAGAGATTTCCTACATCACCTGGACATCGTCTGGCTGTCTGCTGCTACATTTATATCCTTTTTCTTTTAATATCTAATTAGTTTTAAAATATAGCTAAGTAAAATAGTAAATTTACATAAAATAGTATCTAGTATATGTACCATAACAATATATATACTTAAAGATAGTTAGAATATCGTATTTCACCGTAGTTAAGAATTTCAAAAATTTTAATTCCGAGCATTTGTTCCGAAAAAAACAGAGTATAAAAATATATATTTTACTTATTTAATCAACGAACAACGTTACACGCAATAGAAAAAAAATAATAAATACTTGCAACACAACGCTCGACTAAAAATTATAAGCAAATATATATCTCTTGGATTTGAACATGCGAAGTATGTGAACGCATTCGTATTCGAAATCAAATTACATAATTGAGCGCCGGAAGATACAGGCGTCGCTTCAGTTTTAAATAGACGGCGACGCCAACAAGACGCACATATTAGATATACTTATATATCAACATCAACAGGTTCACGCACAAGAAGTTGCTTTTTTACAAATGGGCAGCGGTATAGAACCGATACTTTCGGTGGAATTCGAAGTTTATGGAAAAGTTCAAGGTATTAGTGTTTTTTTTTTGTCTAAATCTAATATTAAAATGAAATATTAATTGCATCATGATATCTCTGTTTATTAACCGTCCTGCAGGGGTTTATTTCACGAAATATTGTAAAGAAATCAGCGAACAACTGGGTTTAGCTGGTTGGGTGAAGAATTCCAGAAAGGGGACGATTGTTGGAAAAGTTCAAGGACCGAGACCGCAAATGGAGAAAATGTAAGTTAATTAATGCAAAGTGAAAAATTTATATGTTTATTACTCTTTTCCCGATTAAAAGAATTAATGTCTATTGGATGCGCGTCGAGTATTTCAAAAATTCATCAGTCACGACACGTGTGTTAATATAAGTTTGGTATTCGTTTCCGGTAATCGACATTACATTTTTGTAACGATAACAACAACAGAATATAAAAACAAAATTAAGCTTCCGTGCCAAAAAATTATATTTAGATCAATCACTCACTAAACTATTCATTCTTTCATTGGCAGATTGAAATGTTCTAGAACGCTTATGCACTATGCAATATAATACATTTACATACCTACATATTATACAGCGTGTTCAACCGGTTCGACGAAGTAGCACACAAAGTCTGGGATATACAATAAATAGCCGTTTTCAAGTATTATTGTATATGCAACAGGCACCAACAGAGGGTTACAACTGACGTTTGGTTTGTTTACATCTCACCACCAAACCAACTTCCTCGAAAAACGAATAAACAGATAAACTAAGCAAGACGTTTACAAAAATGTGAATCTCAGTTCAGTTAGATTATTAGCAGATCACTGTACAGCTGATTAATTAATGTCTTGCACCAGTGGAAACACCAGTTCATCATTCACGATTTATGATATACTATCTGTCTATTTTGTGTTTTAACCAACGTCGTCGATTTTTGTCCGTATATGAATCAAATCGATACTTCCGAGTCAAATTAAAAACCATATAAACAGGGTATCTTATGCGCGGTTTTTCAGTATTAGTTTAAATTAGATTTTGAGTTTAAGTTCAAATTTTGCGTTATAGAAGGCTCTGTGCTCTAAAAAGAACATTTTTTTCTTACAAAATATAGAAATCAAACGGGAAAACGGGCGAGAAATAGCTAATAATAAACCAAATACACAAACTAACGACGCTAATAGGTTAGATTTGATAACTGACAGGTGCCATAAGAGAAATCGGAAACGGTGCACTATTTTAAGTATTGTACTTAAATAAAGCAGTAATAAGGGCTATCTCTATCTGTCACATTCATGAAATTAATCCTTGTATCTTTTTCTGTGAGACAAGCGGAAACTTTACTTTTTTTTTTAATAGCAATACTTGAAACAAATCAAAAGATTATCTTTACTTATATGATACATCAACGACGTAGGTTAAAACATAAAATAGACAGAGAGTAGTTCATTCTTCATTTACGATAGCAGAAGAGGTAATACGTGAGTCAGTTTGTTATGACGTCACCACAGTGTTGCAAATTTTGCAAAAAGTTAACAAACCGTTAGGTTAATTAACTGTTAAATACGTTAAATACCTAATAGTTTATTTACCTTTTTGACAAAGAGAAAAATTTGCAACACGGTGGTGACGTCATATGAAACTGACTCAGGTAGTGATACTGATTACCTCGTCGCATAGTATATATGTATATCGAGTAGTTTCACATCGCCGGTTTCAAACATGGCGCCCAAGGAAATTCGCGGTGTCGCATAGGTGGGTGACATATGAACATAACCTCATAGCAGATTTTTTTCTAAAGCGTCGAAAAATATATTTGACGTTCGTGTTATCTAATGTTATTAATCAATAGTGGAAACGGTTTTTTTTCGCATGCACAAGGAACATGTAACCAAGAACGGACACTTAGCAAATTTTGTTAGCGCGGAACCACCATCTTTTTGAGTTCTTCTTAGCCAATAGGATTAAGTCAAGCTCTCTCAAGCTAGGCTCTTGTCCAAATCGTCCTTGACAATCATTTGAAAGTTTTCTAGGTTTTTATAACCTATAAACATACATTCAAGTGAATAACAGCTGTGATAAAGGAACATGTCAATCTGACAGGTAGCAAATTTTAAATAAACGCACGCAATCGCCATCTTTTTTGAGTTCGTTCTTGCCAATAAGCAGACTGAGGACCACCAATTTTTCCCCCCGAGATAAAAGTGCTGACGTTGTTTGTCCGTTTTGTCGAGATGTTCCTTGGCATGGGCGTACAGCAAAGGGCGTTTTGAGGTGTCGAACATTTTCGACATTGTTGACGGGTCCTCTGAAAGTTTCTTTACAATCTAAATACGCTTATTCTGTGTAAAGTTCTACCATCTCGGAAAAATACTCCCGACTAGATTTGGCGGTTTTTTCCCAGTCTAATCTGACGCAAATTTTAACCAAACTCAGCCCTTTTTCGATCATGAGCTCTTGGATCAAACTTAAGATTTGGAAAGATATCATTTTCATTTTTACCAATAATGATGGAAAACTCGGAAGCATATACTCGTAAATTCATTTAAATATTTCATTAAAGGCTTGTTTTACAAAAACAAAGTTATTCATAAACTGTTATTGTTAATTATTTTGAAGTTTAACTAACAGCTTCTTGCGGGTTTCGCCGTGTGTCAAAACTTTCGCTCGACGTTTCGCTGTTCATACTGGCAGCTTCTTCAGGATAACTGAACTGAACAGTCGACTGAACAGTTCAGTTATCCTGAAGAAGCTGTCAGTATGAACAGCGAAACGTCGAGCGAAAGTTTTGACACACGGCGAAACCCGCAAGAAGCTGTTAGTTATAGTTACACCGGCCGTGAAAGCCTACGCAGTGTTATTTTGAAGTTTGTTAGTTATAACTAACAATACTATATACAGGGTGTATCAGATATAGAGGTAAATATATTAATATGTAGCAGCTGTAATCACATACAATCAAAAAGTCTTAATGCACAGGGGGTCTATCTGTAAGCATTAAAAAAAAAAAAAATATTTTTTCATTAAATGCCGTGGGCTAGAGCCGCACCTGTGCCCAACCTAAATGCTGTCCCGAGTATACCCCCACATACCACTATCATTCAGCCATTACCGCTGTTAGTTTTGTGTGGATCGCCGCTTGGAGTGCAAGCCACTTCGAACATTTTATTTAAATTCTTCCCGTATCGAAAAAACGATCCTTTTCAGGACCATCATGATTTCATATAAAGAAAATCGAAGCTTGATGCATCGGCAAAAGCGCGGCAATGTGTAGATTCATTTTGGCGCGACATCATAGTAAAAAGCGTGTTTGCAAATTTTCTGTATTTACATTTATTTCTGTGTAATTCGATTCAATTCATTTTGCGTTATATGATTAAATAAATCCAAAAGAAATAACTCAGATTCATGTGGTACCGTTTATTAACAACTAACTCTCTTTTCGACAAAGCAAAAGAAAAATATTTACGTTTTTTGTAACTACTTAAGTCGCATATCCGGTGAAACTCGAACGTCTTATCAGGATATTAAAAATAATACTTTGTAGACTTACGCAGTATGCTCTTAACAAAAAAGGAATGTTTATTTTATAAAAAGAAGAAATTTAAAATGCCTCAGTTTTGCTATTTTTACAAAGGCACACTGGCCGATTGGCCTTTATTTATTCAGAATGACGTTAAATGAACTTACGGCATACCATTAAGAATAATACTAAATGAGTGCAATGTATTTATACATAATACTACGTTTATCGGGTGCTTAACATGACATTTCCTTGCATTAGGCCCGAACTAAAGAATTTTTGGCTCTAAATTTTACTTTTTTTTATTCTTTAATGATGAAATCCGGTTTCGGTGGGTTTGTGCTTTATATGTCGTGTAGTTAACACCCAAGCAAAATTTACTTTTTTATTTGATACACCCTGTATAGTGTTGTTTTATTTTCTGTCATAGCATCGATGAGTTAAAAAAAAAACATACTCTTCTTCTTTATAATTTTAATATATATTTTGTATGTGAAAAATAAATACGTGAATTGTAGATAACGAACATGCGGGAGATCTTACACATATCTCACTCTCTTGAACATCTACTTATATTCTATTGCGTTGCCAACTGCTACGCTAAAAAAAAAAGGTTCAACACAGTTTTAGCGTATTTGAACATATTCTAACATATAGTAGCATAATGTTTCCTTTGTACTTTTATTAATATTTCAATAACAAATTTAAGAGACACATAACAGACGCTAATATTCTTGTTGACATTATCCCATCAGGTAGCAGAGTGACCTAAAATGACGTTTAATAGATGTCTATTACGTGATATTAGGTGTATTCTTTCGTGGGGAATAACTGAATGTGAATAGTTTTTCACTTTCAGTTTGTCAAGCAAAAGAATGCGTTTATTGAACCAACTGATCGCAGAATTTCTTTGTGCTTATGAGGTAAGGCGAGTTTTCTGAATGCAATCACTTCAATTGCCAGAGTGGGGAGACTGAATATGCACGAAAGAACGTCAAATTAAGTGAACGAATCGAATATCGTTCACTTCGATCAGTTTATTCACCACGAAAGAAAACACGCCTATTGACGTCAATTAGACGTCATTTTACGTCACTCTGCTATCTGGGTATTCTACTCATCTTAATTTACTTTCACTACAAAGATGGGTATGCAGTGCGATCAACTTTAGAAAATATTCGATTACCACCTAACAAAGTTTAATTTAGATTTCGTTTTCAGGATCGTCTGGCTGTCGAACACTGGCTCACCAGGATGTAAGATAGATCACTGCGATTTAACGAATTGGGAGAATCTGGCCAGACCTGAATTTCGGGATTTCAGCATCAGATTTTAGTATATTTCATCATCA
This sequence comes from Protaetia brevitarsis, assembly GCA_004143645.1. NCBI lineage: Eukaryota > Metazoa > Arthropoda > Insecta > Coleoptera > Scarabaeidae > Protaetia > Protaetia brevitarsis. Next base: position 2,179,421 of record RXPK01000203.1, on the reverse strand, counting down.
TTAATTTTCTTTTGCCTTATTGTTGTTTATGTCGGAAAATTTTGTACATTTTCTATGAGGAAATACATATTTTATTTTGTTACAATTCGATTATTTTTTTCTTTAAGGGGAGGTTTACATATATATATCGGAAAAGTCCAAAAACTTTGAGCTTTTTTTTTCAGACAAAGGGAAAGATATACGAAATACGGCTTTTTCTTAATAAATATATTGAAACTTGAACATTAAAAAAATATATTTTTTTTAATGACAAGACCACTATAACGTTCGCTATTTGTATCTAGGTAGCAATGTGCACAGAAAACACGGTCAAACTGCGTAAACTCTAGCATACGCAAAAGTGATCCGAAATTGAAAATAAAAAGAAGAGTTAGAAATATATTAAATTTGTTGGAGGTTATACCTAAATTTAACCAAATAAGTCGAAAGCAAACAATGTGGCAGATACCTGGACTTTAATTTGATTATTTTCTATTTCTTTTTTGTGTGTACGTGGATATAAAAATGTGGAATATTGCAATTTTTAGTATATTATAGGTATAACCTCCAAAAAAACTGTTTACATTAAGAAAACAAAAGAATTAATTTGATATATTGAACACTTGAAGAACTAGAACTTACGCAGATTTGAAATATCATGTTTCGAGAAAAACGCGTTCAAAGTTTCTCAGCAAAATTTTTTACAAATAGTTCAACATACACTTAGTCAGCTATTCCAGCACCATACATTAATCCTTCTTCTTCTTCATACTTCTGCATTTGCAAAATTTGTTGCTTCCCTTTAGACAGCACAGCAAGTTTTGCAGCGCTGGACATACTCTGCTCTGCTCGTTGTATGCGCTGACGATCAGAATTAATGACGAAATTTTTGGCATCAAGTCCTACTGCAATTCCCACCGCATTCATTATTTGTAATACAGAAAAGTAACCTTCATTGAATAAATTTGCGGCAATGTAGGTAGCAAGTTGAATTGTTTATGGGCCGCAGTGTAAATCTTTTGGAGCTAGTTTCTACACACATGAACTAAACGAGTCGTTTCAGTTTTGACAATTTTTTCCAATGCGTCTTTGCAAGAAATCACTCTAGAAAAAACTTCATAAATCGGCCTAATAGCATCTTGTTTTTTTTTTGCAAAAGAGGGTCATGTATGAATGAAGCAAGCTCAACCTTGGCTTCTGCAACGCGCCACTTACACAGGCTGTCTACACCTTTTGGCCAATAAATGTGTCGTGGATCCGCGTCGGTTGAACATTTATAATGAAATGTAGCCCAAATAGCTGCCTTCATTTTTTATGCAGAATCTGGATGTTGTCTAATTGCTAGTCCACAGTACACTATTGTCAAATTATCAATAACTTTGTCAGTCAGTTTATCAGCGCCCTTTCTTTAAAGTCCACTCATTCTTTTTTGTACATCTCCAACGCATTCTCTTTTTTTTTTCTGAACAGTAACATCTTCGTACGGCTAAAAATCACAAATTGCTTAAAAAGTTGTCTTGTCTCAGTCGCCTATCCGAAATCGTGCGAAAATTTCTTTTAAGGCATCGCGTCGACTTCCATTTTTCCTGTGCTACTCTGATGATCCGTAGTGCGGTTACCTTTGCCATCATATTCTAGCCAGCTTTTATAAGAAATTTAGTGTAAGTAAGTGCATCTGCAATAAATTGATATATTTTATTTAAGTAGTTTTCTAAAGCGTGGGAAAGTGTTTTAAGTAAAAGAAATATTGTTAGATCAGTTTCTTCAAATGTGCGTTTTATTTCGGATCTAATTGCTTCATATTATTGTAATATAAATAGCTACTCTGTCGCTTATTTGTGATCCCGACTGCAGTGGCATTTCTAATCATTAAAGACAACTATACATACACTAACAAACAATAAGTATGATATTTCGACCCGAGCAGCCCCGAGTCGAATATAGTATTACATCTAATTTGCTCCGTTTGTGTTCGGTACATCCGCTCTTTTAATAAGCCGTAGCGGCTTAAACAATACGAATATTACGAAACCGCTTTAACCATGTATGTTATATATTTGGAGCTTTCAAAAAATGCAAAAAAGCAAATATCGATTTTTCCAGTCAAATACATGTAAACCTCCCCTTAACAAATCAAAACGAAAGGGGATCGAGGAAAAACAAGGAGACAAATAAATAAAAGGCACAAGTTGTTTCAACTGTTTTATTAATGAAATAATCACAAATATTAAAGTTGTTCTAACTTTATCACCATCGTCGTCTATCACTGGTCGCATAACCGTTTGACCAATAAAACCAAGCTATTATGTAATAGTTTAGACCTACGATTATTATTGAATTCGATAATCAATTTATAGTGGCATTTTTATTGTGGATTATATTTCAAGACGTACGGAAAATCAAAGGATATACTATATATTTATTTAATTTTCTAAACAAATCCTGCCAATAAGTTAGAACAAACTTAATAACCTACAATTTCTCTCAAAAAAGAAATGGTATACAACTGCCTATGTAAGAAATATAATGCAACTTGTATACATCAATTTATTTTTTTTTTTTTTGTATTATTCAGTTTTATTTTTTCTTCATTATTTTTATAAATTGTATATAAAGCAAACGTAAGCTTTTTATCTTATTTTTTGTACAAAACTGCTATGTTACCATTACAGACTAAATACCGTTCATCAAATGAAATAACATTTTATATCTCAGCTGTTTTGTTTGTAAATCTTTTTCTTCCTTTTACTTTCGTTCATTTTATTTTTTTGGATGCGGAAAAATGTGCACGCAGAGATGAATACCGTTTACCCAGTCATTTTAAAATAGCCTATGTACAGCACAATTAAATTAACGATTAAATGTCTATCTTGCACTTTTTATCAAGACAAATGCACATCAATTATTTCTAAATGACAGAAAGCAAACATGTTAGTTAGTATTGTTTATTTTTTCTCTTATTACATGTAAAAAAAAAAGTTCTTGTACTTGCCAATGCCGATAATATCCTTTTTGTTATCCTCGATGGTTTTAAGCGCGCATAAAGTGTTTCAGCCTCAGCGCGTGCATACATACATCACTGAGAAAACTGCGAGAATGATTGAAGTTCTTCGTATAACCTCGTAACACGGAATATATCGCACCATAACATACGAAGGCCTTCGATTATTGTCGTAGTCTCCTCTGGATGAACGTGACAAAAAATTTAACGACAAAATCTTACCTGAAGAATTGTTTGAAAATATTTTCATCTCGCAAAACCGATAGCTAACTGTCATAAAATCATTTTCTGATTAATATTTGTCCTGCCATCTGGTGGTCAACCTCGGAAAAAAATGTCAACGCATACTTTACAGGTTTCTGTAATACGTTGAAAATTGCATGAAGCGCATTTTATGTTGTTTCAGACAGAAAGTATTAGTACTAACTTAGCGTTAAGTTTAAGCTGTATTCTTTTCACCGTCTGACTTAGCTTGTCTTAGTTTTGTGAGTTAAGCTACGAGCTACTCTCTAGAAACGCAGTTAGTCGGCTGGTTTTGGTCATTTGTAATGAGTAGCTCGTAGCTTAGCCCACAAAACTAAGACAAGCTAAGTCAGACGGTAAAAAGAATACGGCCTTAGTCTTAAAAAGTTAAGTTAGAGATTATACATAATCAAATTATGTTATATGAACGGTATTATGTATAATCCTTAATTTAGCTTTTTAAGACTAAATTTAGTGCTAAGTTAGTACTAATACTTTCTGTCTGAACCAACCATTAATGAGTAAAAAAAAAAATTAAAAAACCAATAACATCATTTTTATTTGCCGACTACTTTCTATTGACCTTCGAAAATGGTTAGGGTTAGAGAGGTGATATATATTTTTTTTAGATTTCTTAAATATTTAGCTGTAAATTGACATAACCTCAAATAACTATAGTAGCGTTTAGATGTCAAAATAGTTATGTTATGTTTATATAAAAATGTCACGGTTAGGACGAGTTGAGACGATGTCACATAAATACATATGAAAATATGGAGATTATTCACATGAACATTGAAAATTAGAAATGTGAAGGTAAAACAAACGACCCTATAAGGGCCTAAGGCATGTTATCCTACTTAGTGAAGTGTCAAATTGAAAAGTGTTAAATTATAACAGAACTTTATTTTGTTATAAGTATCTAGACTACATGTTTCGGCATTTTAAGCCATCTTCAAGGTCTATACGTCAAAGGAGAAACAAAATGATAATTGAAGGGGTTAGAATAAGAAGGGTACAATTGCATTTTTTTGTAATCAGCGCTTGTTATTTTAGAAAAATAAAAATCTTACGCTAAAAACAACTTTAAAACTAGAATTCTCTTATTTTTCAATTAATGATACATTCATGAATGTAGGTAAATGAAGATAAATGCTCCAATTTCTCACAAATTCTGTAAATAACGAAAATTTAATAAATTTTAAACTTTTTATAATTCTGACCTGAAGATGTCCTTTGGTGGATGAAACCGGTAGTCGTCATTAAAGAATTTGTAAAAAATTGGACCGTTTACTTTCATTTCCCTACTACAATGTACTCACACAGAGTCAAAAAATCATGGATTATATTCATCAATGTATCATTAATTAAAAAAAATAGTTCTAAAGTTGTGCTTAATGTAAGATTTTTATTTTTGTAAAAAAAAAAAACAAGCACTCATTACAAAAAAAAGCATTTGTACCCTTCTTTCTCATTCTAATCCCCTTTAATTGTCGTAAATTTAAAAAAATATTTTAAAAATCTAGGAAATTAATTAATGTTATAAATAATGATATTAGAAGAGAAATACGAAACACAACTAACAATAAGTGTGGAAGTGTATTGTTGGTTGAGTTTCGTAACCCTCTCTTTTAATATTATTTATAACATTAATTAACTAGCAAGATTTTTAAAATATATATTTTTTTTAATTTACAACTACTATTTTGTTCCCCTTTTGACATACAGACCTTGAAGATGGCTTAAAATGTCGAAACATGTAGTCTAGATATTTATAATAAAATAAAAGTGAAGAAGGACATTGTGTTATTATTTAAGACTTTAAATAAAATTCAATATGGGCAAACCTTGGAGGTCCTACAGTATTTTTAAAAACACTGTATGACTCTCAAATTTGTATTATTATAATAATTTAACGTGGTCTCAAGCTTCAAAAAAACAAAATCAAGATAACATGAGACATCAACTTTTTATTTTTTCAAAAACTATTGAGGTTAGCACGAAACTTGTAGCTACAAGCTGTAGGCAAATCAATTTGATATAACTGTGCAGGTTATATAGTAAATTTCCGGCAAATTTTCAAAATTTACAGATTTATGTAAAAAAAAAACTGTACTCAAAAATCATCCATAATGACGGGGCACTTCTTTTTACACTTTAAATGAATTCTTTATATTATTTAAAAACAATTTTCTGTTAAAGTAACGCATCTCTAAATTGATCAGTTTTCGAGATAATCTACTTACAGCATTGTTTTGACATTTGCATCTAACTCCCATTTAAGATTAGGTGGAGGCGTACTTTAAGATACAAGTCCCATTTAATCATCTGCTATTCATTGCTAATACTAAAGGATGGTGAATAATGAATAAATAAAATACAATAAAACAAAAAAGAATAATGGAAAAAATATTGTTTTTCAAAAGGACACGCAAAAAATAATGAATGAATTTCGAAATGTAAAACTGTATTTTTAATGTTAAAATCTTGAAAACCTCACAATCCCAAACTATCAAGAAGAACTGGTATATAAAATAAAGAAGTTCATCGACTTCCAGTATTACGAAATATTTCCGGAAGATGAAAATACTTTTATGATTCTTTAATCAGGGTTTTTTTGCCATTAACCATTCTATCACGTGGCGTATCTACTTTTAATAATAAATCGCGAAAAACTTGGACGAATATATGTTGTAATGAAAATTCAGAAGATATTTCTAAAATTGCTATTTTCAAACAGTGTTTTTTTTTTTTATACATTACAAGCAAAGTCACCCCAACTGGTCATCGAAGATTTTGGATAAAATTTGCAGGCATGTAGAGAGAAGTGAAAAATAATCCACGCGTATTTTTTTTTTATTAGCTGTTGATATTCACTTGTAGGGGAAATACAGGCCCCTAAAGTTACACACATTTTCAACGATATCTTTGGAACTAGAAGAGATATCGATCTGAACTAAAAACTATTTGAGCAGTGATTTTAGATTGCTGAGGTATTATGTAAGGATGAGTTTAATATTTGAGATTGGGACATCGTCCGAATGAGTTTAATTCAGGATGGGTTTATTTTGGAGTATGGGAATGTTGAAGAAATAACCAGGTTTCGAGTTTGAACTAAGGACACTGACAGAATGGATTTAATTTGGGGTTAGTGTAATTTGAAAGGAGAAGTTGAAGAAATAGCCAGGTTTCAAGTAAGGATATTTGCTTTGAAGTATGGCAATGAAAGAATGGATTTAATTTGAAAGGAGAAGTTGAAGAAATAGCCAAGTTTCGAGTAAGGATATTTGCTTTGAAGTATGGACAATGAAAGAATGGATTTAATTTGGGATTAGTTTAATTTGAAAGGAGAAGTTGAAGAATTGGCCAGGTTTCAAGTAAGGATATTTGCTTTGAAATATGGACATTGAAAGAATGGATTTAATTTGAAAGAAGTTGAAGAATTGGCAGGTTTCGAGTAAGGATATTTGCTTTGAAGTATGGACATTGAAAGAATGGATTTAATTTGAAAGGAGAAGTTGAAGAAATAGCCAAGTTTCGAGTAAGGATATTTGCTTTGAAATATGGACATTGAAAGAATGGATTTAATTTGAAATTAGTTTAATTTGAAAGAAGTTGAAGAATTGGCCAGGTTTCGAGTAAGGATATTTGCTTTGAAGTATGGACAATGAAAAAATGGATTTAATTTGAAAGGAAGCCAGTTGAAAGAAGTTGGCTAGGGTTTCAAGTAAGGATATTTGTTTTGAAATATGGACATTGAAAGAATGGATTTAATTTGAAATTAGTTTAATTTGAAAGAAGTTGAAGAATTGGCCAGTTTTCGAGTAAGGATATTTGCTTTGAAGTATAGACATTGAATAATGGATTTAATTTGGGCTGAGCTTAATTTGAAGGAAGAAGAAATAACCAGCCTTACAAAGGTTTTTTTTTGAAGGGCGAACTTAGTTTGGGATTTTGACAATGAAGCAGTGAGTTTTAGTTTAAGTGTGGAAAAACGGAAGTTAAAAAAATAGTCAAATTTGGAGAGAGGACATTGAACCTATGAATTTAGTTAGGGGAATTAGGATTTTGAGGAGTGGATTTAATTTGAGATAAGTTGGATTTGGAGAAAGGAAAAGTGTAAAGAATGGGTAGATTTAAACAAGTGGCTCGCCGGGGTGAGTTTAGTCCTGCAGATTAGAGAATATATCATTTTTTTTTTCATTTGAGAAATAACGTAATAATTGCCGTTAATTTCTGTCAAGAAATTTTTTTGCTACATCGAATGGTTAATAATAATAATAATAATAACAAATATATTTCCCAGCATAAATGAAGTATACATAAAAAAAGGGATATGTCAAATACAAGAAGAAACCAAAATAGGGAATAATTCATACAATACAAATAACCAGATACCAGATACATAAAATAAAAAAGAAAGAATTTGAATTTCACATTTTAGACTAATGTTAATGAGTTAAGAGTATCTTCTAAAAATTCCTTTATGGTGTAGTATGGTCTATGTACGAGATATTCTTTTAAGTTACATTTTCCTTTCAGTTCATTCGGCAATTTGTTATATACTTACGAAAATATATGCGCATATTGACATTAACCATAAGAATAAAACCCTCCTCAGATAACTTTGAGAAAAAAAAAAAGTAGCGTAGGCAAATAGAAGCTTGTACCAAATGTAGCAAAAATGTGAATATCGAAGATTATCATTTCAGAGCCGTTTTCGAGAAAATATCAAAAAAAAACCAAAAAATCGGAATAGTAAACTCATTTTTAATCAAAACTTTTGCTGTCACGTCTTCTAAAGATACCTAACGCAAATAGTCAATATGAATTATCTCCAATATTTCGTTTTTGAGATAGAAAAGAAAAAAAAGTTGTGTAAGAAGTATTTTAGGGTGGATGTAACCCCTGTAAGTGATATATTGGAGAGGGGGGAATCCAAAAAAACCCGTAAATTTTATTTTTTAAAGTAGTTCATGGATTAGAACAGAAAAATATTAATTTCTAATTTACATGAGGGGAGGGGTTTTAAAATCTGTGCTTATTTTAACCCCTTACAACCCCAATCATGCACAACTGATCTCCTCATTAAACCAATTTGTTTTCTTTTTAGTTCAAATCGATATCTCTTCTAGTTCCAAAGATATCGTTAAAAATGTATTTGAGGGATTAACTTTAAGGGCCTGTATCTCCACTAAAAGTGAATATCAGCAGTTAAGACAAAAATGTGGATTATTTTTCACTACTCTACTTACCTGCAAAATTATATCAAAATCGTTGTTAGAATTAGGGATTTCCAATAAAAAATAAACCTATTAACAATTCAAAAAAAAAAAAAAAATCATGTTAATTAACTTAAAACCCAATTTCAGTAAAATATTTTCGATTTTAACCAATTAAAAAAAAAACCCCTTTCTTATAAATCAAAAATATATATTTAGTCATTTCGTAAAATAATCTCTGGGTATCATCTCCAAAAGCAAATTCATTTCGGCAAGCACAAGACGATTTTTTTTTCTTTCTTGTTAAAACACATTTTTCAAAATTTTCTTTAATACTTTTTTTTTAAATATTAATTTATTTTAGTAAAACGTATAAAAATAAAAAAAAAAAAGAACATGCATCCAAGAGTGATGTTATTATTAATTCTTGAAAACATTTTGGATCCCAACTGATAATTTGTATTAATTAAAAAAAAAAAAATTAGGAAAGTCAAACTTAACTACGTTCAATCTACAAATTACATAACTAGTTACATTCATATCCTATGCACATCCATAGCTCTTTTTTTATTTTACCATTCAACCGAGACAGGCAATCGTTCAAATTCGTCAGAAATTCACGTCAGATTGTGTATTTTTTTTTTTCTCTTGTTTCATATATTTATATATATTATATAAACCGTATTATAAGGAAAAGAATTAATTTTAAATTCATGAAAGGTGTAGTAATGATCAAGACAGAAATAACTCAAAACTCGACAGAGCAATACAGTTTCGTGTTTTGTGCGAAATAACGTAAGACGATGTTAATGTAATAAAATTACGAAAAATTTTAATCTAAACTCGGTTACAGTAGAATTTAAAAAAAAAAATCGATCGATCATCGAAAATGGGGTGGGGGGAAAACACAAAACATTCATCCTAAACTGCATTGCACACACGCGCGCTATTATACGAGTTTTATATTCCAATTCAAGCTGATAAGAATACAAAAATATCATCTAAATCAGAATTTTTTTTTTTCATCTTCTGTAAATTGTATTTATATATGTTATGGGCGTGTGTTTGTGTGTGTTCATGTATGTATGTGTGTGAGTCTCTCTGTGTGTGTGTGTATTTATTTACTGTCTACTAATAGATGTCTGAAATGAAGGACACTAATAGGGCTAATCTTGCATCTCTTCGGGCACCTCGTGGGGATTTAGGATACCAGGTACTGAAAGTTGGAGTCGCCTCTTCTCGGCCTGCGCCTGCTGTAGAGCCTTCTCCCTTTCTTCCAAGAACAGATCTGAATCGTCTTCGCCCGTGTATTCCTATTTGGAGATTGAGAGAGAGAGAGAGGAAAAATATAGTTAAAAGTTGCTTCGTTCGTCTTTCGCTGTTCTGTTTCGCTGGGCAACGATTTTAAAATTGCCCCGAGAAAATTTAATACGCACTGCATTCTAAATTACCCAGAAATATGCAGGCGTGAAGCACGTATAAGCTCCATTTCGTAGACAATTTCCCCCTGATTCAGCAGCGTATCGTTTCTTTCGGTTTTGCTGCACGATTAAATGATGTAACATGTGTTTGGATATTTTGGTATCTAAGAGGATTCATATTTTACTTTTAATTACCACAACTACATACAATGGATGATTGCATTTTAATGTTATCTTAATACCCCAATAAATTTTAGTTCTGAATTCATTTTATTAATGTTAGTGTTAAATACAGTGTGAGTCGTGAAGAATGGTGCGTGCAGCAGTATTATCAGTTTTTGACTAACGTTTTCCACTTTGACGCCGAAAACAAACAAGAAATATAATAATTTTCAATAAAAGTAATGTCTGCTAAGTGGTTTAGAGAGAAAAATGTTTGTAAAATTTATTTATTACTACTAGATTCAGTCCTTGCAACAAAAATTGTCCACACTGAAATCGTATTTTTCAGTTTTCGCTATGTTAATTATGCAAAAATTGACAAAACTGTTTGAGTACCAACCAAATTTGGAAATAGTACTGCAGTTGAGCTACTAAAGCCGAAAAAAATGGAAATATGTAATTCAATGAAATAATATTTGAAAAATATTGTGATTTTTATTTTTTTTAAAATATGTTTACAAAAATTTGCATGCAGCCTCAAAATTGAATTCTAAGCAATTTTTTCAAATAACTTTTTTGGATATCATGTCATCTAACCTCACTTTTTGCAGATTCACGGCATATTTTTTAAATTTACCGCCATACTAGTGGTCACGTGACGTGTGTCAAAATTAATTTTGGCGTTTCTACACATGCACAACCTATCCCCCAAAAAAAGTTTTAGTATATTTTAACAATAAAAAAAATTCCCATATGTTGCAATATTTATGCCGATCACTGTATATATATATAGAGCAGTGTTGCCAGATCTACCGCTAAAACAGTATTTCTACCGTTTTCAACTTCATTCTCCCGTTCTTCCGTTTAGAGTTCGCAATCTACCGCTTTTTGATTTTTTGTGGCACTCAATGAAAACTATAATTGCGTATGATGTGTAAACCCTTTATTTCATTGCATGAAACACTTGATATGTTTCTGAATTGCAGTAGTCGGTGGTGCCACATGTTAATCTGTTATTTCCAATACAAGAACACAGTGATTGTTGCGCCATCTGTGTAACCAAAGTCAAGATAAAATAATTTCTTGCGTGACAGATATCTGTAAACCAGACACAAAAAATATAGGAACCAGTATTGTTTTTCAAGTTGTTTATAAGAATTGAATTATATAATGCGCTAATTTTGCGTTTATTTTGCTTTTACAACAGTTTTCTGAGCAAATAAAACCGCTTTGTTCACATTTAGCGCTGCAGAATTAGTTTTCAGTAATTTTCCACATCGATTTGACCAACTTCTTTTTTAACATATTAATTTTACCGCACTCAAGTGTAAACGTTGAAAGGGTATTTTCAATAATCAACTTATTAAGAAGCAAACAGAGAAATACGCTGGGAAATGAAACAGATATTGGTTTACTTCACAGTAAACGTGACGTGTTTCCATTTTATTGTAGATATCACTATTTTTGGTAAAGGTTGATCCGTTTGTTTTGTAAGAAATTATGATTTCATAAATGTATAGCGCTGTTAATGTTAAAATATTTAATTCTTTAAATAAAGGACGACATGATTCAGGAAATGATGCCCCAACCATAGATCTAATAATTTTCTTTTGCAAAAGAAACAATCGCCTGGCATTAGGTGAGTTGCCCCAGAAAACAATTCCATACCTCAGACGCGTCTCCACATACGCAAAATAAAATAATTTTAAGGATTGTATGCCCACTTGACTTTTTAAAGATCGTATAGCACATATTGGCGACGATATTCTACCTTCCAACTCATGACAGTGTGATTCAAACCGTAAATCCACCGTTATTCCTAAAAATCCTACTTCACTACATTCCGGTTTCACTTCCCCATCGATGTGCAAAGCCATTGATTCGGTTTTATCAAGTTAAAACTAGTTTTTCCACCACTCAAGACAAGACCGTTATTCCTACACCAGTTAAACATTTCAGAGGCAACTAGATCAACTAAGGCAGATACGCCGTCGTGGGTAGAGTGGGACATGATATAGCTTGTATCATCGGCGTATTGTGACAATGTGCAGGATGACGAATGAGCAAACAAATCGTTTACGTGATCAAAAACAACGTGGGCCCTAGAACGAGCTTGTGGTACTCCGCATGTTATATTGACATTAGACGACTCAAAAACTTGCACTATGTCGTCCTTCTTAAATTTCATTGATACTATAGCCTCCCTTTCCGACAAATACGATTGAGTCTAGTGGCGTTTTTATTTTAGGCCAGAGCCTTCAGTTCAGGGGTTTTTTTCTGCACAGTTGTATTTTAGACCGTTTTGTTGAAATAAATTTATTGTTTAATGGCGTCAATGGGATAAAAATTATGTTCTTTTATTTTATATTAAAACCTTTACAATTTTTCTTGTAATTAAGAAAGTCTGATTTCATTTTCTCACAATTTACTTTTCGTGGTTAGATTAAAGTGTTAATTCGCGAGGATAACTCTGGGATTAATAGTTTTTTTTTTGTTCTATTGAAAATCTTTTGCGTTGAGCTAGTTGTGTATTATTTGCATTTACGTTTAAAATTTGAATTCAAACTTCTCGCGCGCATTTATATCTAACGTACTGCTGTGGACGGACACCAATACATATTTACTGTTTTATAACTTTAGCACCCTCCAATCGCATAATTCCGACTCTTAGTCTGTTTGTCTACCAAAACATGCAACAGCGAAGGACCACCGGTTGCGTTCGATTCTGGGAAATATTGCCGACCTAAAGGTTATATAAGGATGCCCCTTCAGCGAAACAAGAGAGAATCATCCTGTTGTCCGAACACTCTGTGTATCTCCGCTGTTACATGTGTTAGACAAGTTATTTGCAAATTGTCCTAAGTAAAATTACTGTTTTCGAAACCGCTTATTGTATTTCTGTGTAATAAACATAGTTTAGAACAAGTGAGTGTTTCATTTAAACCCGGAAAAATCGGTTGTGGACGAGCGGAACCATAACAGTTTTAAACGAGCAACATTTGTATAATATGTTGTGCTCGATTCTCATGTTTTAGACTCGACTATTCCCAATTTCCGCATTTCCCATTCTTAACGACTCACACTGTATACCTCCATTCAATGTTTCAATAATGAAAAAATAAAATAAAAACTGCGCTTACCCTAATTTGTACCAGGAAATCTCTAAGATGCTCCTTAAATGCCGGAATATCCTGATTAAGATTGAACAATCCCTGCACGGTAATCTTGATCTGATTATCGGTGAGATGCGGGAAAGCCGACCTCAACAACGTCGCTGTGAACTCCTGTATATACAAGACGTTGTCGGCGGTCGTCGGCCCCAGTTGGCAGTTTATCCTGTTCGCCTCGACCAGCGAGAAGATGTACGCCAGGATGGAGGCGTGCATCGCCAATCCGGCCGTGTGCGACGTGTCCGTCACCCACGGAGAAGACGTGCTGTAGGATATCGGTCAGATACGTCTGGTAGAAGCTGGGCGCCGCTTGCTCGTGCTGTTCGACGTTCTGCAGTAGTTTCAGGAGGATCTGGAGGCCGGTGTCCGCCACGTTCCTCATGGTGTGCTTGAACGCCCAGATTATGCTGTCCAGCACCAGTTTGAATTGGGCGGGCGGTATGCTGAGGAAGGCGGGGAAGCAGTGATTGTTCACCGCTTGCAGCAGTAGGAAGAAGTTCGTCCTGTGCTCGGGGTACTCCTCGAAATCCTTGTTTATCATGGCGAGGGTGCACTCGAATACGGCGTCGAAGATTTTCGGTACCTAAGTGGAAATCCGCACATTTACTACGCCCAATTAAATCGAAAATTGCCTAATGGATGGTGGGTTCTCAAGTTTTCCAACAAACATTTTCACCACGGATAATTTTTTTTTAACTTTTAAAATTTGCTGTAACTTGATTTCAAAACCATTTTTCTAGTCGAATTTTGAAAATGCTGCATTTTTTAAATTATTGGGAGTAGAGAAAACCTTTTAGGACCAAAGTACAAAAAAATTACTTTATCTTAAAAAAGATAAAAACAAACTATTTGCACCAAACGCGCACTTTAGCGATTATTTGAGAAAAAGTTCAACAATACAAAAAAGTGTTCGAAGATTTGCAAAAATTGCTTCAAAACGTCTAGAAATTACAAAAATAATAATAATAATATGTCTTAAAAAGAAGGATAAAGAGAAAAACTGTTGGTATTAACATGTACTTTTAGTCCATTATTTTGGGGCAAAAATGGGCTAAAAAAATAAAAATGTGTAGTTAATTAAAAAATGTTCCGAAATTACTGGAAATAAAAAAAATATTTCATATTCAAATTACAGAAAAATTTGCCTTTAAGGCAGATAAGAACAACTTTTTGTGACAAACGCGCGCTTTATACCAGAATAAAAGAATTGCTATGACACCAAATTACTTTTTACATATGTCGTGACTTCATCAGATATTTAGAAAAAAAAATTAATTAAAAAATTGAGAATTTAGTTTTGAAAAATCCTTTAAAATTAAAAAAAAAATTGAAGCACCTTGCAGAAGGTGTAAATCTATTTTAAAAACGATAAAACGACTTTTTGTAAATTATATATAAATATTTTTTTTGTGAAACACATTTAGCAGATTTTTTGTAAAAAAAAAAAAAAATATATAAAATTTTGCAGTTTGCAAATATTTCCCAAAACAAAATTTGTTTTGCATAGGAATTAAAAAAAAGAAATTGCTGTATAGGAGGTATAATAACTATTTCGGTCAAGTTTTGACAGATACGTGAAAAAAGAAATAAAAAAAATAGTTTTTGGGAGTACACAATTCATATTGGATGTACATCATAGAAAATATCTGAAAGATAATAATTACTTTTCGTATCAAGCGTACATTTAGCAGATATTTTAAAACTAAAAGAATTTACAGTTTTGTAAAACCCTCCAAAAGTTTTGGCAATAAAATGGTTTTGAAACCCAATTACAAAAATTCAGTATGAAACAACTTCTGGAAAGTTTATATTAAAAACGATAAGCAAAACTTTTGTGTCAGAGACATTCTTAAGCAGATTTTTTTGTGGAAAAAAAATAAAAAAACAAATTCGAAAATTTGCAGTTTTGAAAAACTTTCACAAAACTATTTACAGTAGAAAATTCGTTTTCGATCTATAGAAAATTTGGTCTGTTTTAGGGGAAAAAAAGATATAAACCATTTCTTTTGTCAAATACATTTTAGCACATTTTTTTGTGGAAAACATATAAAATTTGCGGTTTCCAAATATTCCCCAAAACTACTTAGAACAGAAAATTTGTTCAGCATGCAAATCACAAAAAAAAACTTACTTTACAGAAGATATAACAACTATTTTTGTCAAATTTTAGTAGATCCGTGAAGAAAAAACAAATAAAAAAAAAATTTTTACAAAATAAAAAACTATGGCTGTGCTCAATTCACCTTGGAAAATTTAGCCTCTTAAAAAGGGAAGATCTATTTTTTTTTGTATCAAGCGCACATTTAGCAGATATTTGGTAAAAACTAAAAAAAAATCTAAAATTTAGTTTTTTAAAATCCTCCAAAAGTATTGGTAATAATTGAAATCGATTTGCAAAAAATTCACTATGAAACAACTTGTGGAAAAATTAACTTTACTTTGAAAAACGATCAAAAGGACATTTAGTGTCGAAGACATAACTTATGCAGATTATTTGCGGGATAAAAAATAAAAGATATAGAAAATTTACAATTTTGAAAAATTTTAATACAATTATTTGCAGTAAAACAATTGTTTTCGATCTACAGAAAATTTAGTCTACTTTAAAAAGAAATGACAATTTTTTTTTACGTGAAAATTACTTTAGCAGATTATTTAGGACTAAGAAAAAAAGACAAACAAAGATCGAAAATTTACAGGTTCCAAATATTCACCAAAACTACTTGGGAGTAAAAAAAATTTATTTGCAACCAAATTACGAATTGCTACTGCTTTAAAAGAGATAATAGTAACAATTTTTGTCAAACATTAATAGAATATTAATGGAAAAATTAAGAAAAAAAAAAAAATTGAGTTATGAAAAAAATCCTAAATTACTGGGCGTATAAAATTTATTTTGGATATAAATCAACAAAATTTGATTTGCTTTTAAAAGATATAAGAACTATTTCTAACATCAATCGTATAATTTAGCAGATATGTAAAAAAAACAAACAACAAAAATAGCCCCAAAATTTTACAATTTTATTCAAAATAACTTGGGAGTAAGGGAAAGTCTCGGTATCAACCCATACAATAATAATACCCACAGTGAATGCATCTATTTTTTACTGCTGGAATGCATTAACTGCTTAAGCGATAATTATTTTTAGGGGTAAATGCCTCAAAATTGACAATTTTACGTTTTGAGCCCATTTATAACCGGAATTACTACCAATACTCTATTGCAGTTGGCCCGTGTATGTACAGAATAATCGCTTAAGGGGTTAAAACACAAAATACATACAATTTTTATTTATTTTAATTTAAAAGAACACTTGATTGACCGGCCTTATTACAGTTTAGAAGAGTACTTTAGTTATGCTGTCATATGAGTAAAAGTTGTCTTTT
Organism: Protaetia brevitarsis; assembly: GCA_004143645.1. Taxonomy (NCBI): domain Eukaryota; kingdom Metazoa; phylum Arthropoda; class Insecta; order Coleoptera; family Scarabaeidae; genus Protaetia; species Protaetia brevitarsis. The sequence continues at coordinate 2,162,833 of RXPK01000203.1, read as the reverse complement.
TTAAATTTATTTAAATTTAAAGCAAGGGATTTTTTTTGAGAATAGAATTTACATTATTTTTATTTATTTCTTCTGTTTTTCTATAAAACTTATATTTTGATTTATTATTACTGCATTATGAGCGCCTTTGTTTTCTATTTTTGCATATTCCTTTTGTTTTTGACGTTATCCTATAAGTGTTTTTGTATTTACTTTTTCGGAAATAAACGTTTTATTTATTTATTTATATATTTACCTCTGAAGTAATGTGATTCTCTAATTTGTTAACAATCGTCGCCATGGCGCTTAATACTTCCGGTTCCGAGCAGACGGTACAGCCGTCCTCTGATAATCCAGAAGAACGGCATCCAACAGCGGAGGTATGAAGTTTTCTAGTACCATCACGTGATCGTTCGACCGGGAAATCCAATCGGAGATCAGCTTTAGCGTTTCCTTCTTCACGACGCGCATGCTCTTGATGAGGGGTTGCTTGGTCACTGGTTCGCCGTTCAACGCGATCGCCTGGGTGATATTTTCGGACATAACCTGTTGTCAAATTTTGATATACGTAAAAACCAGATATGTTTATTCGCATATTAATCGCACTTACCTTGTAAACGTTAAGCATGTCCAAGTAGATACGACCCAATTGTATGACGTAGGCGTGATTTAGAGCTTTGCACGCCCTGACGTTCGTCTTTAATATGCTGGCGAGTTGTTTTACGATGTCTATGTCTTTTAAGATGTCGACATTTTTACTGGCTTGAGAGATTATGTCGTCCCATACCTATATATAAGGAATTAATTCAATTAGAGAAGATATAAAAAGAAGATTGACGATTTAGGTTTCTTGTCGTGGATTTACATCATTTTACATGTTGAAAGTGATCCTTGTCATTATCTATAAACGATCTATCATATAAACTTCTTTTTTTATTTAAAATCTGTTCTTTTTAGGTCTATTATTCATTAAGTAGAGACCGGATTATATGCAAAGTGCATATATTTTATTTTTTGCATATCTTTAATTATAGTCTATATGTAGACGTATTACACTAATCGACGTTAATTAGCGCTAATTAGTGATTGCATATATTGCATATTCAGGCATCTCTATGCATATTTTTACAAAAGTTGCATATATTGCATATTTAAGCTTTTTCTTATCCTTTCTATTAGTAAAAATTCCTAGTAATTCCTAATGTAGATCGACAACCGACAATTCTCAGAACGATAAATCTTTTACATTGGTTTCTCTAATACTTTTTCCAGACTGCACGTGTTTATTTCGCCTAGCAGAAGGGATGTGGTAAATACGTTTTATTATTATTATTCCCGAATAAACTATTCATTCATTGAGTATCTTGAGCGAAACAAGCATGTAATTGTGTTACGTTTTAAATACTGTACGTACATACAATGAGTATAGCGAACAAAATTTTTATGGATTAAGCCATATCCTGAACTGGTAAAGGATGGCGACAAAATATTTGTCGAGCCTGAGTAAACTGGTAAGTTTAATTTTACTAAAAGTTTTACAATTGTTTTTATAATTCTTTAACTTTGATATAAAGTGACAATTGTTGTTGTAGATGTCTTCTGAGAGAAAATACCTGATTGATCAACACGCTAAAACTCCATCGCATATTGGAAAATGTGAAAAAATAAAGCGATCCTATGTGTGCAGCAATCTATACGTCAATGTGTAGCATCAACTTCACGAAACTCAGAACAAGAAGAATATAATACGGATCTGTTAACGCATTAATTTCGTCTAACATACCATTAGCAAGATTAAACAATGTTAATTTGAAATCATTTCTGCAAAAATATTGGCAAACATAATATACCTGACGAAGTACCTTACGAAAAAATTATGTTTTACATTTGTTACCAGCAAACAATTAGCAGAAATTCAACAATTGGTAGGGAATAATTTATTATATCATGGTAGATGAAAGTACGGATAAGTGTGGTCGTTATATTGCCCTTTGTTAATAGAATTCTTCATGAGATATTGTAGGTAAATCATATTTAATTTATTGTAAAGAACTTCAAAAAACAAATAATGTGACAATTGCCCAATTCGTTCAAGAAGGTTTATCAAATTTCCTTTTACCTGGAAGTATACCTTGTGAAAAAAATTTACTAATGTTGTCCAATTCTATTTGATTAATGGTTTAATTAGCAATGTCAAAAAAGTATTTTTAAAAGCACCTTTACGAATCTAATTTTATAAGGAGTGACTTCCCGGTGTTAAGTTGCCTCCTGAACCGATTATTACGAGATGGGGTACATGGTTAGAGGCTGCAATTTTTTTCGCCGATAATTTTGAAGGAATAAAAAATGTAATTCTTGGAATCACTGCTGACAGCATTGCTCTAGAAAACTGTAAAAAGATAGTAACATCAACAAAATTGGTACAAAACCTTTTGTATATTAAGTCAAATTATAGCTTCGTTTCAAGTTCCATTCGTAAACTAGAAACGCAAGAGATGTCGCTCTCGGAATCACTCGAAATAGTAGACGAATTTGATATGCTATGTAAGAAGGTAAGGGTACAATAGGTAATTCTATATACGATAAATTTAAAAAAGTGATAAATAAAAATGCGGGGTATTTGAAATTGAAGAAAGTTAAGAAAATTTTGGAAGGTGAAACAGTAAACGATTTCGACTTCAATTTTAGTTTAGAATGTATTGCAAAGTTAAAAAAATGCACCAATTACATCTGTGGATGTTGAAAGAAGGTTTTCTATTTCGAAACATATGTATTCTGATGATAGAAGACAAAACTTTCTTTTACACAATTTTGAAAAACATTTAATTATAAATTGTTTTAGAAATATGTTGTGAAAAAATTTTGCGCAATAAAGTTAATGTTTAAATTTCTGCTCTTATTTATTTTATGTAAAAATTTTGCATATTGTCGCAATTTTTTTGCATATATACCCCAGGTTTATGCATATTTTCTCAAAAATCGATGAATATATATGCGCATATATTCCACTTTTTCTTTGCATATAATCCGGTCTCTATTCATTAGTGTTATATCCAAGAACAACTGCGCACACTAAGAAAAATGATTAGGGTTAATTCAACATAAAATACAGTTAGTTAACGTTAGAAGTGTATATAGATTTATCTTCACGAAATTGGAGCTTTCAATCTTAAAATTTTCACACACATGTTTGCTTAATAAAATGCAGTGTTACCGTTTTTATGTTGGCACAAAACAAAGTAGTATTAATTCTGTTTGATTAAAAATATATATAGTAACACGCTCTTTCCTCTTTCTGGATTGTTTTAGCTTCTACCCTGGATAATACAATAAGAAAGATTCTGCAAAGTCTGCTGCGGTTTCACGTATAAAATAGCTAACGCCAAGATAGGTATAAGGACTGAAGCGCTGAACTGCTATAAAACAAATAATAAGTGATAAATACGCTTTCTAGATCTTATAGAGTGTGTACGTAGTTGGCGATAACAGTCCAAAATTGGTGCGAAAAATGATACCTTGAATGGTTCATCAATTTATGGTTGCTATAAACTATGATCATTTTTATTTTCGTATAGTAAAGGGAAAAGTCGCGTCATAGGTTATGAATGTGACCTGAACTCCTCTGATCTAAGTTCAAGAATTGTTCGCTAAGCTAACATTTGTAAAGCAATATGCTCAGTTCTAAGTTGTTTGATTACATAAATAGATTAACTTAGCGTGATAAAAATGAACCCATCTCATGCTATGTATTTTTGTTTGTTTATATTATATTACAGTATTCGTCGCTACCGAGACACCGGAACATTCGAAGACCGGAATCGCCCGGGTCCGTCACGGATAACAACCCTCGCGGAAGATCGACGCGTTAGTGTTGAACAAGAGAAATGGGCGATTGACGACGCCTGAAATCGCAGCGGAAATGAATAGGGAACGCGAACGACCGATACCTTTAACAACAACTAAACGCCGCTTAAGGGAAGTCGGTTTATTCGATCGCGTTGCGGTAAGAAAACCGTTGCTCCGTCGTGGGAATCGCCAGAAACAATTACACTTGGTCGCATTCATTATAAGAAATGGAATACAAATTGCAACAAAACAACAAGAAATGAAAGCACAATCCCAGGGCGAGGCTCAGTTACATAATGAATATGTGAACTGCTCTTACCTAACCCTGATGAATTGAACAAAAATAAAATGTGACATAAATGCCTATATACTTATAACTGAAAATACTAAATTGTGTGTGTGCATGCAAGCCAATAAAGGAAAACATATGAATGTTGCGCGATTCTGTCGTTCCCACAGTAAAACACGATGGTGGTTCAATTATGTTTTGGGATTGTTTTAGCAGTGCTGGGACAGGACATCTCGTAAAAATTAACGGTATTATGCGGAAAAAAAAATTATAGGCGCGTATTGAATAAGAAGAAAATGCTGTAACGTCAGGAATGCGGTTGATTGGAGAGAACTTTGCGCACGATAACGACCCCAAACACACGGCACGGATCTGCAAAGATTATCTCGCGTCTCAAGTAGAGGATAATGTTTTACACAATTCGTCGCTACCGAGACACCGGAACATGAAAAGGTTTTTAATAAATTTCCTAATACTTTTGTCACTTTCAACACGTTTTCGGCAACACAAGCTATTTCATTAGAGCTGTAATGTAATTTAACCAAAAAATAAGACTCACCTGATTCGGTAGGAGCATATACTTTTCGATCAACGCCTCCTGCGTCGCTGCATCGACCTGCGCGGAAATCATATACCCGACGGCCTCGTAAAACGTGTGCACCTGCTGCGTCTGCAAGTCGCAAATAATCGTCGGAATAGTGGCGAGGATATCTTCGATGAAGGGGCCGGATTCGCCGATCTGCGTCGTCACGAAGTGCCTCCTGCACTTCAACGCGATCTTGATGAACGTATCGCAAGCCATGTCCTGGACGCCGTCGTGCGTCTCGTGCATGAACTCGAACAGTTTATTCACCACTGTCTTCAGGAATTTCCAATGCGCCCTGAGGAATCTGGGATATTGTCCGACGACATACATTATATTCGAAGCGATGATCGCCTTATTGTCCTTCCCTCGTTTCTGTTCGCAGAGTCCGAGTAGATCTTTGATTACGGTGACTAAGAATCGTTTTTCGTCCTCTTCGTGCATGGCGCCGGAGATGCTGCCGATGGCCCAGCATAAGGTGTTCAAGTTCTTCCAGGACCATTCGGTGCCGTTCACTTGGTTTTGGAGTTTTTCCGTCATTATCCTTTCCGTGTCGCCGTAATCCAGATGCGTCAGATAGACGAGCGTTTCGCGCATGTTCTTGTAGAGGTTTATCGAGTCGGTGTCTTTCATGAATTCCCTCACCACTTCCCCGTTGTCGTTCTCCACCACCAGTACTTCTTCGGGTTTCGCCATTCGGGAGATCATTATATATCGAACTTTGTTTAAAACTTCTTGGTATAACGCACCAGCATAGGGCACTGCTCTATAATAAGAATAATAATATTTTTAAATATTTAATTCTAACTGATTTTCTTCTAATTTTAAAGGTGAATCCGTGAACTCTCAATTAGACACAATTAATTGAGAGTTTATCTGGTTATAGGCAAAAAAAAATTAAGATCGCAGCGCCAAAACGATACCTTATAGAAGCTCTCAATCCCACTGGACAAGATACTGGGCTTTATAGAGAACACCAAGCTTCTCGACTGGAAGTAAGAGATTTAATAGGGACGGTACAATGAGCACCTAGCTCAAGTGCCCGGACTTTAGGTGCTCACCCTAACTTAATAATGAAATGAATGAATGAAGCTCTCAAATAAACATAAAATCTTTTAACTAATAGGAAATACCAATAAACTTCAGTCTCACAAATTCTTTAATCTTCAAAACCCAATGCACATTTCATTAGCTATGCTAACATCTTCATGTGCACATACAAGTGTATTGTCAAATACCAAATGCGTAAATATAGTAAGTATATCCTAGCACAGATTATCCAGATAGTTCACTTGTTATATTTCTTGGTCGGATTTTGATTTTTTTTTTAACGTGCGCGTGGTAGTCACTGTTTCTGGTTTGCAGTGCGGACCCTTGCTTGCCCATGCGCACTCACTCCAGCTTTGTTTATATCTTGCTCATGAGTTTTCGTTTATAGGTTATAAAACTTATAAAGCAGCAAGCAGTTGTCAGTGATATACGCGTTGTAGGAGAGATTATTGCGTTAATTTTCAATATTTTCATTATTGTATTGTTCCTGATTGTCGCAATAAATATAGCTTCAATATTCCGGGGAATAAGTTTCTTCAGGTTTCCAATAGAACCAGAAAGGTAAGCTATTAAGTTTTCATATATAGATTATATTAGAAATAAGTGTATATACATATTTTAATATGTATTTTATGTATATTTTTTAAGATGTGCATTGTGGGTGAAGAATATTGGTCGTGGGGATTTAGAAACAATTTCACTAGAACATCTGTACCGATCTTTTAGGGTTTGTGCGGAACATTTTAAAGATAGTATGTTCGCAAGTCTAGCAAAGAGTCGGTTAAAGGAAAATGCAGTTCCTACAAAATTTTTTGAAAGTAATAACATTTGTCTTTCATACATAACGTAGAAAATTTAAGCAGTGAACCATTTTTAGAAATACACATAATACAAGATGTTTGCACCTTGGAATATTAAATATAACAATGACATTATTTTGATTAACTACTTTGTATGAAAACTGTAAACCTTTATTTATATACATAAGTTATATGTGCAGCAACAATATAACGCAGGTTCAATTATGAATGTATCTGAAAAGAGAATTCTTAAGTGAATCGACTTAACAATTTCAATTATTAATATTAACTAATTAAAAATTGTACATATATGGATGCCTTTTCTTTGTGGAAGAACATTCTGAGATCACTATGAATGCACCTCGGGAGATCACCATGAGCGAACAAGAAATAGGGCAACCTTACTTCAGCAACCTTGAAAACGTTGAAAATTGGAAATATATTCATATTTATTTCATTTTACTTCTTATTTCTTAACCCACTAACTAGTAAATGTTTCAAAACTTCAATTGCTTATTTTTATAAGCTAAATGCTAAAACGATAAAATAATGACGATACTTTTTTTGTTTTGATTTTGCTACATTACAATTTCTTATTTGATATATTTTTTATATGTAATAGTATTCGCCTTATTGTTACACCACTTTACACATACGAATAAACGTTTATAATTTCTTACACTTAGTTTTTATTAATCTTGGATAAATTAATATCGAAGGCAGTCTTACAATCTTTTCTAGATTATGTTTGTTTATATTTTCTTAAAAATTACTTCCCTATAGTTTTGTAATGATATATTGCCAACATTAAATTCATAACATAAACAAAATGAAAGACACATTAAACTTTAACTTTGTTCAAGTATATTAGATCCGTTCCTGACATTTTTATTAATGCGGGCCTGTCGAAATGCGCGCGGTAGTCTGCGCGAAGTACCGTTCGTGCCACGAACATCAAAGGTGCCGACTGCAAGTGAACTATCTGGATAATCTGTGATCCTAGGTTACAAAAATTAATCATCAGGACTACTATATTCAATGAATTCTAAATATTTATAATTAAGGGGTGTTAAATCAGTATTGAGTAAGCTATTAATATGTTTTTTCATATAAATAGCTTCCCACATATTAAGATTCTTACAATTTGAAGACTTAATTAACTCTAAATCATCAATTGAAAAAGTGTGTCCTGTATTAACAAAATGATACGCCAAAGCGGATTTATCGGCATTGTGATTCTTAATATAACATCTCTGTTTCCAAATGTTCCTATTGACATAACGTTGCAAAATCTTGAATCTTTCTTAATTTTTAACAACGTTGCTTTTGATAAAATTCTTGAATACATTAAATTAACGAAACTGTATATGGAACAAAATATCTTTAGCTTTAATAATAAGTTTTATAAACAAACATTTGGAAATGCAATGGGTAACCCACTCTCTCCTTTTTTTTAGCAAACCTCTTCCTAAATTATCGAGGTCTGAATTTCTAAGCTTAACTTCACTTCAAACAACAGCCTCCCAATATGGCAGTTTGTTATTGTTTACATTGGTGCCTACATAAATCAGTTCACTCATCCGTTTAATTTATATGATTTACTTGATTTATTTATTAATCAAGTAAATCATATAAATTAAACGGATGAGTGAACTGATTTATGTAGACACCAATGTAAACAATAATGTTTTAGTATAAATTTTAATCCTCACATTTCACATTTATTCACATCATGGACAACTCCGTCTGAAACTCTATCCAGTTGTGCACCCCCCAGACAATCGTTGTTGACAAACTAGTGCAGGGTCGGATGTTGGAAATGAATTAGTCGAATAAAAAGGAACAGTTTTTGTATTACACAGAACAATACAGTCATAACTTTTTTTTGACTTAATATAACGATTCCCTAATAGCCAAATTTAAATTTCCCACAATTATTCTCAGTCACTTCAACGTTGAAACATAAAATTACCCACTACATTAATAGTTATTTTAATGCCTTTACGTTGAATTCACTAAAAATTGTGGCGGGAATTGTCTATTAGCGTTATTATATCTGTAGCGTCTAAAATTTTTAGATATAATTCAAGGATCAAAGTAAATGGCTGTTTCCATTTGAACCCTAATTATAGTATAAGTTGGTGTGTGTCCGTGTCAAAAATTTGAAAATCTACAATAAAACCCTTCCACCGAAATCGTTACATTTTTATTAACTTAATTGAAAAAGAACCACAACTTATTTATCCCTGGAAGAATATTTTATACTATAAAATATATAAATAAAGATTTAGTTTCACAAAAAGGAAAGAATGTGAACTCAATTTATTAATCTAAACACTTGCAAATATATGTATCACTTAATCAAACATTATTTTACTGGAATCGTGTATTTTATTACTAGAAGCTGTTCAGAAATATTTGCAATAAAACCACAATAAAAAATTGGGAGGGGAAATTAGGGAAATTTCCCCTCCCAAATTCCGCAAACTAAGAAAGACATGATAGAAACATATATGATATGCTCGTCTCAAGGACGAAAATTGACTAAGTTTGTCCCCCCCCAATTTGGCTCTCTGGATCCGCCCCTGATAAATAACTAGTATCTAAATGAATTTAGTTTAAAAAGTGTTTTTGTTATTTATTATTAGTATTTTTAATAGTGTTATTTTAATTTACTTATGCCCGGTAACATAAACAATAGTTACCTATTTGTCAAAGTTAATCAATGGATAACATCAAAAATCAGTAACATAAAGGTTTGTTAGGAGATAATCATTTGTTAAATCAGTTGTTAACTTAACCACCGCTATTCCGGTAGTTACACATTTGTTAAGATTTACCAAAGCACGAAATTTGCCGAATGTGCAACGAAAGTTACCGTGCATGATTGCATTAATAGATGGCGGAATATTTGACGCTTAGCCGGGAAGTCTGTTTGACATTTTGACAGAATTTTTATTTTTGATTCAATTTGATCACTGATCAATTAATTTAGAATAAGATAGCAGCAGTAAGTTTAAAATATATACGTTTAGTGATTATTACATTCCATTTTTATAATTATGGAGGCTAGGTAGGTGTAATTTCAACATTTGATTTCTGACAACATTATCACTAAATTTGACACTATGCATCATAATAAGTAGGAAAATGCAGGATGCCGTGGGAAGATCCAGAAATTTTACGGTACAAGAGAAACACACATCGTTAGCGATCATTGAAAATTATAAAGGAGTAGTTGAAAATAAAAAAACACGGATGGAGCATCTATTAAACAAAAAAAAACGAAGTATGAGCAGAAATTACATCTGAATTTAATTGTCATAGTACTACTGGGTTAAGGATGAAAGAGTAGTTATTTACATTATACAACTTTAGGAAAAAGAACAATCAACACGACCAAATCATTGTTTTATTTGCCTTTTTTTCTTATTATTTACATGATTCTTCTATGAGCAGTGGTGGTCTATGACGTCTATCATATATGTTGTCTAGTATACCGAATAGTTCTTCATTGGAGGACGATGATTAATCATTTCATATATCCGTTTTGGTTATAATCGTTATAACAAACTTGACATAAGCCAGAAGCAAAACCTCAATTACTGAATTTCTAGGTGAAAACGTCAAAGTTTCAAGTTGGCTCTCTATCGGAACCAAAATGAACTATCAATTTTAGTAAATTTACAGTTAACTAGTTTACAACAGCCATTAATCAGTTGTTAACTAATTACTCGACATTTAACAAATGGTTAAGTTTATGTTACCCAACTTTTACTTAACAATTTGTTAGTGCTAACAAATGATTAACTAATAACTTGGTTACACACGCTTTATGTTACCGGGCATAAGACTTTAAGTGTAGAAATAAATACTTTTTATTAAATATATCGCCTGTGTGGTTATTTGAACACCGAAAACTTTACACTATTAAGATTTTCTACGTCCGTTTCAATCGATATTTACATTCTTCTTTTTCTTAAGTGTGTTATTTGCTATTTTCCATGTACAATAAGTTTTCAGTAAATATGTTACACAAATGAATCTTTGAAACTTCTGCCATTGTGGCTCCTACCCACAGTAAACGCACCCTAATGTGAATTTAAATGCAACAACCCATAAAAAAATAATCTCTTGGTCGGTATTATTTTCCCTCGCTTTAAAAATTATTTAACTAAATAACTGTTTGGACTTTATCAATTGTCTTAATGAACATTTTAAAAAATGGTTTATTATTTTCTTAATTTAAATCATATTTAATCTAAGAATCTAATCTAATCTAAATCATCTTTACTCTGTTATAAACAGAATTTAAATCTTTACGTATCCTTGGTCAATCTATATCTTCTCCTAACTTTTCCTTCAGAAATTTTTTCAAATGGATTTTCTCTGACTTTATATTAATAAATACGGTTTTCTGCTCCAAAAGAATCCATATTATTATCAATTAACTCAATTTCATCCAACATATCTTGAATATCTCCCATATTAACTGTCAGTAATTTATTATTTAGCTAATTGTCAAATTAAATAATATTTTAAAGAACGTTTTCTGTTGTTTAAAATATTGTTAGATTTTATAACAACATTCTCTAACTCGTTATACAAGAGAAAATAATAACAATAAATTAATAAAATTCATTAAAAAAAATTTAAACACAATCTTTAATGCTTAATTAGGGAAAATAATACGGCCCTGTATCTTTAACACTTATGTTAAAAAACAGTTTTCTTAAATAGTGAAATTCATTTTTCTCCAACACCAAGATTATTATTTTTTTCAACACTGAAGAATGGGTAGATTAAACATTTTTCTAATAACTGTATTTATTTATTTTTTGCAACACGAAGTTGTAAGGGACCAAATGAATTATTGAGAAACAAAAAAAAAAGCATATTCGAGCTGTAAAAACACTTTACACTTAATTTTAATAAATCTGTCTTTTTTTTGGGATAATTGTCGATTAATGCAAATATTCTACATAAACTAACACCAATAAAGAACTTCAAATAGCCAACCTACCTGTACAAATCCGAGGCCAGACTGTTCCAGTATTCCAAACAGATTTTAAATATTTCCACCTCATCCACGGCCGATATTAACACTAAATAATGGAGCGCGTTTCGTAGGGTAGCCACGGATCTCTCGGCCAGATTCCCGTGCTCCTTCAAGAAGGTGCACAAGAAGAGCGCCAAATTCTGAATGAAATTCTGCTCTTGATCTTGACCGCTGGCGTACGCGCTGGGGATGTCAGTTTGTAACGGTAACATGATCTCCAATTGCGCCATCGTTTGCGTGAACAAACTCACGAAGACATCGTCGTAATTGCTGACGCTGACGCCGGCGATTTCCGTCAAGCATTTCAACGTCACGTTCCTGAACATCGGCACCGGTAGGAACTTGAAGATCAACGTGTTAATCAGTTTCGTCTCGAAGATATACCCGAGTGGGATCCAATTTAGGAATCTCAATAGCGTTTCCAAGGTGGCGTTGACCAGCGGGGGATTCTGGGAATTCTCCAAGACGAATTGGCACAAGTGGAAAATCGCGGAGAATTCCGAACACATGGTGTCTTTTAGGTGTTTCGCTTTCGTCTGTGTTATCTGTCCGGTAGAGAAATCGAACAACTCCTCACTTAAAAGTTTTAAAATGCACATGTTATTCTGACAGAGGCTCTCGTTCGTCTTGCTCGCCCCCACGATGTCCGGAATAAACGATTCCCAATTCTTCGGCCATTCACGCTTCAACACTTGGACTAAGATCATGTTCAATTTATTTAAATAGGTTTTGTTCGTTTCGAGCGACGTAGGATCCGAGCTCGTCTTGATGATCAAGGCAACGATGTACTTTTTGATGCCCTCACATTGATTCCTCGGTAACACTTTCCACCGAGTTTTAATCACCTGCTCCAGAATCTGCAACGCGTAGTATTTCGTCTGTTGATTACTGGAATATTCTAAAATCGTATCGACCCTAGTCCAAGCATCCGGGTGCTCCTTGAGTGTGGTGAGTACCTCCTGAGCCATACGTTGCGTCTCCCCATTCCCCGCATACATACTGACAACGACACTATCGAGCAGCCCTATGTCCAACTTTCTGTTGAAATCCAATAGGGCTGCCGCCTGGTGTGCTAACGTAGCCATTATTATCTACTAGATCACTCGTGAAGTCGAAAATACTCAATCATTCCATCAATCTCGCAAACTGAAACGACGTAATTCGTTGTAAAGAGAAACACCTAACCTTAATCACGGATTTGGTACATCTCCGATCGCTATAGAACTTTTATTAAGGATATCGCCTTATCTATCCCATATTCACGAGTTTAATCCCTTAATAAAAGTTTTATTCGCGCGTACACACACCCTCTGCGCTGTTATATATTTGTAACCCCAAAAATAACAAATACACAAGCGTAATAATAAGGGCGATAGAATTTACGCGTTCTGACAGGAATGTATGGCAAACTGACAGGTGCTTTTATATGTTTAGCTATTGCGATTGTACTTACTTTAAAATATACGTTGTTCTTCCGACAAAACACAAATTCTGATTCACTCGCACAATTGCAATCACAAAAAGCGCAAAACGAAAATGAGTGACCACCCCGGTGGGTAAAAACGGTTTCTTTTCGCGGGAAATTTGACTTTCTTCTAAGTTCGAAATATTTTTGACATTATCAGACATTACGTTATGAACTTAGAAACTGTTAGGAACGACATCTTTTTATGAAAACATATCTTACAATCACAGTTTCCAGATAAGGTAAATAATAATAAAAAAATCTATATGCATAAAAAACAAACTTCATTCACTGTGATTCATTCTTTTACTTCACTTACCTATCATTTTAAATCACTTTCTACATAAAAAAAGAAAACATTCGAATAAAAACGGATTCCATTTTAACTATAAGCAGTCAACATCCACTTATTTCATTTTTGAAGAGATACAAAAAAAATTAAACAGCATAAACACATCTTCAAAAGAATCTTTATATCAACTCGCAGTGGAAGACGTTATAAAGAAATACATTGAAATAGATAGCAGGTGGGTAACTGCATAATATGACAATTGTGTCAAATTATAAATTTTCGATTTGGAGATATATTCCGAAAAAATTATAGTTTTTTTTTTGAATAGAGGTATTTTCAAAACTATTTAATTGATTGATATAAATGATAATTATCTCATTGCTAATAATTATATTTTAAACGATAATTATCTGAATTGTTATATCTCTATAAGTAATTCAAATTTCCCTCATTTTTTTCAGTAACTTCTACCTATTTGAAAATTAACGGAAATAAATTACACAAAATTTGAATTTTGCTTAATGAGAATCAAAGATTATACTCTTAATATGTCTTATTATTCCTAAATGAACTGCCAATGACCAATTTTGTACACATTATTAGATAATTACAAACAAAAATATTAATTTATTCCCCGGTCCAAATAAAGCAACTGGAATGCTATCAGCAATTAAATTTAATTCAAATTTATGCTATTGTAACATCATCATATAATAACATTATTCAAAAAATTAATTTATAAAATATTACTGGTTGACGTAACTATGAGATCAGTAAACCGTTTATTATAATTCTCCACTAAAGATTCTGTTTGAGTTGTTGTTTGATTTTTCGAAGACACTTCCATTACAGTCATGATATTGGTAACCTCGGCTAGATCTAGGTCTTTGCGTACTCGTCCTGAACTGGGCCTCAAATTTTCTTCGTTGATTGATTCTATTTGAGCTACTGCATTCTTAAAAATTCCTATGATATTCCTGGAAGATTAAAATTAGTATTCCATCGAACAAAATTCAAATTTCCCGCTATTATTTTTGGTAATTTACAACGCTGCAATTTTTAGTAACTTAAACATTGAAGCGTTGTAAGTTACCAACGTTTTTTTAGCGGAATTTCAAGTATACTTACCGGATATGCTCAAATTCTTGTAATTTCCATAAAAAACTTTCTATATAGTGCATATTCGCATTGATATGTATTAATTTAGATCTTATAATCACTATCATTAGTATGGGTAAAATATCGTCATTTTCGACTATGGGTATTTTATTTTCATCTGTAAAACGATCATCTTTCATTTTACGTATATTTTTAAATAAACTTACCAGAAGAAGCGGATATAATCTCAACAATAGCGCTTTTCAATTCGGCAAATACTAAGTCAAATGTCGTGCACAAACAGTGAATTTTCTCAGTGGGATTCTTGTAGGCGTCTAGGCTTGCAAATTCTACACCTAAAACAAACAAAATTAATTTGGAAAGATGGAATATTTGAAAAACTTACGGCAGCTGCTAGTGGAATTGCATAATCTTCAGGCGCCCCTAATTGCTCAGCCGTTACATTCAAGTCACACAAATTCTTACATTTGTCGTAAAATGATTTATCTTTCTCGGCATATTCGTAATAAAGTAATGGGATGATAAAGTCATGTAATTTGTTTAATAATAAACTAAAAACGAATCGACAGCATTAAAACACGTGACGTACAAATTTCCCGCAAAACACTCTAAGCAATTAAACACTAAAACATGAAATTCCCTAATTTTAATATCTTCATGTTAAAAGCGATTGCGGGAAACTTGAACATTGCTTGTTGTGACAAATTCGTATATGCGAATTATAATTCGGGTATTACAGGGTCATTACGTACCATTCAAACGCTATTTGTATTCCTTGAGGAAAATCACCGCCCGTGTATGTTTCATATAGCGATTCATAGGCTTCAATAATCCTCGTGTGGATATCAGTGGCAATATCGTTAAAATCATTCCATTCACTTGCCCAATCTTGCAAGGAATTTTGTAAAATATCCTCGACGGAGTCAACATGACAATTGTTTCGTATAAATTCTTCTGCTCTGCGCAACAAAATGTTTTAACTTCAAACAGCTTTCAAGGAAAGAATTTAAGCCTAAATAAATAGCAAAACAGCACTTACTCAGTAATATTTGTAACAGATAATAATAAACTATTGCAATTTTCCATCGCGTTGTAGAATTTTGTGGAATTTATTAGGGATAGATTACTATAATTCTTATCTTATCATTACAATAATAGCTTCATTATCTATTTTGTTTTACGCATTTGTGATCAGAAATTTAATATAATTTGATAAATTTAAACAATAATTTAGTTATTACACTTAATGTTAATACATTGAAATAATGTAGGGAAAGAGAGATCTATTTTTTGAGTTGATAGGATTTCTATTCTGCAAAAATAATATAATTTTCTTCCAATGAGTAAAATCACCATAGCAACCGATACAAACACAAACAAGAATGCTCTATAATGTCCTAATCGATTAGTTCATATTAGGCGATTCTATTTGCTGTTGTTTTATTTTGCGTCTTATATTTTGAAGGTTATAATGAATGAAGAATAAGTTTTACATAAATAGCCGTGACATGGAGAATGATAATAAAGATAATTTGAATTGGCGCCACACGATCACCACAATGACAGATACCATATTTCCAGGATTATCAAACAAAGTTGACGAAAATGTAATAGGTATATCGGTTATTTATTGTTATATAGATATATTTGGAGATTATTGAAGAAGTAATATTGTATTTTATAATACATAATACGATATTAGACTAATAGTATATATTAAAACACTTGTGTGACAATGATGTTTGTTGTAACAAGTTTGATTCAATGTAACGGTCATTGTAATATGTGTGTTTTATATTTGCTTTTTTCTAATTTGCACATTCAATCGTCCTTTTTGAACTTAAGATATTCCAGTAAAAGTTGTTTATAAACCTATGAACACATTGAACACATTAGTGCGTTTATAACTGATAAACGCAATCAGTCTGTGTTATAGCTTTATTGTAACATCTAATTAGAAAAAAAAACATTTACGTTAATATGTCCAACTCAAGTTATGCAAGTGTTCTCATATAGAATTGACTTATTAGAATTTTTCAAACTTCTACTAGGAATACGTTTTTGAAACTTGCAAAATAGTTATATGAGTCATAAATATCATGATGGACTGTGATCTATTTAGAGAAAATAATTTCAACTTTATAGCAGGAGCGGAATGGTACAATTTTATCAATCTTTAGTAAATTTACCACTTATTTGTATTTAGAATTTCTTTATAACCAAACTAAATCATTTCTGAAATATTAGCGATTTTATTGAGTTTTTGACATTTGCACTACTTCGAATAAAATCAAATCTTTCATAGGGTAGATAGATACAAAACATCAAAGTGATCAAAGTCAAGTGTTTTTTTGTTTTATTGGTTATGTTTTAACTTTTAACACGTTCTTCACAATGTTGTGCATGAAGATGGAAAAAGAAATATCTTAACGATGTCTAAACGAGCAGGAGTTATATGTGATACCCTTGTTATTCCACAGCAGATTTACAGAGTGTTTTATCGACAGAGAATTTCTTTATGACTCCATGAATTATCGGCATTTGTACAGTGTGTTGTTTCGTAAGCTCGATACAGTGTTTAATTTTGTTTTCTGAAATACGATACCCCAATACAAAATTGCATTTTTAAAAGTATCAGTCAATTTTAAAAACATACTTTATCCTTAGGCATAAACTAGTTAATAAATAGCACGGCCGAATTACAATTGGCGCGACGACAAATGACAAGCAGATGTGTAGCCAATCCACAGAAGTAAATATATGAACTAGTTAATAACTAATTTAGGGAACTTTTTGATACTAACTTTCGTGTACGTAGGTGTTCTGCTAATAGGGGTGTGAATAAATATGAGACAAGTATACGGATTTTAAATGAGTTATTTTAGAATAGTTTATAAATTATACTATCAAAATCATTTGAGTAAATAAGTATTTACAGTGATACTCAACTCCAACAAGCGTCAAAATAACTCATTTAAAATTTTAAATTAAAAAAAACTACTCTTTCAGATAATGAGGTTATGTCCAACTTACCCTTACAAATGGCTTTATATTTCAATGTAGTTTTAGCTCCAGTGTGGTTTATGGTACTGACTGTTTATCTAATTCAACAAGTAAGTATTTACAGCTAAATGATCTCTGTTATTACCATATTTGTTACATACATAAGGTCTTGTTTATACAGTTTCTGAGAAAAAAAAAGTTTTTCAATCAAAAAATTAACGTTCCAAAAAGTTATTCCAAATGATAAAATGTCAAAAGTTCCCACAACTATTCTTATAGTAACTTCAACATTGAAACACGAAATTACCAATGGTTCATTTGTATTGGATTACTAATTATTTTGATGTCTTTCTGTTAAAGTTACTAAAAATAATTGTGGGAAATTTAAATTTTGCCAAGTAGGTAACGCCTAAATGAGCGATTTATTATTTTCGAAAGGTTAAATCGTATACAACTTGAGGTTATAGGGGGGGTAATGGGATGATAATTAAAAAAAAAGTCTCTTTTTAGATGCTATTTCAATAGTGTCATCATGGGAGGGGTAATTACACAAAAAAGGAGGATTAATGTTTGTCTTTAAATGTAAGTTCTTGATTTACAAGTAGGTTTCGCCGGCTTAAGGGGGGGGGGGGAAGGTAATTACCCCGCCCCCTTGTATACGTGCGTGGGTTACATAACATGAAACTGATGATAGATCTTTTATCTTCTTCTGGCAACAGTAAAGTAATTAGAAATGTTTAATATTAAAATCACCATAAAGACATATTATATTAAAGTAACATAAAAAGTAGCTATGTGTAACCACAGCAGACAAAAAATCAATTATTGATTTGTCATCTGCTGTGTACCATTCCCTAATAGCCAAATTTAAATTTCCCGCTACTATTTTCAGTAAATTCAACGTAAAGGCATTAAAATTACTATTAATGTAGTACAAAATGGTGTGTAATTTTATGTTTTAACGTTGAAGTTACTGTGAATAATTGCGGGAAATTTAAATTTGGCCAATTTTTCAGTATAATATTCATTTTATCTTTACACATGTTTTTAATATGTTGTATTATTGTCTGTTACGGTTTTCTCAACACTGTTTAAATTATAAGAGCACCCCCCCGCGAGCAAAACAACTTTTTTTTCTTCTATGCAATACATTTTGACGCGGTAAATTCAAAAATTTGTCTAAAATTCTGATAATTTTCAGTTTCCATCCTTCAGTGAATTATATAAGTTCATCACTATTATGATAATAGTCATTTTATGGAGCATAGAAATTTTGAGGCTTTATTTGGGTTACGAAGGAAATTTAAGGGATCAGGTATAAGCATTTTTTTCTTTTTGTTCTAATCCCCTAATAGCCAAATTTAAAGTTCCCGCAATTATTCTTAGTAACTGCAACTTTAAAACATAAAATTACCCAGCATTTTGTATTAAATCAATAGTTATTTTAATGCCTTTACGTTGAAATCACTAAAAATTTTGTCGGGGAACTTAAATTTGGCTATTAGGGTCTAGTTCAATCAATTTTTGTTTGTTTTGCAGATACCAGAACTGGCTGGTTTTTGGATGCTATCGGTGCTATTACAATTCCCCCTTCAAACTTTCCTCCTCTTGAATCCCCATTTCAAATTACGAATAACAGAAATGACAGTACAATTTATTATGAATGTATTATTGATAGTGCAATTATTTGCCGGATACAATGCTTTAAAATACACCGCAAAGAAACAGGCTTTGTATGTACGAATAATGAACCTAAACAGTCATATACCAGGTGCATCGAGACAAAAGAAATACAAAATGAATTGACGTATTTAATTAAAAATATTTTTATTTTCTGTGTTATTTTATAACTTACGTACAAAATAATTCTATTTATGTTATAAAAAAAAATCACACTACAGCTTCGTTTTCTAAACTATTATCCTGATAAAATTTCACCAAATGGAATATACAAGTTAGCAAATTAGTTTTAAAAATCCTCATATTTTCTACTACGTTATCCTCAGTATACATTTTAGTAGACGTCAAAATTTGATATAATTCCTTGCGGGTCGGTGCGAAACGACACATGATCTGTAAAAAGACAAACAAACAATAAATTATACCGGTAATAAATTCGATTGTTGTTATTTTGCGTACGTTAAAAAGTTGTCCCCCCATCCAACCGTGATACCTTTGTAGTATGGCTTCGTATGCGATTTTCAAAAACGGCACCAGATATTGTTGGTCATTTCCTCTATCGGTATCATTCAAAATGCATTCGAAGAATTTGGCGAGAAAATGTAATCCCCTGAAGCAAATATTAATAGGAAATTAATGGGATTACGATAATAATAATAATAAAGCAGAATGACAACAAATGACATAGCTGCAAACAATGTCAGAAAAAGCAATTTTAAAGCTTAATTTCTTGACCATATATATAATTTTTAATTTCTTATTCTCTTGGTCAGTGATTATATACAAGAAGATAAACCAAGTCCATATAAAAGCAAATTAATTTTAAAAGTCATCGATAGATGTCGCTTGGATGTCCAAGTCGTCCAAATTAAGATTGCAGCTAAACCAGAAATTATTGTGATGTATTAAGTATAACAGCGCAATCTACTCAAAAATAGTTGTACCAAGTAAATCACTTGTAGACATCAATAGGACATCTTGTTTTGTTTTCTTTTTGTAAATAAAACGTAATATGAATATCAACGAGTACAACATTTAAAATCGAAAAAAGCAAAGGCTGTCTTTCCGATATTATTTACGGTGATTATAATAGTTCCATGAGTATATTTTCTTATCGGCATTCCTTTCAATGACAGATGTGCGAGATTTCACAAATGCGATTAATTAAAAGGAGGGCTTATAACTAAACACAGAAAAGCATTAAGTTTGTAAAATAAAAAGAAACATCAAAGGCACATCAATATACATTAAATTGTGACGTTTAATAATTTTGTATTATTTTTGTTAGCATATGTGTAAGAGCCGTTTTACACGTACGAGAATTTTTACAGAAATCATACCAAAAATTATCTCGAAAATTTTGGTGAGAATTGTTCTAAGAAATTTTGTCGTGATACTTCAAGTCATTTTACACAGGAATAAATTTTAACCGGAATTTTCACGATATTTGTTGTTATAAGCAGGCGCATTTGTTAAATTAAATGTTATTTGATTATGGTTACATAGAATCCTAAATAAATAGCAGTTACAATACCACAAAATATGATTTAATTGTTTAATTTAGGTTACAACTTACAAGTGCAAATGGAAGTAACCTTATTCCTGCGTAAATCGACCTGAAAGTGTCGCGACAAAAATTCTTACGAAAATTCTCACCAAAATTTTCGAGATAATTTTTGGAATGATTTACGTAAAAAATCTCGTACGTGTAAAACGGCTCTAAGTTAACTTGTCTCCCTAATAGCCAAATTGAATTTCCCGCCACAATTTTTAATGAATTCAACGTAAAGGCTTTAAAATAACTATAAATGTAATAAAATGGTGGGGAATTTTATGTATCAACGTTGAAGTTACTAAAAATAATTGCGGGAAATTCAAATTTGGCTGTTTGACAGTTGGCTATGACAGTGTGTTGCATACAACTTTGATATATAGGTATCAAATCTTAATATTATTAATCACTTTCATAAAACCGATAGCTATATGACGATATGCCGTCAAAGAGTTCCAAGAATGTTCTGTTTATTGTCTTTTTGCTTTCCTAAATTCAGTTACCAATAAAATAAAATTATTATTATATAGTATAGCACATTTGCTGTATTCTAGCAAAATATAAATCATAAAGTTTGTACAAACAATAAAAATAAACTTACAACTTAACACTAATAAACTTCACAGATAGAACTAAAAAATAATATCTTACCAATTCGTACACGACATATGACAGATATACTATTATTTTTTATTTATATTCAAAATATTGTTGCCGCCTGCCGTGCTTGAAATCCCATATCATTACCATCATAGTAATTTCATTACATTAAAATACGTTATGAATCAATCCCACCTATTGGTGAATCGTACTATTATACAATTTATATAATTTAAATTCTGGTTCTTATTCTCGCTAAACAGTCAGACTTTTTGGCGGTGGAGATACTAGCGACATCTGGATCTGACCGCCAAACTGTTGTCTTTAAGCGCAACACTTTTCCCATAAGCTTGGTTTGTCTCCTTGTATACAGGGTATTCCACGTAATTGGTTCATTAAAAGTTTATGATGTTCTATTATTTACTTATATTTGAGATTTTGGCACCAGTATCTGTTCGATTGGAACTATAAATGTAAAATACCTTAACCAAAATATAACTTCCGGTTGACCGGAAATGGATATCAACTTTCTTATTTTAAATAGAATGATATAACTTTTTATTAATTTTTGGATTCTACAACTATAAATACGTCAGTTTCATTAGCTATTCCTATAGCTACATGTTGCCGTTTTAGAGTTATTTAAGTTTTTCTTTTTTTCTTAGTCATAATCTTTGCATCATTGAGAAATTAATATCTCGGTTGATACTGCAAGTAGAGACTCCAAATTTGCCATGTTATGAATGTAGATATAAGTCTATAAAACGGTAAGCACACTTACATTCTAAACATACAGGGTGTTCAAAACTGAGAACAAAAGTGACATATTTTAAATGCAGAAAACTCATTTTTTTTTAATAGAACACCCTGTATTTTAATTCGGAATTAGGAAGTAAATATCATCCCCTATCGCTTTATATGAGATTCCCTATACCTATCTTTTAATAGATTTTGAGATATGAGCGACCTTTTTGTTAAACAGACTAAGTATTCTTTTTTAAATAGTACCCCCTGTATTTTAATTCGGAATTAAGAAGTAAATATCATCCCTATCACTTAATATCAGCATTCCTATACCTATCTTTAATAGATTTTGAGATATGAACGACTTTTTGTTAACAGACTAAGTAGCCCTATCTTTGCGTGTTTGTAGCTGGCTCTGAATGGGATTAATGTCAAATTCATTGACTAACAAAGTGTTTATGTATATCATTGTAATTACACTTTCGTACAACGCAATATTAATAGAAATGACTATTCGAACAGACATTCTTGTATGGTTATTAAAATAATACATGAATTTGACGTGAATCCATTTCAGAGCCAGCTACAAAATCTATTAAAGATAGGTAAAAGGAATGCTCATATAAAGCGATAGGGGATGGATATTTACTTCCTAATTCCGAATTAAAATACAGGGTGTTCTATTTAAAAGAAATGAGTTTTCTGCATTTGAAAATATGTCACTTTGTTCCTCAGTTTTGAACACCCTATATGTTAGAATGTAAAGTGTGCTTACCGTTTCTTAGAGTAATATCTACATTCATAACATAGCAAATTTGTAGTCTCTACTTGCAGTATTAACCGAGATATTAATTTCTCAATGATGCAATGATTATGATTAAAAAAAAAAGAAAAACTAAATAACTCAAAAACGGCAACATGTAGCTATAGAATAGCTAATGAAAACTGACGTATTTATAGTTGTAGAATCCAAAAATGAATAAAAAATTAATCATTCTATTTAAAATAAGAAAAATTACATCCCTTTTTCCGGTCAACCGGAAGTGATATTTTGGTTAAGGTATTTTACATTTATAGTTCCAATCGAACAGATACTGGTGCCAAAATCTCAAATACAAGTAAATAATAGAACATCATAAACTTTTAATGAACCACTTACGTGGAATACCCTGTATAGTTACTGTTCTTGGTTTTTAGGTCATAAATATTGAAAACATGAATGAATACTACATACACTATACCATTTAGTTAGCATTACCTTTTTAGACCTCAAACTCATCAAAAATGATAACAAAATTCTAACTAAATGGTATACTAAACCAACATGGTCTGGACTTTATCTAAATTTTAAATCTTCACAACCTTTATCTCAAAAAGTTAGTGTTCTTATTAGTTTAGCTGACAGAGCAATAAAATTAACAAGTCCAATTTTTCGATCAGATACTATTAACAAAGCAAAAAATATTCTATAACAAAATAATTATCCAAATTCTCTTATAAACAAAATATTCAAACAAAGAATTTTTCTTTTTTATAATAAATCAACAAAAAATATAAATAACAGTCAAACAATTACAAAATTTATAAAAATTCCTTATGTTAAACAGTTATCCGAAAAAATAAATCAAATTTTCAAACCATAATTACAAAATTGCCTATCAAAATTAAAATCAAAAATTGAAAAAAGTAAAACATCACACATAGTTTATAAAATAGACTGTCAAAATTGTAATGGTGTATATATAGGTGAAACCATGCAATATTTGGAAAATAGAATAAAATGACACAAATATAATAAAAATCTTACAGCTTTAAAAAACATGAAATAACTCAAAATCAAACCTTTGATTTCAACAACATAACAATTTTAAACAAAGAACAAAATTTAAAAACACGTAATATACTTGAAATAATTCAAATTTATAAACATAAAAACGCAGTTAATGATAAAACCGATATTTTATAACTAAATACAATATTTTTAAAGAACCATTTAATTACAAAATTCAAAAACAAATAATCAAAACATCCTATTCTAAAACGCAATCTTTAAATAAAACATAATAATATACTCAAAATCCTAGTAAACAAAACAATTTTATTTATAATTTACACTTTTTACATTTATATTTGTATACTTGAAAAAGCTTTGAAATAAAGCGAAACGTTGTAGTATTCATTCATATTTTCAATATTTATGACCTAAAAACCAAGAGAATAAGAAATTAAAAAATAAATAAAAAGCAATGAAGACCATTAAACAATTAACAACAATTAAGAAAATCAGTAATCGAATAGCAACTATCACTAAGCAGATGCTGCTTTAGATAGCTTTTAAATGAGTTAATATTAAAACAATCTCTAATTTGCGAGGGTGAAATGTTATAAACTTTGCATCCCATACAGCAGGGACTTTTTTAAAACATGGATTTTTTTATGGAAAGAGGTAAAAAGTAATCAGTAATTCGAGTAGAATATTCATGAGTATAATTATTTATAGAAAACATTTCTTTATACAGGGTGTCGCACGACGAACGTCAGCAATCTATATATGAAAAACTATTTACCACAAAAAATTGAAAATTTAAGTGTAGACAAATATTGATTTGGCCTAATCGAGCAAAATATGCACAAGTCTCTAGTACTTTCGGTTATACAGGGACGTGACATTAATTTTCTTATTTTAAATGCAACACCCTGTATATTTTTATATTTTTGAATTGCCCTTAAAATTCTAGTTAAAATTCATGTAGGGGTCCCTATACCTAAATTCATTTCTTTCGAGATATTTCGATTCTTTGCGGAAAAGTGACATTTGCAACCACTTACAAAAACGTTAATATCTCAAATGCGCTTAAAGTTTTCTTCAGTCCATTTGGCGTACTTATGGGCTGAAGGTAAAAGCATCAAGACGGCGTATAAAAATTATTATATCTCATACAGGGCGTGCATGAACGTTGTTAGAACAGTAGTGCCGAAAAATGCATGAAAAGTCAAAAATTTCAAATGGAATACCCTAGTTTTTCTATCTTATTATTATTTATCGTTAAAAATAAGGACAATTTGTTATTAAATTCCCTATACCTATCTGCAAGGATTTTCGAGTTATTTCAAAAGAAGTATTTTCTTACATTCATCGAAAATGTTACAAGTTAGCCATGCCAGAAATAACGCAAAAACAATTGCAGTAGAACTGTCAATATTATGCAAACAAAATGCCAGCGCGTCTTAACTATACAAACGAAGACTATTTGAATTTATTTATTATCTATGGAGAACGTAACAAAGTGATATCAAGAACATGTGAATAGAGAATATTACAAATGAGCAATTAATAAATGTTTCTGAAAACATGAAGAAGAGGGTAGATGCTTGCATAAATAATGGTGGTTCTCACTTTGAAGACAGCAGGCAAGCAGTGCAGGTATGTTAAAGAAACACGTTCCCAATTTTTTATTTTATATCATATTTTTGTTGTAGAGCGTATGGCTGTGAGAAGCATCGATCCATTATTGTCAATTCAGTACCTCGTATAAATTATGAAGAATGTCTGATATAAGTTAAGATATGACATAAATGTGTATTTTTATAATATATATTGTTTAAACCTTCTATATTTTTAATTAAACCTGGTTATATTTGCTATCAGAAATATACTGTTTTGAAAAATGTTTTTATTACGTTATTTTTGCGCGGGAGTTAGTTGAATGATTCATACTTTAGATGCAATTTTGGTGCACTACACTTGTTGTGCGGGTTGACATTAGTGAATATTAAGTTACATACGAAGAATTAGACAAAAACTGCACAATGACTCTGTGTTTTATTAAATAACTTCATTCGAAACAGTGGATATAAATATTGATATAATCTTAGTGGAAAGTGGAGTAGGATCAGAACAGTCTTATTTGATCTCACGGTATTTATTTGTACAACTTTGTTGCCCTCATTTAGAAAAATCAGGTGCACAAATATATTATTATTATTAAATAAAAATTAAATATTCTTTATACATTATATTAATTAATATTTTACATAACTACAGTTTAGATCAGTGGTTCTTAACCTTTTGCGAATCGAGAATCCCTTTTTGAGATATCTACAACCCTAATAGCCAAATTTAAATTTCCCGCCATTATTTTTAGTAACTTCAAAGTAAAGGCATTAAAATAACTATCAATATAGTACAAAATAGTTGGTAATTTCATGTTTCAACGTTGAAGTTACTAAGAATAATTGCGGGCAATTTAAATTTGGCTATGTGGGAAATCACGGACCTCATATAAAAGAAAAGAAATCTGCAAAAACAATATTGAATCAAACATTAATAATACCACGTGACTTTTGCTTACACATTTACCTTAAACATTTTCTTTCCTGTGAAAGATAAACTTGATTAAAAACTGCTGTTGTGCTACCCTTTTAACGAAAAAAAAAAAAAAAAAAATGGGGAATATACGGCATTCCAGAAAATAATCATTCTTGGACGCACAATACTCTAAAATCGGTGAATTTCGGATTTGTATGAGTAAATTTCATTGAAAGAATCATTATAATTTAAAAACCCATCCGCAAATGGGAGATAAACCAAGCCGCTACCATATCCGTCTTTTTGTATATGTAGTGTAGAATAATCCCACAAACGCGATAGCACAACTTATCATCCGCAAAAATCATGTCTTATATAGTTCTTTTTAAACAAAACATTCTATTTTTAGGTTATATCAGCGCATGATACATCCATGGAACAAAACATTGAAATCTTTAAATATATTTTTATCAATCAATAACTGCTAAAAATTAAAAAAAAAAACGAGTACTAAAATACGTCCAAGTTATTTTACTAAAAAAAAATACAACGCCAAAGAATTGACATGGAAGAAAAATCCCTACTTTAACAAAAAGATACAATGTGCTGTCAATAAATGCATAAAAGGTTATTTTTGAGCTAATAACTAGCTGTAACAATTCACTATGTACTCATATAAAAGTGATTTTTTAAATTTTGTTTTCAGTACTGACATAACCTAAACCAAAAAAATCACATTTTTTCCTCAAATAAATATATCACTAACCTTCTAAGCCATTGCAGAGCATCAATTGTTATATTACCACCAGCAGCTCGTTCCATCATCACCATGTCTTCTAAATACTGATGTGCAACTTCATCTTTCTGATAAGTATTTGAAATTTTCTAAGCGGAAGAATACATCGTTGCCATACAAACAGATAAAATATCATTTACATTGCTTACCGTTATATTTCCATTCATGTCATACTTCAATGGGGCAAACATCTTACCCATTTTCTCTATAAATGAAATTATTCATTCGTGGAAATAAAATTTAACCGAGACTCAATACCTATGATCCGGACGACATGTTTGGAGTGCTCCAAAAACTCTTTCGTTCTCACTTTCTGCGCCCCGGAATCGTAACCGAAACGCATATCGTGTACGTTGAGCTGGACAACCCCATCTCCTTCTGCTGCTTTGGCACAAGACTGTAATTGTGACATCTAGATAGATCAATTGACAGGGCATACACACCACAGCAAGCTTGAGATAGAATTTAGTGGACGCTTAACGATGTAACGGTCAGATACTCTTATCAAATTCCATTATTTATGCTAGCATTATCTCGTTACTTCTGACGAATGCTGTCTGATAATCCATTTGAAGATTCAGCATTGTTCCTAATAAAAAGCGAAGTACCGATCTCATATTTGGCATTTGACGTGGGTTTAATTTTTTTTTCATTCGAATGATTAAATCTTCATTTATTATCACAGTTCGGGAATTTGTTGCAAATTTACACACGTTTTATGAAGGACAAAATTACAATTTCTGTCATCATTCCGGTCAATGAATCATAATTTTGACAGCCATTCTGACAACGGTACACATACCAACCATACCAACGCCTAACGGCCTCTAGGTAGCATGTATGTGGCATGTAGTTTGCCTCTAAAAAACCAAGGGGCGCTGAGAGCCTTGGAATTTATTTTTCCGATAAATTATTTTGTTATTCAAATTTATTGACAAACTACTTATTATCTAAGATCTAATAACACTAATTTAAATTCATAAACAACTATGTATTCATTGATTTATTCTGGCACATCAGAAAAAAAAAAACATGATTATTTAGATGAGGTAAAAACGCCCAAAAAAGTCATATTTTTCACTCACTGACGTTTTGATTTGATTTTACCCATTTATGGATAAATCGACTTTTTGCCACTGTGTAAAATTGCAAAATCTAAATCGAAAATAATAATATTCCGCAATGAATATACTTTTTCTGTGTTAAAACGTTTATCATAAATATTATTATTTTAAAATCACCAGGGAAAAGTTCGTACACTGTGGAAAAAGATATTCTTTATAAAAGCGAAGTACTAGTTCTTATTTGCTGCTATTTGACAGAGCAGCTTCGTTCAGTTAATCAATATTATTTTATATCAACATTTCAATAATATTTTTAGTGTAAGTAATAGGTAGTTATATTAACTGAGAAAGAAATTAATTTTTTTAAATAGCTACTTGTGTTTAATTTTTGGGATTTATAGATCTAGTATACCTAGTGCAGTGACTATGTAAAGAAGACAAACCAAGCTTATGGGAAAAGTGTTGCGCTTAAAAACAACAGTTTGGCGGTCAGATCCAGATGTCGCTAGTATCTCCACCGCCAAAAGTGGTGGGGTAGTCTGACCATTTAGCGAGAATAAGAACCAGAATTTAAATTATATAAATTGTATAATAGTACGATTCACCAATAGGTGGTACTGATTCATGACGTATTTTAATGTAATGAAATTACTATGATGGTAATGATATGGGATTTCAAGCACGGGAGGCGGTAACAATATTTTGAATATAAATAAAAAATAATAGTATATCTGTCATATGTCGTATACGAATTGGTAAGATATTATTTTTTAGTTCTATCTGTGAAGTTTATTAGTGTTAAATTCTAAGTTTATTTTTATTATTTGTGCAAACTTTATTATTTATATTTGCTAGAATACAGCAAATGTGCTATACTATATAATAATAATTTTATTTTATAGGTAACTGAATTTAGGAAACCAAAAAGACAATAAACAGAACATTCTTGGAACTCTTTGACGGTATATCGGCATATAGCTATTGGTTTTATAAAAGTGATTAATAATATTAAGATTTGATATCCGAGGTTTCTGCCAATGGAAGTTAAAAAAAAACTATGTATTTACTTAAATTAAATTTCACTTGAAATACGTTTACTTCCCCACTCCCAAAATATGAATATTTGTAATATTATCACAGAATGGGATAACAATCAGAAGTTTCACTCCCTGGCTGTCTCTTTGATCTTTTAATGGCTTTATATTGTGATCTCGGACACCATCTTTGCACGATAGACTTCAGGATCGCAATAACGACAATTTGTTTTCACCATGCGTCTGCACTAGATTTATTTGAAAAATATTTTTTGGACTATTTACTATAAAAATTGAAGTGACATGTATGCGTTTAAGACTTTTTCATTTTTTTATGCCCAAGAAATATTTAACCCTGAAATACTAACGCTTACGTGATTACTAAACAGAAAATACACGTCGCTATTTGATGTACCTACCCCAGTAAACCAAATTCAAATTTCCCGCAATTATATTTACTAACTTCAACTTAAAGGTATTCAAATAACTA
This sequence comes from Protaetia brevitarsis, assembly GCA_004143645.1. Classification (NCBI taxonomy): domain Eukaryota; kingdom Metazoa; phylum Arthropoda; class Insecta; order Coleoptera; family Scarabaeidae; genus Protaetia; species Protaetia brevitarsis. The sequence goes on along the minus strand of RXPK01000203.1, from coordinate 2,133,079 downwards.
TTAATCTAATACAAAATCATAGGTAATTTCATGCTTAAATGTTAAAGTTACTAAAAATAATTGCGGGAAATTTGAATTTGGTTTACTAGGACATTATAGTATTCCATTTCCATGATTCTAGGGTTACATAGAAAGTAAGAATGTGGTTTGTCCCACATAGCCAACTTTAAATTGCCCGCAATTATTCTTAGTAACTTCAACGTTAAAACAAAAATACCTACCATTTTGTACTACATTAACAGTTATTTTAATGCGTTTACATGAAGTCACGTAAAATAGTGGCGGGAAATTTAAATTTCGCTATTATAGTAACGTGTAGTTCGTACTATATAGTTTATATTTAAAATTAGAGAAATGTACAATGTTCTGTAGATTCTAATTAACTATCCGTGCATAACATAAATTTCTTTTATTAAGTGAAAAATAAATAAATGAATGATCATTCATAATTCAAACGTCATAAACAAATTATCGACTGATCGTCAATAATATGATGCTTTTTTCGTCATTCAATTACGTCCATCACAAGTACAGTAGAGAAGAGATAGCGGAATGAAGGGTAGGATATTAGAGACAATATAAGACGTTATTTAAGAGTTCACGTTATATATCAAAGTTGTATGCAACACACTGTCATAGCCAACTGTCAAATAGCCAAATTTAAATTTCCCGCAATTATTCTTAGTAACTTCAACGTTGATACATAAAATTCCCCACCATTTTGTATTACATTAATAGTTATTTTAAAGCCTTTACGTTGAATTCATTAAAAATCGTGGCGGGAAATTTCAATTTGGCTATTAGGGCGACTAAGTTAACTTAGAGCCGTTTTACACGTACGAGATTTTTTGCGTAAATCATACCAAAAATTATCTCGAAAATTTTGGTGAGAATTTTCGTAAGAATTTTTGTCGTGACACTTTCAGGTCGTTTTACGCAGGAATAAGGTTACTTCCATTTGCACTTGTAAGTTGTAACCTAAATCTAAACAATTAAGATCCATATTTTGCTGGTTTATTGGTTAACTGCTATTTATTTAGGATTTCTATGATAACCATAATCAAATAACAATTTCATTTAATAAATGCGCCTGCTTATAACAACAAATATCGTGAAAATTCCGGTTAAAATTTATTCCTGTGTAAAACGATCTGAAAGTATCGCGACAAAAATTCTTACAAAAATTCTCACCAAAATTTTCGAGGTAATTCTTGGTATAAACAAGGGTATGACTTATGTAAAAATTTTCGTACCTGTAAAACGGCTCTTACACATATGCTAACAAAAAGGAAACAAAATTATTAAACGTCACAATTTAATGTATATTGATGTGCCTTTGATGTTTCTTTTTATTTTACAAACTTAATGCTTTTCTGTGTTTAGTTATAACGTAGCCCTCCTTTTAATTAAGCGCATTTGTGAAATCTCGCACATCTGTCATTGAAAGGAATGCCGATAAGAAAATATACTCGTGGAACTATAATCTCACCGTAAATAATATCGGAAAGACAGCCTTTGCTTTTTTCGATTTTAAATGTTGTACTCGTTGATATTCATATTACGTTTTATTTACAAAAAAAAAAAAAAAACAAAACAAGATGTCCTATTGATGTCTACAAGTGATTTGCTTGGTACAACTATTTTTGAGTAGATTGCGCTGTCATACATAATACATCACAATAATTTCTGGTTTAGCTCCAATCTTAATTTGGACGATTTGGACATCCAAGCGACATCTATCGATGACTTTTAAAATTAATTTGCTTTTATATGGACTTGGTTTATCTTCTTGTATATATTCACTGACCTAGTGGTTATTGTTGTATCCAGTGAACCAAATTCAAATTTCCCGCAATTATTTTTAGTAACTTCAACATTAAAACATAAAATTACCTACGATTTTGTATTGGTTTACTGGGGTACATTAGGTCCACTATTATAGTTCGTTATTGGGTTAAATAATATCAAGATATATATATGTATTATTTATTAACGTAGTTTTATTTAATAAGTATCGTTAAACAAGTGTTAAATTTGAAGGCTACAAGCACAAGAGAGAGAGAGAGTACAGTTTAGTTACTTTTTATATCTTAGGTTTTAATACTACCAACACAAGAAAATGAAAAATGATATATTTATTCTCAACAGTTTTCAATAAAAAAATCTACTTATTGCTTTTTGTATTTTATTGCTAATAAAGTACTACATTTTGTTGCTATTTCCACAACATTTTCAAGGACGTTCTTTTTTTACTTCACCGTATTGTTAAATATCGATGTGAACTACTTACTTTTGTTTTTATTCTTCTTTAATTGTTGAGATATAGCACTTTTACCTTTTCACTTTTTTTTTTATTACTTTTATATTAATAATTTTGTCAAAAACAATATGATAACACCAAAAATATTAACGTAATACCCTTGTTTATATGTATAAACGATATTTCCTTCCAATACTCTAGTAGTTCTACTTGTAATAAGGTTTGACGTTTTAAAGCAGCATTCATCAAACGCAGGATTGTTATATGTATTACCCTTGTTTATATGTATAAAACAGCATTTTTTATACATATAAACAAGGGTAATACATATAACAATCCTGCGTTTGAAAAATGCTGCTTAAAAACGTCGAACCTTGTTACAAATAGAACTATTAGCGTATTAGAAGGAAATATTGTTCTCTGGATAGACAACTGAAAAGAAATCTCTAATTTCCGCGGATTTTTCACCACAAAATTGCATTGCAAATCTATTTTTACATCGGCCATTACCGGCACTTTCTCAAGATTTATTAAAAATTAAGAAGGGTTGAACGAGTAGGTGATTAGAATTCAATTATAATTGATGCGAGAACTATGTAAGACAAGATTTCTGATACATCCACGTGTCAGAGAAAGAGATAGACACACACACACACACACACACACACAGAGAGAGAGAAAAATGTAATAAACAAAAAAAATGGAGGAGTGGAATAATATGTATACTCTTTTCCTGTTCTAAAAAATCGAAAACATCTAGTCTTTCTAGTACTCTTTAGCAAACTATCGAAATAATGTTCAAGGAAAAATTATAATTACATTGTATATATTTACATTATTTATTAGTATATATACAGATAAACACAAGAAACTGCGACAACGGACAGTAACGTAATTTGCTAACAGCGATCAGAGGAAAGGGTGTGGCGCAACCACAGTTAAAGCTTAAAGCAGTTTTTAGTTTGTAGCATCTTACTAGCGCACTCTGTTTCGCTACCCTTCCACACTATCATCCCCTGCAAATACATTATCCTAGTACCGTGTGTTTGGCTGTAGATCTGGTTTTATTTATGCGCGTGCTAAAGTTTTTAGATGCGGCATTTTAACGAATTGATTTGTCCAATTTGTATTTAATTCCAAGTTATCCAACTTTCAGGGCTATTCGTTACAGTCTGTCGCATTATTATTTATATAGTGCTATTAAGAAAAAAAATGGAAAAGTGGATCGGTAAAGTGGCTATCGTTACAGGAGCAAGTTCTGGAATTGGGGCTGCGACTGCCAAGACGTTAGTAAAAGCAGGAATGCAGGTATTTTAAATATTCTGACAAAAGTAATTTTGTATAAGAATAACATATCTAAGCAAATTTTTAAATTTTTAGAATAACATTTACGTAATAATACATGATTCTGAGCTTCGACGTTAATTAAATTGTGGCGATTTTTGTCGTTTTTCATGCTTAAATTATATATTTTTTTAAATATTGATATGGTTATCACAAAAATGGCACTTATTGTTTTTACAATAACACTTAGGAAGGAAGCATTAAAAATTAAAAATGTTTTAAATGATTAAATTAATTTCTTAATTCTGCGGTCTAATAAGATTTTATAAATTATCAAATTCACCTTTGTTCCCGATATCTAGAAGGTACCCTAACAGCCAGATATATTACATAGATATTTTTAAAAATATATTTTATAAATATTTTTCGTGAGAGGTTTTTGAATATATTTTTCATATTTTTTTCTAAATATAGATAAAATATTCAATTAAAATATTTATTCCATATTTTAAAATTAATGTAAGCGCTATATTTTTTCAAAAATATTTGTAAAATATTATTTAAATGAAAATTGAAATTTTTTATGCAATCTATTTAATTTGTCAAAATGTACTAAAATTGTTCTTGGTTATTTAGAATGTATAACGTCGATAACGAAAAGTTGAAACATACATAGAGTTGTCTAAAAGGCAAGAACTTGTTTTTTCACACTCACCATACAAGTTAATAATCAATAATTCTGGCATCTTTTAAGGCATACTGAAGGTTTATCAAATTAATCACTATTTTTTAATTGAAGTGTTCTAAATAAAAAACAAACGTATTTATTATCATTTATTTGAATAAGCCAATAAAAATGAAAAATACTCATTTTTAAGTCTAGCCTTGGGTGGTGCCAGGTTACAACCCTATGGCTTTTTTCATATCTTCGGTAGTGGCGCTCTCATGGCGTTTCCTTGTGGCCTCTAAAACAATGCCAATTGTATTAGATCATACATGAATAAAACATCGTACAACATTATCAACACCTACTAATACATTTGGAGCATTTACAATACTTGGAGTGGTAGCTACATTCTAATACTTACGATACTTATTTTTACTTTATTTCATAATATTTGAAAACATTCTACGTACAAACAATAAAACAACACAACGTATTCTAACCTCTATTTGAGGTTATGACGCTTATCTACCGAGATGAATCTCTTAAGCAAATCAACTAGCAATTTATCTGGTAGATGCAGTACATACATGATGCATAAAATTCCTACAATTATATTATTAAACGATTTCTGTACATAGCGATAATGAGCATTCCAATCATCTTATAAATGCCATGACATGTTCAAAGTTTTGCTTACCTCGTAGTCACCACAAAAACTAAAACACACCCCGCAACAATTAATTACACAGTTAACCCTAATCTGCCCTAATCGTATACTATTATAAACTATAACATGTAACGGACAAACGAATAAAAACGTTGATAATACGCACGTGCGCGTATGCATTCTATCTACCTAATCCATAGACGCATAAACAATACTAAATCATATAACACCGGCACCGTAATGAATAGAGGTGTTGTGTTGACGTTTGCAACTTACAAAATATTACAAATAATATAATACAAAACGCACATATATTAATAGAAAAGTTACAGCGCTCAACTTACTACTACTAATTAAATTATATTAGATATATATTATCTAATTTAATCTTTAAACTATCATTTTAAATAGGTACATACCTACTTAATATGTATGCATATTTTACCCATTTTATATTATTCGTCCTACGCACCAAATGTACAAAAGCAAAAATTCAATTTTTTTTTTATATGAAATAAAATATTTACAGAAATACAAAGCAAAAATATTCTTGCAGAGTTATGAAAAATATATTGAGAAAACATTTGCAATAAATACTATTAATGCTACATAACATATATATTTTTTTTAAATGTTTTCCTAATATATTTTCTATTATATATTTTATGCATATTATATTAATATAACTAATATTCAAGAAAGATTTAATATTTTTTAAATATTTATAAAATATGAAATAAATATAGTTGGTCACTGGGGTAGGTTTAAAAATAATTTAAAACATATTGGATGCTTTCTTTCCTAGGCGTTGTAAAAAAAATTATAAAAATTTAAAGAAAGTTATTTCAATATTTTTTTTTATATTTAATCACATTTAATAAGTTTAACTTTGTTATTAGTCAGGACTATTTGAATTTTGTATTTTTTTTTAATGTATTGTATATTGTAATAAATTTATTATTTTATATGAATTATAATTTTGATTGACTCACAAACAACCCAGGTAGCACACAATATTCATAAAATATCTATTTCATATTTTACAAATATTATATGTATGAGAAATATTTCCAACATAAACAACACATTTATATAAATTTGTTTTATAATGTGCATATATTTAAAAATCATATTTATTATACATAGAAACAATATTTATATCACACATTCCAAACCCAAAATTAACATTCAACATATAAGCAATATTTATAAAATATTGGGAGTTTAATATTGTTTGCAAAATATTTATTTAATATTATTTTATGAGTCTAACACCCATATTTATTAAATGTATATTTTATACATATTAAACACATATTAAGTTTTCAAATATTGTTTTAGTATGATAAGGAATATTCCGCAAATATTAATTAGTTTTGAAGGAAATATATTGGTTAAGGAATATATGGGAAATATTTCCATGTACAGCACACAATATTTATACAACATGAATTTAATATTTAATAACTACTATATCTACATACATGAGCAATATTATCATTCCTATATAAAATATATATTTAGAAAAAAATATTTTATTAATATTTGGTGCTACCTGGGAAACACCCTAGACAAGCACTTAAAACTCTTGTTTATTAAATTAATTGATTTATTGACTCGCACAAATTTGTATTCTCTCTCTAACAATATTTACAATAAAATATGCCACTTCAGATCGTTTGCGATGGCATCTTTAATCCTTTTCATTGCATAGAAATAAAAGCAAACCCCGCAACCACATACTTATTTTATTTTTAACATTCTGAAATATCATTACATTGTTTAGGTTGTTGGATTGGCGAGAAGACAAGAAAAAATCGACCAACTTTCCACTGAACTCAAGGATCAACCCGGCAAACTTTATTCCTACAAAACTGACATCACCAAAGAAGAGGAAATATTGGCGGCATTCAAATGGACCACTGATAACGTAGGTCCCGTCAGCGTCTTGATCAATAACGCTGGAGTCCTCCAGGTCACGACTTGTCACGCTGGGGATGCAGAAAAATGGAGGAGAATATTCGATACTAACTTTTTTGGCGTTGCGATAGCTTCTAGGGAAGCCGTAAGAATCATGAGGGAGAACGACATTGACGGGTACATTATAAATATCAATCAGCATCGCTGGGCATGGAATATTTCCAAATATGAACATGTATCCCGCTTCCAAGCACGCGTTGAAATCTATGACAGAAACGCTGAGGCTCGAGCTGGCGAATTTGAAAAGCAATATTCGTGTAACTGTAAGTCAAAGAGCCTCAATTGTTTTTTGTCCCAATCGACGTATGTACCGTGTTGGGCAAGTTAGGGGAAGTGAATAAATTTCTACAGCGATTAGACATACTCGTGTGTTGTCGGCTCTCAGTAAATCACTAGTTAACACTGCTCCCCACTCATGACGCAAATAAACACGAGTATGTATCTACCCACTTGGCAAGTAATGTTGCAGATATCCCAGTAATGTTACATTATTTACTAGACAGCGATGTTAAACAAAAACATGTTACTGAAATTTTGCAGCAACATTAAATAATGATAGAAATATTGCAGGCCATTACAGTAACATTTCAATGTAATCAGGAAAAAATATTTTAAAGCAATGTTGCAAAAACAAAGACTTTGTTGTCCGAAATGTTGAGGTAATATTTAGTTGTAACATTGCCATATTTACAAAATTTACATTTTATAAAGTGTAAGATAGGTACGTATATATGTTTCTGCAAATTTAGAATTTTGAAAACACAAAACTAATGAAGTAAATTTTCTCTATAAAGTAAATAATGGTGATGAAATTTTTTAACATTTTTTGTAACCTATAATAATCATGTTAGTGGGGTTGTGGTTGCGCACTGCGCGCTTGTAAAAGTTAGTATCGCTTGCCATCACAAGTTTTTTTGTACTACGCATACACGAGTTGGCGTGAACCTGTGAACCCCCTCTTTCACAATATACGGTAATCGTGACTGGACAGGGCGTGGATAGGACCATCTTGGGATTGTGCGTCGCAATTATTTCGATGAGAAAAAATTCCCGTCAATAATGAATCAACATTATCAGGTAAGTTTTATTTATAATGCTAAAGTAGGTATGTCGATCCTTTCAAATTCATGGAAGATCTTTAAAGACAGATATGTATTATGTATATCATAACCTATATATGTTATAGTAAAACCTACCTATTGTGCTATAAGGATGAGCAATGTCACGTAATGTCATTCTTAGAACTGATAGTAATTCTTGATCAAATACAAATTTTACAATAATTATAAACAGTGATATATATATAAAATATGCAGCTTATCCTCAATTTTCATATAAATAAAATAGTTTTTCTGATCTCTATTTTTGACGGTGTGCCTTTTTTTTTAATTTCAGAGAGAATTAGAAGAAATATTGTACTCACAGATACAGAATATGAAATAACGGTCATGGAATGGTTTCGTTATGCAAAACACAAAGATTTGATGGAAAAACAGCAAAATGTTCAAAGGAGTAAAATGCATTCGGGGCGTTTTTCTTATGTGTTGTGAGTTTTTGTTTAGATTCTATTCATGTTAATTTATGTGCCCCATAATCTGTTTCCAATACTGAAGTTTATTAAAATGGAATTTATTGTACTTTTTTTTTAATCAATAAATGCCGTTTTTGTCTTCTGAGAGCAGCATTTTACTTTTTAAAGTATTTATTAATGTATTTCGTTTACTTAAATAGCTATTTATAATGTTATTCGTAGTATTACTATTTAGTTTTTACATAGAACTATATGATATATGATTGAGCATTTTAATGTATCTGCAAAAATAACTACAAAAAAAGACTTATAAAATGTTATATTATAAAAATGTCTTATCCATTATATTTTTCTGGCATTAACGTTTAATGTTAATATTGTAATTTTAGTAAGTGAAGATAAATTCGTATAAACAGAGGGGCCCGATCTATCGAGTGTAACATGAAATTATAATATTAACATTGAATTTCAATAAGACTGATTGAGATTCCGTTTTATATTAATTAATATAAACTCTCGATAAACCTCAACATCATGTTTCTTGTATAATGCAGCAAGAACTTTTGGAGTAGGTAAATAAAAGATCCTAATAGAAACATTAGTGTAGATATATTTATAGAAACATTTAATTGCCACAATATATCAATATTTCTCTTTAACATATGAGAAATGTTACGGAAGAGCTATACTTCAACATTATTCGTCATGTTAAAGGAATGTTACTCGAAGATCTCGTATTAACATTACTGGGAAATATTGTTTCGTAACATCGCTTAGGCGGACATTAAACAGTCGTAGAAATGTTACTGCATGTGGTACATTTTATATATTTTTGTAACATTTCGCGTTACAAGATAACATTTAGACGACATCATAGTCATGTTATTTTGCCAAGTGGGTAGTCGCTGTAGAAATTTATTCACTTCTATCTTGCCCAACACTGGTATGTACTTACCATTGGAATCTCATGAATGATCAGAAATAGTAACTGCCTATAATGTAAAAAAGTATGCGTTTTCCTACTTTTGGAACATTCTGTATATAATCAAAAATATTTTTAGGTTATGCAGCATTAAATTCTGTAAAACTTTTGTATAAAAGATTTTTCCCTAAAATCAAAAATAACGCTGTTGTTAAAATACCCAGTCTTCGTTGGGACACTGTACATTAATGAAATCAACAAATTATGCTCTTTTTGAACCAGTTAAAACTATCTTTAAATTGTATTTAAAATAAGAAGACTCGCATAAAAATCTTGGAACATATAAACGCCACATGAGACCCGAGTTCCGTGACAGTATTTGAATTCTACGTAAAAATATGAATCTATATCTCTTACCACTTACGAGATCCCGATTGTGAGTACGATTATTTACAGAGTTTAAGTCCTGGTACTGTCGATACTGAGATTTTCACGGCTACCGGTTTCGTAAAGGAAGAAGCTCTAAAGGAGTACATGAAGAACAAGAAGGTTCCAGTTTTAGCAAGTCAGGATATCGCTGATGCAATATCGTATGTGCTAAGTACTCCTTTACGCGTTCAGGTAATATGTTTTCTTATTTAAGATCATAAAAATTGTGGTAAAATTACAGGCATTAGAGCTGATAATTCTAATTTGTTACCTTGGGTAATTGGGTAATTGAATTCAAAGAAAGTTTTATAAGAACTTTCTTTGAATTCAATATATTGACTACGTTAGAGCCGTTTTACACGTACGAGAATTGAGTGAGAATGAGAGTCGTTTTACACAGGAATAAGGTTAGTTCCATTTGCACTTCTAAGTTGTAACCTAAATCTAAACAATTATGATCCATATTTTGCTGGTTTATCGGTTAACTGCTATTTGTTTAGGATTTCTATGCTTACAACAACAAATATCGTGAAAATTCCGGTTAAAATTTGTTCCTGTGTAAAATGACCTGGATAAGGACTCTGTAACTTGAATATCAATATCAATGTCAAAGCAATAGCGTATCGTATCGATATCGTATTTGGTACTTTGTAAGGAAATCGCTATCGACTTCGGTAGTGCTCGGAAAATATCAACTATCTGCGTACTTTTGGTCTAATTCTTGTCGAAATTCCTAATAGGTTCAGTCAAGTGCCCTAAAATATCTGTCATTTTTATCTAACGTTTTTGTTTGTCTTGAAACATTTTGTTATAAAATCTATTATAATTTAATTTATTTATCATAACTATTTGTTATATCAAATTTAGTAAGTTAAAAGTAATAAAAAAGTAAGCACGTATATTTATCAATTTTTATCATTGCGTTAAATAACTGAAAACGCACAAAATGAAATAAAAGAAGTGATTCTGGGTATCCTCAGCAACCATGGTTAATGGTACCTATACAAGGTGCCCATGAGAATACACCAGAAGCCAGATATAATGCTATACATGCAAGAGCACTTAATTGTGTGGAAAGGTGTATTGGAGTCCTTAAAGCAAGATTCCGTTGTATTTTGGGAGAAAGGCTGCTGAGATACAAGCACACAAGTTTGGAATTAACATCAATGCTTGTGCAATTTTACATAATATGTGTTTGGAAGGAGGTACTGAATTTGAAATTCTCGAACATGCTCTTGTACCAAATGCATTTGATGCAGAAGCTGTAGCAGATCCTGTAGTGGATGTTTTGAATGAGGGCCGTCTACAACGTAGGAATCTCATAAACAGATATTTTGTGTAATTTTTTTTTCTTTAATGTTTATTTTTCTAATATAACAATTTATGATATATGATGTAAATTCAATAAATAAATTAAACAGTTTAAGTTATATAGCATATGTATGTATTATTGCCCAACTCTGCTCAAAGTTGATTATATTCCTGTCTGCCATTTAATCCTTCAACAGAGTACCCTTCAAACTTTTGAGTGATGAGACTGGGATGCTCTTCCAAAAAATCCAGCATCACACTCCATTGGGTAGAATTAATTTTCATACGTTTCTATATAAGAAAAATATTAATAAATGTTTATATGTTAAATGTTATGTGTGATAAAATAACAAATACAAAATATAGGTAACTTATGCTCATAATGAAAGATCGTAATTATAATATTTTAAAATTATTTACTGTATATATTTAAAAGATCAAAGATGTAGCCGTCTTAAAACTTTGAGATCAAATGAAGAAAAAGGAAGATTTAAGGTAACTACTGACCATTTACACGTCTGTTCACCAAACGTTAAAAATGTTGTAAAATTATTTCAAACGCAAATCGAAAATTTCTAAAATCGTATTTTCGCACGTCCAACAAGAAAGACAGGTAAAAACAACTCCCTTGTATCTAAGACAAGGACAAGTATGTTGATATTGGATAGCGATAGGTTTGCATGGGTCGCTATGATTTTAAACATCGGAAGTACGTTTGGGTCACGATGACGCCCGAGCAGAGTTACAGAGTACCAATTTGTAATATCAAAGCAAAGCAAAGCAATATCAACTATACAGAGTCCCACCCCTGAAGTATCGCGACAAAATTTCTTAGAAAAATTCTCACTAAAATTTTCTAGATAATTTTTGTTATGATTTCTGTAAAAATTCTCGTACGTGTAAAACGGCTCTTAAAATAAAACTTTTCTGTTTTCCAGGTAACCGAGCTCATCATCAAACCACTTTGGGAAGGGCATACCTTTGAATTATAAAACATGTTATTGTGAGATTTAATTGTGAGAAATACAAAATGTAACTAATTTATATAAGTACTTACTTATAAGTGATTGGTAAAATAAATAAGTGCGAACTGATAATTATGACGTGTTTTTATTTTATTCTATGTTCTGTTCTATGTTGTTATAATGCTATAATTTTTTATTCATTTTTGGATTCTACAACTATAAAGACGTCAGTTTTCATTAGCTAATTGTCTTAATTTTGTCTATGCTATATATCACAGAACACCAATAAAGAGAAATGCAAGTCCTGTACAATTCGTTGGAAACACGTGACGTCATGACTGGGCGGCCAGCGGAGCCATGTTTACGCAATATGGCGCCAGATTTAAAAAATTAGATATATTTCGATTTTCCTTAATCTCATCAGTGTGATACTTCTGCTAATAATGGTTCGTATTTACAGCTTACATTTTAATTTAACAATGTCGTGATTATAGTTTTAATTGATTTTTTAACAATTTTTGAGATCGTAATTTTTTTCTCTAATAATCGTAACGTGTTTCTTATCATTCATCTGATATGAACAATCACATTTTAAGAACTTAGAACTTGAGAAACTTAGTTACAACATTGTTAAATTAAATATTAGGCGTGAATATTGACCAATATGCTTGCAGAAATCACAGACATATCTAATTTAAACAAATAACTTAGTCTAGAAGTTAGGTTAGAAATACAATCACTAATAAACATTTAAATTCTCTTTTAAACATGTTGCTTCTGTTATAAAAACATAATCAAAATTTAGATAACAAATGAAGATCTCTCTGAAAGCAGGGAAACTTAAACTCTGAGATTCTAAAACAAAAATAAACTCTAATAACACGTAATCATTAAAGTCTCAAAGGAATGTCCTCTGTATTCTTCCTAATATAATTTATATATTAAAGCATGGAATTACCTACGATTTTGTATTAGATTAATAGAGTTATTTGAATACCTTTAAGTTGATGTTACTGAATATTATTGCGGGAAATTTGAATTTGGTTTACTGGGGTACATTAGGTCCACTATTATAGTTCGTTATTGGGTTAAATAATATCATCCCAGATAACACGTAAGCTTACGACAAGCTTGCCACTTGCTTAACTTTACCTTGTCCAGACAAGCTTAACAGTAAAAGGTTAATGCTGGGGTTAATGCAAGGTTGCGACAAAGTTATTATATCATGGTACGGTGACTTCGTGTATTTCCGGAGTGATTCGGCGTCAATCGTTTATCGAGTATTGATTTTTTTTTTTTTAACCGCCATTCCGCTATTCTGTCATCGACCGCTATTGTTTGTTGTGTCGTACGCGTTTGAGCTGTTTCAGTGTATAATAGTTTAAAACATCATTCATGCAAAAGTAAGTATTACCTAATTTTATATCTTTTACTAGATATGCGTTGTTGCTTCAAGAATATCAATAGTTTATAATTCTAACCGATGAATTGAACTGTGTCTGTGTACAGAGAAAACAAATGGAGATGTACGTGGCCAGACTCGGTATAATATTTGTCCATTTGATTTACTACTGTACCGTATATATATACCGTTCCTGCGAATACCGTAGTAAACGACACTTACAATAAATAAAAAAGAACATGTATTAAATTGCCCCAACTATTGCATATAATTCTAACCTAATTTTCTACACCATAAGCGCATACGCCAATTCACTTAGTTTAAAAAGTTCTAGTTTATATTTGCTAGCTAGATAGCTTGTAGTATAATTTGATTTTATATAATTCAGAAATTATGAATAATTAGACGTAAATAATTGAGGTTTTTTTCAGTTTTAATGACAGTGTAATAGGATTTTTCAATAAATTCAAAAATTTTACATATAAATTCAGTGTTATAATTAATAATGTAACGTTTTTCGGTTCTTAAAACGTTGTCGGGGTTTTAGAAAAACACACAGGCGATATATTTAAATTCACTTATTCTATTAACACAATTACGGTAATTAAAATCTATTAAAAAATGCTTATTAACTATATCACTAACCACTAATGTCTTATTTATGTAAACGATATTTATATTACATGTACTAGTTCAATCGCGACCGCACTATCGAACTCGTATCGATTGACTGCCTCCTGGCCAACCCGACGCGTTATTTATAGCTGGCGCAAACGTCCAGATTGTTCGAGGGCCTTCTAGAACGTCCTCGAAGATTCTGGAGAATATTCTCGAATCTTCGACCCCGTGCTGCCCTCTGTTATTCGTCGTAGGTAGTTCTTCTTCCGCTATGCCAGCGCCATTTAGGGACGCCTATCGGAACCGCCAGTTGAAAGTGGCGCTCGTTACACTGCTCCCTCCTTAGATCTGTTCCGTCCCGGAACAGGAACTATCACCTCCATGAAGATACGAACAGTTCTCTCCATTCTTACACGACGAGTCCGAAGAAATAGCACGCTACCGTCCGTCGCCTCCCTTTCTGCTGACCGCGGTTGTAGCTGCATACTAGGAACTCTATTCCAGTATATCGGAAATTTCTTCGAGCATGTTCCTTACGACCCTCCAGTCCAAGCCATCCAATCCACAGCCTATTTTGGCACCCTGATCTTATTGATCTCCAGCTCCACAGCTGCTCTCTTAAACTTATCAGGCTGTCCCACATCGTCCGGTAGTTGGCTTGCCAACTGAGGCTTCTTTGGTCACCAAGATAGATATAAAGGCCTGTTCTTTCCTGGCAAGTGCAGAGCCTTGCCCACCTCAGGTTCAGGCTTCGGAGATCTTGGACACCACCAAATTTCTTCTTGAATACGGAGCTATCCCCTTGCCCATTCTTAGATCTTGGGCAACACAATGTGCTAACGCGCACCCTTCAGGAGCCAAAAACAAATCCTCCTGAATCTCCGTTGTTACACCATGACGCACTTTGCGGCCATTTCCATACTTGTCCATGAACTCCTCATAGCTGAGTTTTCTGGGGAGTCTACAAACTCGGACCATCTGCTCGTCCTCTTGATTGTCTCCAAGATAAGGAGCTAGGCGATTAAAATGCACCACTCTTGCTTTACCATTGGGTTTCTTCTGATGGATAGATGACGTCATTAATTCGCTTTATTACTTCGTAAGGCCCGTCCCACGATCGTTGCAGCTTAGGTGAGAAGCCTCGACGTCGCTGAGGATTGAACAGCCAGACCAGGTCTCCAGGCTGATATCCGCCTTCATTCGCTCTGATGTCGTAGTGTTCCTTCATGCGGTCGCTTGCTTTCATGGATATTCGCCCTCACCCGATCGTGAATATCATCCATTCGCCTCCGCAAGTTCGAAACATAGTCATCTCCAACTACTTCTTCATTTGGTTTAAAGCCGAACTTAAGATCGCATGGTAAGCGCAGCTCTCGTCCAAAAAAAGCACACTAGATGGACTTTGGCCAGTGGTTTTCGTGGACCGATGCTCTATCGCCAGCAAGAATAGATGTAGCTGCTGGTCCCAATCTCGCTGGTGGTCTGCGACAACTTTTGATAGATACTTGATAACTGTCCTGTTCATGCGCTCACCATCCATCTGATTGCGGGTGCAAGGCAGTTGTTCGGGTCTTGCGAATACCCAAATATTTTGCACACCTCTTGAAACACTGCTGATCAAAATTCCGTCCCTGGTCGGAGTGAAGTTCAAGCGGCACACCCAACCGACTGAAAAGTTCTTAACTAAAGTCTCAGCCACTTGTAACAGCTTCCTGATTTGGTAATGCGTAAGCTTCCACCCATTTGCTGAAGTAGTCCACTGCAACCAAGATGTATTTATTTCCAAATTCCGTCGTGGGAAATGGTCCGGCAACATCAATCGCAATCCTTTCAAAAGGACTGCCAACGTGTATTGCTTCATAGGGGCCCTCTTCCTTTGGGGAGGTCCATTGGCAAGCGGCGGCAAGTTGTACATCTCCGGCACCAGTCTTTCACGTCATTCTTGCAATTAACCCAATAGAATCGCTCTCTGACCTTCTCTATAGTCTTCCGGACTCCAAGATGCCCCTCCCGATGTTCCATCATGAAAAGTTTTAAAACTTCGGAATTCTTGCTTTCGGAACCACAATCTGAAGTCTGCTATTGTTCCCAGCTTCGTCTTCTAACACTCGTCTGAGAAGACCATTTCCATTACCAAAGAGCCCCACTGAGACCCAATACGATTTTAGCTCTCGCGAATATGTGCTACCGTTTCCCAGTTTAGGCCGCGCTTCTTGCATCTTCCACTCCATCACACGCTTCAAAACTTCGTCAGACTCCTGGTCAGCTCGGATTTGGTCTTCAGTCCATCTATCATCTATGACAGTAGTCCTTAAGCAGGTTGCTTCATTTTTCTCTTCGCACGACAGCAGTGCTACAATCCTTGGAACAGGGTCTCCTCGATAGGCGTCAGCGTTTCGATGACTGGTTCCAGGCCGATGTTCCGAATCAAAGTCATTACTCTTCAAGACGCTCTATCCATCTGGCAACCTGCCCTTCCGGTTCTTGAAGCGTAGCAACCACATCAATGCCGCATGGTCGGTTCTTAACAAGAACTTCCTGCCATAGAGATATTTATGAAAATGCTCTATAGACTTAACTACGGCCAACAGCTCTCTCCTGGTCACACAATAGTTGCGTTCCGGTTTTCGACAGCACTTTTCTGAAGTAACCGAGCACTTTTTCGTGGCCATCTTGAACTTGGGACAACACGCCTCCGATGCCCACATTGCTGGCATCAGTATCCAAAATGAATTTTCCTCAGCCTGTGGATAGCACAAGATGGGCGCAGTGGTCAGCATCTGTTTCAATTCTTCAAAGGCATCCTGGCAGCTCTTCTCCCAGACGTAGTCTCTGCCCTCTTCAGTTAGTCTCGTGAGAGGCTTGGCGATGTTAGCAAATCCAGAAACGAATCGTCGGTAATAGTGCATAGCCCAAGAAAACTTCTTATTTCATGCTTGTCCTTCGGAACCGGCCAAGACTTGACCGCTTCTATCTTCCCTGGGTCAACCGACACTCCATCCTCTGATACTACGTGGCCGGGTAGTGCACTTGCTTCTGGAACAGGTTGCACTTTTTGGGGTTAAGCTTCAAATTCGCTCCTTTCAATCGCTGAAATACTTCTCCAAGTTCTTCAAAGGTCCTCAAAGATTTTCCTAAGACAATTATATCGTCGAGTATACCAAGCAAGTTTCCCAGGATATCCTCTCAGTACGTTTTCCATCAATCTTTCAAACGTCGCGGGAGCATTACATAAACCAAATGGCATGACGTTAAATTGCCACAATCCTGTCCCGATCGTAAACGCCGTCTTCTCCTTATCCTTTCCTCTACTTCGACCTGCCAATAACCACTCTTCAGGTCAAGGTCGAAAATACCTTACACCCACCTAGGGTATCCCAAAGTGTCATCAATTCTGGGCAAAGATAACTGTCCTTCTTGGTTACGTTATTTAGTTGTCGATAATCCACGCAGAACCTAGTTGAAACCATCCTTCTTCTTCACCAGTACCACTGGAGAAGCCCATGGACTGTTCGATTGTTCAATTACTCCATCCCGCTCCATATCCTGTATAATTGTTCTGCTTCGGCTCGTTTCGCCAATGGCAATCTTCTGGGGCTTGGCGGATCGGCTGGGCATCTCCAGTGTCTATTCGATGTCGTACAACATTAGTCCTGCCCTCGTGTTCCGGTCTTCTGCTTTGGAAAAGATCTTGGTAGCGTGCAAGCAGCTGTTTTACGGTAGGCGTTGTTGTGTCAAATCCTTGCAAGACAAGTTCAATGAAGTTATTCAACCATCTAGGAAGCGGATCTGGATTTGTTGTTACGCCATCCTCTTTGTTGACAATCGACGACACACTAGCACAATTTCCCAAAGGTACGCCCTTCTTCAGCTTTACTGGATACCTATTGACGTTCATCAGTCGAACGGGTAGTTTTTCTCCAGCTTGTATCACTGCCTTAGCAACCAGTATTCCACGACCTTGACCGCTAATCGCTCCCGTTCCAGCATTAAAACTTGCCCTTGGGAATATCTCCATTGGTGCTCGCTTCCACAATGGTTTCACTGCGGCTCGCCACAGTTACTCTTCTGCCAACACTATGCAGGCCGACATATTCTTGCTATGGTTGAGAATAACTTCTTCTTTGCCAACTTCAACACTCCTGCTTGCAAGTCCAGTTTAAAACCAAATTCTCATTATGCCATTCCGAGGATTACGTCTTGTTCTATATCTGCAACTACTACACGATACTGGCATGCAGTATCACCAATACGGAAGTGGGCTATCGTCTCCCCCAACACGTTGACTGATTGCCCAGTTGCCGTACGTAGCGTCCACCTGGTTGGATGTATCCGGTTCTTCTTTCCCACTGCTTCCGCCGAAGAATTGTCATTGTTGCACCAGTATCTACAGTAAATCTCTCGGTTTCCATTTACATGCCCATACACGACGAGCTGCTAGGTCTACATCCCACTGAAGCAACAATCACTGGTGTTACTGGGTATTCAGCTACATAGGTCGACAATCGCCCCTTCCCGTCGGCTGGTTTTCGTGGATCGGGACACCGACTACGTACGTGCCCCATCCTTCCACAATTCCAGCATCGTCTTCCTGGTTGCCTAGTTTGCACGGATTCCCTTTTCGTCATCAATTCCGTCATCTTTTTCGTAATCATTTCATCTAATTTCGCCATAATTCCTTCTAATGGCTCTTCTTCTCGTGACTCCCTAGAACACGGACGCGAGCAGGTCCTTTGACCGATTGCTTCACGGCTTCAAAATCTAGTGCTTAGCTAAAGCCTGGTTCAACGTTTGCGGCCGAGCGAGCTTTACTGCCTGTTGAGTATCCTTATCGAGCAGGCCATCCAGGAATTTTTCCACAGCGAGACTCTCGCACACATCTTCGGGTACCGTTGGGTACGCACTCTTAATTAGAACGAACGACGTCAGCTTCAATCTCCTGTAGAGTCTCGTTCGACCTCTGACAGCGATTTTTCAAACTGCGCGCGATATACTTGCTGCAGATGTTTGTTACCGAAACGCATCTCCAATTGATTAAGTAGCGTTTGGTAATTTGTCGCTCCGTCGAAGGAATAACCTGGAGTACCTTCAAAGCATCGCCGCGCAGAGCTACTGTAACATGGCTGCTTTGGTAGCTTCCGTCCAGCCATATACCGTAGCTGTGGTATCCAGCAGCGTCAAATAGTCTTCCAGGGAGTCTTCCGTCGAATGTAGGCAGGTCACATTTATTTTGAACCGTACAGATGGGCACAATTTCTTGGTTCCATCTGAGTGCTTTCCGTATTGGTAGAAATTTCCAGTTTCTTCCGTGTTTCGTATGTTCCAGAATGAATTTGTTCTTTCTAGAACCTTCATGCGATCGTCCAATTCTTCAATCATTCTAGATTTTTCGTCGATTCTGTTCATTAATTCGTGTTTTACATTATATAGAACTTTCTATAACTTTCTCTTCTATGTTTTCAATCTTTTTTCTAATTTTCTAGAATTTCTATATTTTTCTCGTCCATGTTTTCAATTTTTCTAGAACTTTCTCTTCTAAATTGCGAGAATTTTCCATACTTTCTCTTCCAGTTTTTAGAATTTCTATATTCTTCTCGTCCAAGTTTTCATTTTTCTAGAACTTTCTCTTCTAAATTGCGAGAATTTTCCGTAAGTCTTTTAAAGTTCGCCATTACCACCAGACACTTCAAACAAATATGTCTCAGGATCTTCACCAGCTGCTTCTATTGCTCTTCGTAATCTCGACTGAAGCTCGGCCTCCTTCCACTCGTATCTTCATCCCTTTCTTCTAATTCCGTTTGAGATCTACCACTTTCAAGTCCACTAATTTACAGTATTTCGCCGCCATTGTTTCTAATTAAACACTATTAGTCCACTAATATATCGCCAATACCCCACACCTGACACCAATTGTAACGTTTTTCGTTCTTAAAACGTTGTCGGGGTTTTAGAAAAACACACAGGCGATATATTTAAATTCACTTATTCTATTAACACAATTACGGTAATTAAAATCTATTAAAAAATGCTTATTAACTATATCACTTAACCACTAATGTCTTTATTTATGTAAACGATATTTATATTACATGTACTAGTTCAATCGCGACCGCACTATCGAACTCGTATCGATTGACTGCCTCCTGGCCAACCCGACGCGTTATTTATAGCTGGCGCAAACGTCCAGATTGTTCGAGGCCTTCTAGAACGTCCTCGAAGATTCTGGAGAATATTCTCGAATCTTCGACCCGGTGCTGCCCTCTGTTATTCGTCGTAGGTAGTTCTTCTTCCGCTATGCCAGCGCCATCTAGGGACGCCTATCGGAACCGCCAGTTGAAAAGTTGGCGCTCGTTACAATAAGAATATTATATATATATTTGTATCTCTTATTTCAAGAAATCATTCTAATGTTATCAAATATTTTTTAGGAACCGATTACAGTAATGAGCGTCACTAAATTAAATTAAACCAAGGCGTAATGTGGAAGGTCTTAGAAGATTTTTCTTTCATAGCAGAGTGTTTAGAAACTAAAATGGCTACGGTTTTAGGTTTGGCCCAACAGACTGCCGCAATACAACAGGCATTATATAGTAACTAATAAGGATTAAGAGGAGAATCAATTTCATAACTTATGAAATTCTTTTACAGCATATAATATATGACATTAGTAAATCATCAAATAGTTGAAAACTCTTCTTGGAGAAAAAAAAAGTTGGTGAGTAATTGATATTATTTAAATTATTACCTGTGTTTTTTTTAAGTCCGAAACCATGTTCATTTACTGAATTAATTTCAACAAAAAATTTACAGATTCGATATTTGATATCAGCCCATGGAAGGAACATTAAGAGTTTGACATCAAACATCCTAAAAAAGCCACTAGAGGACAATATTGCGGCAAATCATTCTCTAACAGGGAAAAGCTTAAAAAACCCTTTCCAGAAGACTGAAATGCTTAAAAATTATTTTGGTGAGTTTTTTATTTAATAACCACTAAGTATAGTAAAAATAAGGTAGTTTGTATTTTGTAGTAACGGGGGAAACAGTTACTTTTCATAATATCCACGACGACTTGTCGACTCTTGGGAAACTGATAGCCGTTTCCCTTGTCTTCCCATCTCTGGTTATTGTTTAATTTTTAATTAGTTGTCCTTTTTATTACAGAGAATCGCGGCAACACGATGGCAGCGGAAAACAGATTATAGTGTTGTTTCTATATAAATATAAAAAGCAATCTAAATATGTATATATAATATGTAGAAGTTTTTTTTTTTTTTATTAAATACTGAAATTCTAATTTTATTGAATGAATTTTACTTGATGCAAACAGATGTGATTTTAAAACAATTAAAATATTTTAGGAGACGATGGACGGCATCCGAAATAATAAAAAGAACGCAAATTATATCTAATTTACTAAAATTCCCTCTGAGTTTTGTTGGTAATAATTTTGTAAAAAACATTTTTGGAAACACTTGGAAGTTACATAAAGTTTATTTGTACGAAATTTATTTTGGTTTGAGTTTGCTGGTTATATCTTTCCTTAAATATTTTAGTAATTTTCAAAGTCACATGAAGAAGAGGTCATCATACCAACTCCTTTTCTTGACTATAGCCAAGCTTTAGAGAAAGCTTATACAAACCTTGATAAAAGCTTATAACAATCAAAACCAAAATAGGAATTGGATATTAATTTCTTCATTTTCTGGTTTTTAGGTCAAAAATATGGAAATGTACATTAATAAGACGTTTCACTTTGATTTCAAAAGCTTTTCAAGTATACATATAAAAATATAAATTGCAAATGGTGTAAATTATAAGTAAATTGTTTAATAAATGATAAAATCATAATTCAAAATTCATAGTAAACAATGTTTTGTTTATTAAATAAAAAAAAATGTATACCATTTATATTTTTACATATATCTTGAAAAAGCTCTTGAAATTAAAACGAAACGTATTAATGTACATTCTATATTTTTATGACTAAGAAACCAAGAAAAAGAAGAAAATTAATATCCAATTCCTATTTTGTTTTGATGTTACAAACTTTTATCAAGTGTTACACTTTCTCTAAAGCTTGCCTCAACATTGTCATTCCAACCTTGTCATATGCTTTTACAGACAAGCTTATTGGAACCTTGCCATGGTAACCTTGTCACATGCTTTTACAGACAAGCTTAACCTGTAACCTTGCTTTGGAAAAACCTTGTCCTGTGTCAACTAGCAAGCTTGTCATAACCTTGCAGCAAGCTTGCACCCTTGCCATAACAAGCTTGCTGACAACCTTTTTCCCTTGTCGGAATAACCTTTAAAAAGGCTCGTATAAACCTTAAATTGTTATCTGGGAAGATATATATGTATTATTTATTAACGTAGTTTTATTTAATAAGTATCGTTAAACAAGTGTTAAATTTGAAGGCTACAAGCACAGAGAGAGAAGAGATACAGTTAGTTACTTTACATCTTAGGTTTTACTACCAACACAAGAAAATGAAAAATGATATATTTATTCTCAACAGTTTTCAATAAAAAAATCTACTTATTGCTTTTTGTATTTTATTGGTAAAATACTACATTTCGTTGCTATTTCCACAACATTTTCAAGGACGTTCTTTTTTTTTACTTCACCGTATTGTTAAATATCGATGTGAACTACCTACTTTTCTTTTTCTTCTTCTTTAATTGTTGAGTTATAGCACTTTTACCTTTTCACTTTTTTTTTTATTACTTTTATATTAATAATTTTGTCAAAAACAATGTGATAACACCAAAAATATTAATGTAATACCCTTGTTTATATGTATAAACAATACTTCCTTCTAATACTCTAGCAGTTCTATTTGTAACAAGGTTCGACGTTTTAAAGCAGCATTTTTCAAACGCTGGATTGTTATATGTATTACCTTTGTTTATATGTATAAAACAGCATTTTTTATACATATAAACAAGGGTAATACATATAACGATCCTGCGTTTGAAAAATGCTGCTTTAAAACGTCGAACCTTGTTACAAATAGAACTACTAGAGTTTTAGAAAGAAATATTGTTCTCTGGATAGGCAACTGAAAAGAAATCTCTAATTTCCGCGGACTTTTCACCACAAAATTGCTTTGCAAATCCATTTTTACAACACCTTCTCAGAATTTATTAAAAATGAAGAATGATTGAACGAGTAGGTGATTAGAATTCAATTACAATTGACGCGAGAAGACAAGATTTCTGATTCATTCACGTGTAAGAGAAAGAGAGAGAGAAAGAAATAAAATAAACAAAAAAAAATGAGGAAGTGTTTAGCAAACTATCGAAATAATGTTCAAGGAAAAATTATAATTACATTGTATACAGACAAAGACAAGAAACTGCGATAACGGACAGTAACGTAATTTACTAACAGCGATCAGAGGAAAGGGTGTGGCGCAATCACAGTTAAAGCTTAAAGCAGTTTTTAGTTTGTGGCATCTTAGTAGGGCACTCTGTTTTGCTACCCTTCCACAATATCATTCCCCTGCAAATACATTATCCTAGTACCATGTGTTTGGCTGTAGATCTGGTTTTATTTATGGGCGTGCTAAGTTTTTAAATGCGGCCTTTTAATTTAAATTATTTTAATTAATTTGTCCAATTTGTATTTAAATCCAAGTTATCCAACTTTAAGGTCTATTCGTTACAGTCTGTCGCATTATTATTTATATAGTGCTATTAAGAAAAGAAAAATGGAAAAGTGGACCGGTAAAGTGGCTATCGTTACAGGAGCAAGTTCTGGAATTGGGGCTGCGACTGCCAAGACATTAGTAAAAGCAGGAATGAAGGTATTTTAAATATTTTGATAAAAATAATTTTGTATAAGAATAACATATCTAAGCAAATTTTTAAATCTGTTAAATTTCTCAGTTATTTCAAGGTAAAAGCTTTTAGAATAACACTTACGTAATAATTCATGATTCGAGTTTCGACGTTAATTAAAAACAATTGTGGCAATTTTTGTTGTTTTTTTCATGCTCAAATTATATATATTTTTTTTAAATATTGATATGGTTATCACAAAAATGGCACTTATTGTTTTTACAACACTTAGGAAGGAAGCATTAAACATTAAAAATGTTTTAAATGATTAAATGAATTTCTTAATTCTGCGGTCTAATAAGATTTTATAAATTATCAAATTCACCTTTGTTCCCGATATCTAGAAGGTAGGTTTAAAAATAATTTAAAACATATTGGATGCTTTCTTTCCTAGGCGTTGTAAAAAAAATTATAAAAATTTAAAGAAACAGTTACTTCAATATTTTTTTTTTATATTTAATCACATTTAATAAGTTTAACTTTGTTATTAGTCAGGACTATTTAAATTTTGTATTTTTTTTTTGATGTATTATATATTGTAATAAATTTCTTATTTTATATGAATTATAATTTTGATTGACTCACAAACAACCCAGGTAGCACACAATTTTCATAAAATATCTATTTCATATTTTACAAATATTATATGTATGAGAAATATTTCCAACATAAACAACACATTTATATAATATTTGTTTATAACTGTGCATATATATTTAAAAATCATATTTATTCTTATTTATTATTATTTCTATGTATACATAGAAATAATATTTATATCACACATTCCAAACCCAAAATTAACATTCAACATATAAGCAATATTTATAAAATATTGCGAGTTTAATATTGATTGCAAAATATTTTTTGAATATTTATTTTATAATCGTTTTCCAATCTCTTATTTTGGTTTTAGGAAAATATTTATTTAATATTATTTTATGAGTCTATATTATATGACTGCCATATTTATTAAATGTATATTTTATACATATTAAGCACATATTAAGTTTTCAAATATTGTTTTAGTATGATAAGGAATATTCTGCAAATATTAATTAGTTTTGAAGGAAATATATTGGTTGAGGAATATATGGGAAATATTCCCCATGTACAGCACACAATATTATACAACATGAATTTAATATTTAACAACTACTATATCTATTTCCTATATTCCTATATAAAATATATATTAGAAAAAAATATTTTATTAATATTTGGTGCTACCTGGGAAACACCGTAGACAAGCACTTAAAACTCTTGTTTATTAAATTAATTGATTTATTGACTCGCACAAATTTGTATTCTCTCTCTAACAATATTTACAATAAAATATGCCACTTCAGATCGTTTGCGATGGCATCTTTAATCCTTTTCATTGCATAGAAATAAAAGCAAACCCCGCAAGCACATACGTATTTTATTTTTAACATTCTGAAATATCATTACATTGTTTAGGTTGTTGGATTGGCGAGACGAAAAGAACAAATCGACCTACTTTCCAATGAACTCCAAGATCAACCGGGTCAACTTTACGCTTTCAAAGCAGACATGACAAAGGAAGAGGAAATAGTGGCGGCATTCAAATGGACCACTGATAACGTAGGTCCCGTCAGCGTCTTGATCAATAACGCTGGAGTACTCCAGGCCACGACTGTCCACGCTGGGGATGCAGAACAATGGAGGAGAATATTCGATACTAACTTTTTTGGCGTTGCGATAGCTTCTAGGGAAGCCGTAAGAATCATGAGAGAGAACGACATTGACGGGTACATTATTAATATCAATAGCATCGTTGGGCATGGAATATTTCCAAGTCTGAACATGTATCCCGCTTCCAAACACGCGCTGAAATCGATGACAGAAACGCTGAGGCTTGAGTTGGCGAATTTGAAAAGCAATATTCGTGTAACTGTAAGTCAAAGAGCCTCAATTGTTTTTTGTCCCAATCAACGTATGTAAGTACTTACCATTGGAATCTCATGAATAATCAGAAATAGGCGGCTACCCTATGATAGTGCCCTACCTTTTGTTAACCATACAGAACATATATGCGACATGTCCGTCCTAAGAAGCGTCTCAAAAGAAACGTTGCGTTTAAATACGTTTCAGAAATGTAACTGTTAACATTTTAAGAAACGTTTTATAAACGTATCATTTGAAACAATTTTGTACCATAGAGGTAAAGTGTTGTAAGCCCATTTTTGTCCATTATAAAGTCTAACAAGGGAACACCGGCGGGTGTCCCCCTCCGATTTCGATGAAACTTAACAGATCGAAAGAGTACCTTAAAATAAGAGACACGTATATTTTTTTTATCGGCGTATCCGCACCATTTGGGGTACAGCCCCCTCCAAAGTTTGGACGATTTTTCAATTTTTGCAAATATTTCCTAAATTATAACAGATATTAAATTTTCTTCTTAACATAATTTGCAGCATATTGCATGGCCCTAAGGGTGGCGTCGTCCGTATTCGCAAAAAGTTAATAACGGGGGACAGGGTACCCCGTACCCCCCATTTTTTTTACATTTTTTCTTTTTCTTATTCATCAAAAGAAGGCCGATTTTACATAGAATACGATAATGTATAACAAGTTTAGAAAATTAATAATTGTAAAAATAGAAAAATAATAATAAAGCCTCAAAATTAATAAACTTGTCTATTGATATAAATCAAATGAGCTATAACAGAAATAAGTTTTTATCCTTAACATAATTTCCAGCATAACACATGGACTCAAGGTAGATATCTTCATAAAAAGCTAATAATGGGGGACGGGGTACCCCATACCCCCGCACTTTTTTAATAATAAGTTTGTTCATTATTCATCAAAAAAAGATCGCTTTTACATAGAAAACAATAGTAATAAATTTGGAGGATTAATAATAAAAATAACTGTAATAATAATAATATACTACATTAACAACAATTATTTGTTATCGTTACTCCGCTGCTCTCCTTACTTAAATATTTCTTAATTTAGAATTGTATCTACTCGACAAGCTATGGTCAAACCTTCCTATGCCTACCAACTTATACTATATACTATACGAAACTTTTATCGGTGGTAGCAATATAAATCGTTTTATCAACTGCAGTTAGTGACTGCGTTTATTATATTTCCTTAATAAATGTTATTCATTCTTAGAATACCATAATCCTTTAGTGCGTATATATGAACAAATTTGCTACACAGGACGAAGGATTAAATAATACATACATATATATTTTTTAATTTATTTCAAGTTTTTCGTGCAATGTAGGTGTACAATGTCAGTATTCAATGGAGCATAAGTATAACTAATGTGTTTGTAACGATTATAACATTTCGGAAACAATAGAACAGAATTAGAAAAACATTATAATGCTTATAAATGTTTAAATACATGACATACTATAATGCGATTACTGGTATATATGTATTGCAATAGCGAACAAGATTAATATACATACAGTAATTAAGCTATTTAAGTATTACAGTAGCGATAGTCTGTGTAAAAGTGTTTAAAACACAGATTTTGTTTGCACCATGAACACCGCACAATAGCTGGTTTATTGCAAATACAACACAAGGGTGTAGACTGCGCATCTTTGTTAAAACAAAACTCTACAGGATTTTTAACGGGCCCAGGTTTTTCCTCAACGTATCCACTCTTATACCACGAGTACTTGAATACGTCGAAAAATCTTGGGGAAGAAAACTGATTAAGGGTTAGGGATTGCAACTTAATAATATTATTTCTGTGATGTAAATCTATGTCGTAGTTCATAAGAATCACTATATCCGAAAAAGTTCTAACAAAATTTTTCCACAGTCTAAACCCATATACATCTAGAGGTTGCACCATCGCTGTCGTTTTTTTTGGTATATTTAAAATGTTCAAAGTTTTGTCTTTTGGCACTAATTGCTGAAGTTCGGCAACACAATGCCCAGTCCAAGAATCAATCAAAAGGACACTCTTTGGCCCGGTATTCGAGAGAAAAACATCCGTTAGCCAGGTTTTGAAATGATTTGAAGTGAGCTTACCAGATACCGAAGA
The DNA here is from genome assembly GCA_004143645.1 of Protaetia brevitarsis. Classification (NCBI taxonomy): domain Eukaryota; kingdom Metazoa; phylum Arthropoda; class Insecta; order Coleoptera; family Scarabaeidae; genus Protaetia; species Protaetia brevitarsis. The sequence goes on along the minus strand of RXPK01000203.1, from coordinate 2,105,152 downwards.
AGAAATATATGAATATATTAATTACTATGCATTCGGGGATTTATTTTTATCTATATAATAATATGATTAATCACCAGATCCCTTATTGCGTTAAATTTATAATGCAAATTACCAATTATATCTGAAGTGACTGAATAATTAATTAAACTCACGTATGCGTAGATAAGTGCATGTCAAATTCATCACAATAGACACGTACATATATTTATTTTGAGTTATTATTACTATTATTAATTTTCTAAATTTATTATACATCACCGTTTTCTATGTAAAAGCGATCTTTTTTTGATGAATAATGAATAAACTAATAAAAAAATGCGGGGGTATGGGGTACCCCGTCCCCCGTTATTAGCTTTTTATGAAGATATCTACCTTGAGGCCATGTATTATGCTGGAAATTATGTTAAGGATAAAAACTTATTTCTGTTATAGTTCATTTGATTTATATCAATTGACAAGTTTATTAATTTTGAAGCTTTATTATTATTTTTCTATTTTTACAATTATTAATTTTCTAAACTTGTAATACATCATCGTATTCCATGTAAAATCGGCCTTCTTTTAATGAATAAGAAAAGAAAAAATGTAAAAAAAATGGGGGGTACGGGGTACCCCGTCCCCCGTTATTAACTTTTTGCAAATACGGACGACGCCACCCTTAGGGCCATGCAATATGCTGCAAATTATGTTAAGAAGAAAATTTAATATCTGTTATAATTTATATTCCATTCACTTTAAGAATGCGGTAGATAGCGCTGCGATCGGCGCCCAAATTACACCGAAGAATGAAAAATTAGCGGCAAATTCAAATTGTAAATTGTCAGTGTCATAAGCGAAAAAGTTTGGTTATCAAAATTTTGTAATAATAGGAAAGGATAACATGAAATCACTACGCTTTTAGTGGTTTATTTAGAATGTTATAGTCATAATATAAGGTGATAAAATAATACAAATAAAGTAACAGTGAATACATTTCGGGAATCTTACAGGGGTAGTTAACGATAGCCAAAAAACTTGTCCAATCTCGGTGAAACTATGTTTATTCTATTCCATATGCTTTTTTTCTGTTCTGACTGAGTGGTAGGGAGCATTATCCATAATAATAACAGAGTTTGGTTCCAGAAAAGGAAGCAAATTTCTCATCCACTCCGTGAACACTTGGCTGTTCATTTCTTCGTGATAATCTCCAGTTTTCTTGGATTCGAAGAAAAGGAGACCGTTTTCAAGGAAACCATCTTCGCTACCCATATGTAAAACATTAAACGTTTCCCTTTTCCTGAAGGGTTTTTCAAGTCCCGTTGAAACTCCTTCCACAAATGCTTGTCTTGCAGTGAGTACTGTGGTGTCTGCCCATATTTTTTGCTTTGTATGACTTGCATTAACCCAAGTTTCATCCAAATAATATATCTTTCTACCACTAACACGAAATTTCCGAATGTTGTTTAAATATTGACGCCTCCATAATACAATATCTTGTCGTTCTATTAAAACACTATTTGCCACTGCGCTTCATCCACTTAAATCCTAACTTTTTTAAAATTTTCCAGAGCGGTCGTTCTTTTCAATATTGGCAAAGTGTCATCTGCATTAATAACCTGTAAGATACAATGCGATGAAGTAAATGTAAGATAAATGGATAATATTGTATTTACACCCAATAGTTTTGTGTACGTAGGTAATTCGTTCTGCAAGAAAAAGGAATGTATGTGTCGTCTAATTGCTGACCTATCTGCTTCGTCCAAGGAATCATATGCACTTTGACGAAGACGTGTTTTAGGGGGTGAACTGATAACTCCTGTGGTCTCTTTTCTTTTACAATATCCACACTGTTCTTTCACCCACCCCAAGTTGCTTTGCAGTCAATTAATTGCTGCCGATTTAGAACTGTCCCGCTTAAGCTCCAGATACAAATTATAAGCCATTATCCTTTGCTTACTGCCAATATGTTTTCCCTGAGGATTTTTTGATGACCCTGCAGGTAGATCAAATACCTCTTCATCTGCCATACTAAAATAGATGTAAAATATACTATGTCATCACTATCATTTTATATAGTTATTAAAACAATACCTTCAAATATTCAACAGTATTCAGTAGAGCTCTAAGAAGAACTATTTTTTGTAACAATTTGCTTATAAAATTACACTAACCACACGAACGACAAAAAAAGCAATAAACACGCAAATACAGAGCTGAAACCAACACCAGGATTGACAAATGTCATAGATGTCAGAAAATATTTTGTTTTATCCAACTTAAATTTCATTTGCTACATAAAATGTTTTTCGTATGTGTGAATTCGCCTCGTCTATTAGCCAATCGCAAGTCGTAAATCTTTCGCCTATCTAATGTAACGCTGCATTCTTACAGTGAATAGACCTTAGGAAATATTTACAAACATTGAAAAATCGTCCAAACTTTGGAGGGGGCTGTACCCCAAAATCGTGCGGATACGCCGATAAAAAAAAATACGTGTCTCTTATTTTAAGGTACTCTTTCGATCTGTTAAGTTTCATCGAAATCGGAGGGGGACACCCGCCGGTGTTCCCTTGTAAGTACACCATTTTCTGTAATTGCAGATTAAGAAAATCGTATACACTTCATAATGGGCAAAAATGGACTTACGACATTTTACCTCACAGAATTGTAAGTATAGCTATATATAGGTAAAAATACGAATCTATCTCTTACCGCTTACAAGATCCCAATTGTAAGCACGACATACGTTTCTATTACATACGAGATTTGCTGCAACACGTTAATATTCGAACCCTTGGATATTAAACATAAAAGAAATGAAATGAGTGACGATTATTTACAGAGTTTAAGTCCTGGCGTTGTCAATACAGACATTTTCACGGCTACCGGTTTCGTAACGGAAGAAGGTCTAAAGGAGTACATGAAGAACAGGAAGGAACCAGTTTTAGCTAGCCAGGATATCGCTGATGCAATATCGTATCTGCTAAGTACTCCTTTACGCGTTCAGGTAATATGTTTTCTTATTTAAGATCACAAAAATTGAGGTAAAATTACAGGCATCAGAACTGATAATTCTAATTTGTTACCTTTAATAAATCGTATTGCGCAGCACGTGAATCGTGCACGATCGTGTATTTCATTCACGAAAATTTTGGCGGGGTGCTAGTGTTTATAGCAGCACGTATGTATGTGTATGTATCAATCACGATAAATTAAATACCACGTTTAGGCACTTAGGTTATGTCGCTGTGATGTTCACCCCCATTTTATTTTTAAATTTCGTTTGTTCTCTTGATCTCTTATTTGTGAATCTTGGTTTACGTGTACGGTGTATTAGCCACACATTTTATTATTATTTTTTTTCATAGACAGTTTTACATACGTTTTTTGTGTTCAGTTTTAAGTGATCATTCATAAGTATTTTAATATAATCAATTGTACACTTAAATGTCAAAAATACTCACAACTATGGGACTAATAACACCACATACTATGAAAAGGTGTTTTAAAGTATGACGTGCACTTCAATGTTTACAGTAAAAAGTACCCGAGAGATCAACATTTAATTTTTTGTTTTTATTAAAGGTTGTAATGTAAGCAATACATCAGCATAGCAATCATTGGTGATGCTTGATGATGGAACCAGAGGAATTTGGATCAACTACCTGCATTGGTTACAATCGTTGGCATACTCCCAACTGCAAGAATAGTGCGAGAAATAATTACAATTTAAGTTTTTTCGCAAAATTCGTTGCGATACGTTTGTGGATATTTAATATGGAAATGTTTAAATGTTCACAATTGTGATGTTTGTGAAGCATATTCCCAGCAACACGATCAGTTAGACGATTCAACGTTATTTTGCCATTTAAAGGGATATGAGCATGCGAATAAGCAGAAATTTGGAAAATTAAAAACCTTTCTTTTATGTCATAATATTAGAGAAAATATTTTTGAATTAGTGTCATCGCAACTGAAGTGTTTGGAAAAATTCATAGCACAGTTCAGTTCTATTAATTTTGAACATCCAGGTCAAGAACGCGATTATTTTACACATTGAAGTTTGTAATTTCAAAGATGTTGGGTTTCAGGGTACACATAAACACATTAAATAGAAGCACATGTGAAATCGGCAGAAAAAGCTTGACAAAATGAAGTGACAAAGCCATATAACTTTATAAAGTTGTCAATTATATCAATATGTAAACTTTCGACTTGCTATCTTTCGTTGCTAGAATAAATTGTTGACCAGTACATTTGTATGTAATCTCTAATGAAAACTTTCTGTTTGTAATAGTTTTCATTGTCTATATTGTAGGCATAGCAAATGTAAACTATTCACTACTTATGTCTTTCAATATTAACCTGTTTACTCTTACCTGGAAATTAGCTGGCAAAAGCCCAATCAAAAATGTCCAGTATATCGTGTATGCATTGCTGTTATAATAAAAGCTTTCTAATCCCTGACAATGCATATTTTTCTTAGAAGTCAGACTTAATAAAATTCACATTATTTTGTAAAAATATTGAAGAACGACGTTTCTATATGATAGGTAATTTCTTTTAGTTAATTATATAATTAAATTACAGCAATAGAAAATTTAACAGATAGGTATTTTTCAATAGATTAAGTGCTATCAACTAGGTATATCACTAAATTTCAAATCAAAAATAGCACTATTTTATGCAATTTTATAATTTTGAATATATAGGAAATTTTGCGATCAAGTAAATAAATGCAGTTACAAACTTTTATAATGTTTACTTAGTTGCCCGTTATTATTATAGGTTATAGTATCAATAATAACGAAAATGTCAAGTTATTAAAACATTTCTACAAAAAAAATTGGTTATATGCACATTGCATGTTTATAATTCACAGCTAATATTCTTACACCGACTTTTTCTCTTGCACCTACTAAATTTAGACCCATTCAATAATAAATATATGATATAACTCTGACATAACCTCCGCTATAAAGCATAGAGATCAAATTTTTAAATTTTCCTACATTTTTCCGGTAGACGCATAGGATGCGCGTGGCCGCTGACTTCGTAGCATCAATGTGATCAAGGTCATTAAAATAGGACGAAGAATTTTATTTTTATTTTTTTTTTTTCATAAAAACGGGTTCTGTCATTACTAATATATTTCTATAATTTGACCACGTCTAACATCTTCCTGCTTACCGGCATGTGTCGCCCTCTGGATGCAGATTAGGTAAGCGCGATGGGTAGAGATCTGCGTTATCACAATATTATTTTGACAGTTACTAAAAATGATAGTCGCTTCCGTAATATGTGACAACAAAATGCAGGAGGCTCTATGCTTGTACAAATTGTTTCACGAGAAGGAGGGACTAGATCTTGGACATCTAAAACTTCGGAGTAAAGAAATAAAGCTGTCAGAGGAAGTGAAATAATTTTGTTGTCATCCTATAGACTCCAAGCTTATTTGGAATCAACAGCTCTAGAGGATTAAATTAATCAGGGCGAAGAAAACACTAATGTTGGCTAAAAGAGCTCATAGAAAAACATGGGAGTTAAGACCTGATATGATGTATTGGATATACATCATGTTAGGGATAGGAAAGTGTAACTGCTAAAGGTTGGCAGCGCAGATTTAAATGACAGTTGGTAGCGAGAAGGCGGGAGAGTGGATGACAGTTAGTGAAAGGGACGAGATTGAAGTGTTTGTTTTTAAGTTATTTTAATGTAAAATTTAGACGAAATAAAGAGGTGTTAACAGTCACGGTGGTACCCATTATCACTTATGCATCTTTGGTACGATGGACAAAGGCACAGCAGCAAACTGCTGTAACTGAACATAGCAAGATACACGACATCTGCTTGTGACGCCCTGTTCCAAGCAAAAACTTGGAGGACGGTGCAAAGTGGACAGTCTTCTCCCCATTATATCCCACACATGTTCAGTGGGGTTTAAATCCGGTGAACGGAGGTGGCCACGGTAAAACATTAACGTCCACTTCTTGCAAAAAGTCATAGTTCGACGAGCAATATGAGGACGTGCGTTGTCTTGCTGAAAAAGGACATATGAACGGTCATCTAGATAAAGTACTAAAGTGGTTTGTAGGACATCATCAATAAACAGAATAGGTTTGGTTTATCTAAGAATATCATTGATCTTTTACATTCCTATCCTATTGGGAGACATAACTCTGTGGTGTTAAGTCTTATAAATATATAAGTGTGAGTGGTGTGCCGCAAAGTTCGGTTTTAGGCCCACTCCTGTTTCTCATGTTCATTAATGATGTTGTCAATTGCTTTTAAGTTTGTATCTCTGTTTATATTATCCTGTATAGAAAGTATTAACCTACTGCTGGATAATATAAACTTTATAATTAAATTATGCCATATTCTGCCTCCAAATGCTGCGGTTCTCTGCACCAGTTCAAATGTTGACGAAAGTGGTCCGCAGTCAAAGGAAGCACTAATCGTTGACGGTATCAAAGAAGTCCAAAAGCTCGAATGCGTCAATATAGTATTCGCATAGTAACAAGTCTATCTTCTTCTACAAACCATTGATCAGCGTTTTTGTATAGTAACAAAACGGTCTCGTAGAGCTAGTTGTCTGAAGCGCCTGTCTTGACGCTCTGTGGTACGCCTCGGTTAACCAATTGGTCTTCTTCGTATTCCTCTACAGTCTCTACACCTTCCCTTGTCCACATACGCATTATAAGGGTGACAAGTATACGACCCATCTCGTATCCCATTTTAGTTAACCTTAGTTAAGGTTGATCGTTGACCTAAACTATATACTTTCCCTCCTAAGGAGAAAGCGTCAAAATTTGTCTAATTCAAGATGGACAGGGATGCCCAATTGCAGAATGGTAGCAATCTCAAAATCAAAGAGATACTGAAAACATGCTGTATGGACTCTAATACATCAGCGTTTTTTCAGATTGCAAAATCGCTTCATTGCAGCATTGATAGAATAGAAAAAGACACGTCACTTGTTACTTGCTTGTAATTTTCTTTTCTGTTTTCCAGGTAACCGAGCTTATAATCAAACCACTTTGGGAGGGGCATACTCTTGAATTTAATTGTGAGAAAGAGAAAATGTAACCAATTTATATAAGTACTTACTTATAAGTGATTGGTAAAATAAATAAGTGCGAACTGTTGTGACCTGTTTTTATTTTATTCTATGTTCGGACCACAGAATTCACTGTCTTAATCTTGTCTATGCTATATATCTTGCGTATACCAAGCAGTACCACTGTATAGCGAACCCAAAATGAGAAGTACGTATGTCGTCATATCCGTTTTGAGCGCTGGAATCGTCGGAAGAGTCTATTATACTAGCTTTAGGGGTGTTCCTGTCACTTTGACAGAAGTATTTAATGTAATTTCTATCGTAAATAAAATCACCCCCACCACTAATGACTTTAGTTCCTCTATTCTACGTCGACATTACGATGACGACATAATCATGTACTTCTCATTTTGAGTTCACTATACCACACTACTGTCAGTTGTAATCACTAAACATCGACATTACATAACCTTAAAATTTGAACGGATATAATACACAGAGATTCAAAATGATTGTCAATTCCGCTCCTATAGATAGTAACAGGGTAGGTATATGCCGCGTGTTTGTAATGAAGGTTTGAACTAAGTCAGTGTTGGAACATAAGAAAGTAAACGGATCTGTCATAAATAAGGAAAACGTAACCTATATTTGAACTCGCATTATATAAACGACTATGGGATTGTGTTCCTGCTTGTAAAAATGAAATGTAATTAATTTAACTTTACTAAATTATGATTTTTACAATTCAGTACTAACTGGTGTTTAACTAAATTTATTTATTACTTTAAATTATAACATACAATTAGTATAATTATTAAGTGACAAAACTGCATCTCTGAGTTCTTCTATGGTATGCATGCGGTTTCTATAGATCCTATTTTTTAGATAGCCGATCTTGGTGGCCATCTTTGTGCTCTAACGAACCTGTCAGCAAAAAAACTGTTGAAGATATTGACAGGTTTGTCGAGCAGTATGTGCTGGAGCATTATCGTGCTGAAAATAACCTGCTTCAAGCTCATTTTCTTGTAACTCTGCAATAAACAATTCCAACATCTGTTGGTAACGTTGGGCTGTTACAGTTTCCTTGAAGAAAATTGGCCCTATTATTCGTTGCCTGGACATAGCTAACCAAACTCCAACTTTTATGGGATGCAATTGCGTTTCTAGAAATTCGTGTGGATTTTCTGCAGACCAGATACGATAGTTTTGTGAATTGATATAGCCTGTTAGATAAAACAGGCTTCATCCGAGAAAAATGATTTGTTTAGCAAGTCATCGCCCCATAAATTATTATTAAACCAATGACAATTTTCGAATTGCCTATCGTGATCTAATGGGAATAATTCCTGTACCGTAGAAACTTTATAGGGATGAAAATGTAACTTTCTTTTGACAGCTCATTGCGCTGAAGTGTATGATAAGCCTATAAAATTATAAAATGTAATAAACTATTTCACGTAATGTTAATATTGATTTTTTACCTGTTTGTTGAGCTAATTACCATAGATAAATTCCCTTATTTTCTTACAGTATTCAGAAATACTATTGTTGGTGATATTAGATGTAAATATAAACGGTTTGAAAAAAATTATAAAATAAATAATCGAAAGATACTACAACACGAACGCCAATGTCGCTAAATGTCAAGAAAATTCATTTAATGTATGAAATTTGTATATAGCTAACTTCGCTCATTAAATTGGTAATAAGTATAGATAAATTTTTCCGGAAAACAGTTTTTTTCTTACGACAATCATTTTGAATCACATGGTATATGTTAATATATATCAATTTCCCATTTTAGCTTAACTAAAATTTGTTTTAAATTTTATCACAAGAAAATGCGGCAACTGCTAATACGAAAAACATTAATTTAAAAGTAATTATCATCATAAATTAATAATTCAGCTTAACAAAATTTCACTGGCTATTTTAAAGACACTCTGTATGTAGTGTATTTATGCGCATGCCGATATTTCATACCCGAATTTTAACGAATTATCTCGCCGTGTATTTAAGCGCGATTAGCCCGTACTTGAGCCTAATTTATTTTCGTTAGTCCGCTTAATATTATTCACATAGTGCATCATTCAAGACGCTAATTGCCTATTAGTTAAAAAATAATGGAAAAGTGGCACGGTAAAGTAGCTATTGTCACAGGAGCAAGTGCTGGAATTGGTGCTGCAACTGCCAAGACCTTAGTTGAAGCTGGAATGAAGGTAACTTTAATATTCTAAGAAGGATGATTTTGTAACGTTAGTTATATATGAAAATTATTTTAAATTTTTGAAAATGTCAGTGCATTCAATGCCAAAATATCGTTTCACTGTTGTTATTATACATAAGGTAATAAAGTCTAAATTACTGACACTTTAAGGGATAGAATGATGTCAATATTTAAGATTCCAAGATGACACTGGCAGAACAATTTTGATTTTTAAACTTAACATAAATGTCTGGGCGATTATTTTCAATCGAAAGCTACGCTAAATTACAGCAAAAGAAACAATTACAGGGAAACAAAAACAGGGAAAGTGTCAGTAATTAGGACAAGGTCAGAAATTGGTACGTTTACCTTAAATATCAATTGCAGTTTAAGTAAATGAGATGTAAAAACAGTAAAAAATAAACTTATTGGCAATATATAGGAATAATTATTGATTAAAATCAAGCAAAATGAAGAAATATTTTTACAACGATTTCAAAAAAAATATATAAATAACTGAAAATTCTTCGAAAATCCACGTAGATACCTATGCAGGATGTAATATGCTAAAAAATACTGTAAATTCATTTCCTGCTGGTTATACAAAATCATTGCCTATTATTTGTTAATTGTGTATTACATGATTTGCAATTTTTATACATCACCGAACATGACAAGATTTATATAAATAAGTTTCCGCTATTGGGGGAATACTTTACCTTTGCACTTAACGTGCAAAAGTAGAGATTAGATTTACAATTGTCATTGAGGATCTTCAAATAATTATTCTTCGATCTTAAGTGCTTATTCATTTATTCCCCCACATAATCTCGGTGTATTTATCGCGTTTAAACCATTTTTGTATTGATATGCTTATCATGCAAGGTATTTCATGTAGCAATTTTAAATTATATACAAGCTGTTTCATAACCTCTCTGACAAAATAAATTAGGATAATCCTTACCAAATTTTAAGACAAAAATGTGGTATAAATTTTTTTCGAATGTCGCTTCGTTTTCAAAATGCAGGGTGTTAATTTTTTTTTACTTCTTTTTCAATTTATTAATTCCCAATAGTTGTGAAGGGCGGTGATGCATTACACGATTCTCTTAAAGGGAGTTTCACATGTGACGTGCAACTTGGATATGCATGCATAATATTTAAAATACCATAAGTTGCATGTAATACATAGCATGCCACTTTTGGTGTGAAACCCCTCTTAAAATAATCAATATTGGCAACGTGTTGCTAGTATTGTAAAAGTTTATACGGAAAGCTGCATTCAAAATGATACTGTTCTATACCTGTACGTTTTGTTTAGGTTGTTGGATTGGCAAGACGCAAAGAAAGAATCGACAAACTTTCCAATGAACTCCAAAATCAACCTGGCCAACTTTACGCTTTCAAAGCAGACATGACAAAGGAAGAGGAAATATTGGCCGCGTTCAAATGGACCACTGAAAATGTGGGTCCCGTTAGCGTTCTGATTAATAATGCTGGACTCGCCCAGCCAACAACTGTATACGCTGGTAATACAGAACAGTGGAAAAGGGTATTCGATACAAACGTTCTCGGGGTAGCGATAGCCTCTAGGGAAGCCATAAGAATCATGAGAGAGAACGACATCGATGGATACATTATAAATATCAACAGTGTTGCCGGTCATGTGGTAGTGGATATTCCAAATATGAACGTGTATTCTGCTTCCAAGTTTGCGCTGACATCGATGACAGAAACCTTGAGGCTTGAACTGGCGAGATTAAAAAGTAATATTCGCGTAACTGTAAGTTAAAAAGTTCCAAATTATCTTGATGCGTGATCATAGATGATTTAATTATTTCTTTACAGAATTTAAGTCCTGGTGGCGTCCACACTGAATTTGGAGCAACCAGCGGTATGGTGACTGAAGAAGCCCTGGAGGCATTCATGAAAACTATGAAGAATCCATTGCTAGAGAGCCAAGATATTGCTGATGCGATATCTTATCTGCTAAGCACTCCCTCGCGTGTTCAGGTAAACAACTAACACTTCTAAGATTCTGCTGATGAATTTAAAATGTGGAAACAGTTTATGTATTCTCTGTTGTCGAGAAATAATTTAACTTTAGATATGATTGTGAATTGATATTTACGCAAAAGGTGTGTAATATTCTTTTCGCTTTTTTTCAGGTAACCGAGTTGACAATCAGACCAATCCGCGAAACGAATAACTTTGATCTAAGTGAAATATTTTGATATTTTTTGTATTGTCTAAAAAAACTTAGGAGAATATTATAATAAACAGGATGTCATAGTATTAAAATGTATTTTTATTTTATATTGTAATAGGAATTGTTTACAGACATCAAATAACCAATTCGTGACGCTCTTTTTAGTTCCCGCCTCCCGTTGATTAAACTTTAATAATAACTTTTTATTATGTTTAGTTTTTAAATAATTAAAACTATTTTTATCACTCTTGAAGAATGTGAAGTTTCAGTTTTGTAATTGGTAATTTTGAAAAAGCTATGCTATGGTGCACCATATAGCGAAACATTTCCTCACAACTTGAGTATTGTTTTTCATAAATAATCCGCTACTACTAATTTACGCTAATTTTTGTATAAATAATGTTCAAAGTTCATAGTTGTTTTATCACCAAGGAAATTCTACGTATACATCTTCAAAACTACGTAATACTATAGACTTTGATGCTCGTATTTCGCTTAATTCAACACATTCCTTGCTATAAAGAGAACAGCAATTGTACAAACCAGTTCATTGCATTTTCAACACTTATAGTAGGTCTAAAACAAATGACTGACTTGAAGGATAAAGTTGCCTTAGTGACAGGCGCCAGTTCCGGCATAGGAGCTGGAATCGTAAAGGAACTGTTACAATCTGGAATGAAGGCAAGTAAATATTAATTTAATTTCCTTTTTTTGGGCGATTAAATTCTTAAGTTAAATTAAAAGTGTGTCTAGCATACGCACCATTTCACCTAACCAAGGATCATCAGTCATACTAGTCGACCTAATGCATCTTTAAGTGAAAGTGCGAGTGATTGCAGAGACTTGCCAGTATTTTAGAGCTAAATGTATAAATGTAAAGCGACATTTAGTTATTATGCAGTTTATTGACCAATCTTTTATTTTTTGACGTGTAATAACACATAACTACAAAAAAAATGGGCAATAAACAACTAGATGTAAAATTGTCCTTAGGTAGATTATTAATTAATTTTAAAAATCGATTGACTGGCCGTCACAGTGGTGGTTAATTTAATATTTAATTTAATGTAGGTACTTGTTTTTTCTTTCCACTCTCGCATAAAAAGAAAATAATAATTTTATATATTTTTCTTCGCGCATCGCGAAGAAAAAAGTGAATTTAATAATGTTGTGATTTTTTTTTGGTTTGTGCGCGTCTTCTGATCAAATATGTAAAAATTACTTTGACGAAATAATTCTTTTTTTTTATTTCTTCTTCAGAAATTATGTTTGTATAAAATTTGATATAGAATTTTCTTTGTATAACATATTTTTTTAAATACTGTGTTTTATACAGACAATAATTTCTGAAAAAGAAATAATAAATTTATTTTAGAAAGTAAGTAATTTTTACATATTTGATTAGGAAAAGTTCGTAAACCAAGAAAATTCAGCTAAGTAAAATGTCTCTCGTGTTCAAACAAAATAATTTTATCATTTAAATCATTTTTAAAGCTCCTCCCTATGCCGTATTGCAAAAAAAGTGAATTTGATTATAAAAAAAAAAAAATCACGTCACCTCATAGGTTGTTTTATAAAAAACTTTTAAATTATAAAAATTATTTTATAATTTAAAATATTTTTAATGCTTTCTTTCTCTGTGGCATTGTAAAAAAAGTGAATTTAATTATTAAAAAAAAATTAGTTCTACCCCGACAGTATTAAAAAAAAAATTAACATTTATATTAATAAAACATCTTTATTAATTAATTGAAAAAATCACTGTTATCTCATAGCTTGTTAAAAAAAATAATTTTATCATTTAACATATTTTTAATGCTTTCTTTCTTTGCGGCATTATAAAGAAAGCAAAATTATTAAATTTAATTAATTAAATATTAAAAATTATTAAAATTAAATTAAAATTAAAATAATTAATTATTATTAAGTAGCTCTAACAAAAGTATTAAAAAATAATTTAATATTTAAATCAATAAAACATCTTTATCAATTAATTAAAAAATTGCCGTCATCCCATCCCTTGCTGAAAAAAAATTATTTTTTGGTTTGAAGTTTTTTTAATGCTTTCCTTCTCTACGCCATTATAAAAAATGTGAATTTAATTATAAAAAACAACTACTACCCACACAATATGAAAAAAAAAAATAATTTAATAATTTATATTAATAAAACATCTTTATTAAATAATTAAAACATTGTCGTCACCCCATCTCTTGATGAAAAAAAAAATATTATGATTTAAAATATTTTTAATGCTTTCTATCTCTGCGGCATTATATAAAAAAAAAGTTGATTTAATTATTAAAAAAAAATAAAAAATAGTTCAACTCCCACAGTATTAAACAATATATATTTAATATTTATATTAATAAAACATCTTAATTAATTGATTAAAAAATCGTCTTATCCCACCCGTTGTTAAAAAGTGATTTTAAATCATTTAAAATAATTTTAATGCGGAATTATAAAAAAAAGTAAATTTAGTTATTAAAAAAATTATTTATTTTAATAAAACATATTTATTAATTAAAAAAAATCACAAAATCACAGTATTTTATTTTGCATATACACTTTACGCTTTGCAGCGGTTTTGAAAATCATCTTTATGTATCTGTTTCATTCTATTACCAAAAAGTAAATTTGGTTGCCTGCATTTATTCATTAAGCTTGCATCAGTACTTATTTTCGTTATTTTTAAAATTAGGTTGTGGGGTTAGCCAGACGTAAAGTGAAAATGGAAGAAATTTCAAAAAATTGCGCAAACTGCCAAGGAAAACTATTCCCACTAGAAACCGATGTCACTAAAGAAGAGGATATTTTAAAAGCATTCGCATGGACGCGGAAGAACGTCGGACCAATTGACGTGCTCGTAAACTGCGCAGGTGTTTGTTGTACGGCATCTGCAACCCAATTCGAAGCTGACGGTTTGAAACGAACGTTAGAAACCAATGTCTTCGCTCTTATACTGTGCACGCGAGAGGCGATTAAAGATATGCAAGCGAACAAGATCGACGGGACCATAGTAAACATTAATGGCATCTGTGGATATGGCGTAATCCCGATTCCGAATATGGCCGCTTACAGCGCTTCAAAATTTGCAGTTAGGGGATTCGCGGAAATAATCAGGAAGGAACTGAAAGACGCCGGCAGTAGAATCAGAATAACGGTATGAAATTATCATGATTTTTTTTGCCGTCGGATGTGTTTATTATATGTATAGTATTTGGTATATCTAATTTTAAATTTGCCGCCAAAATGTTGAGGGAGAGGAAGGAGGAAAAAGTGTCGGTAATGAATGAAGTTTGTCCGAAAGAAAAATCATCGTGGCTAATATGATATATGCAATAATGATATAATCTGGTCAGGATATATTTCAAAATTGGCGCTAAAAGGAAAGATTATTGGTGCTTGTGATAGATTGATTGCTAGTTTGACGAAACTGTTACTTACAAATAGTGATAGGTTGCTACGAAGCAAGCTGATACTTGGGGTGTAGGTATATGCCGCGTGTTTGTAATGAAGGTTTGAACTAAGTCAGTGTTGGAACATAAGAAAGTAAACGAATCTGTCATAAATAAGGAAAACGTAACCTATATTTGAACTCGCATTATATAAACGACTATGGATTGGTGTTTCTGCTTGTAAAAATGAAATCTAATTAATTTAACTTTACTAAATTATGATTTTACAATTCAGTACTAACTGTTGTTTAACTAAATTTATTTATTACTTTAAATTATAACATACAATTAGTATAATTATTAAGTGACAAAACTGCATCTCTCAGTTCTTCTATGGTATGCATGCGGTTTCTATAGATCCTATTTTTTAGATAGCCGAACATGAAGTAATCTAATGGGGTTAGATCAGGCGATCTTGGTGGCCATCTTTGTGCTCTAACGAAACCTGTCAGCAAAAAACTGTTGAAGATATTGGCAGGTTTGTCGAGCAGTATGTGCTGGAGCATTATCGTGCTGAAAATAACCTGCTTCAAGCTCATTTTCTTGTAACTCTGCAATAAACAATTCCAACATCTGTTGGTAACGTTTAGCTGTTACAGTTTCCTCGAAAAAATTGGCCCTATTATTCGTTGCCTGGACATAGCTAACCAAACTTCCAACTTTTACGGGATGCAATTGCGTTTCTCGAAATTCGTGTGGATTTTCTGCAGACCAGATACAATAGTTTTGTAAATTGATATAGTCTGTTAGATTAAACCAGGCTTCATCCGAGAAAAATGACTTGTTTAGCAAGTCATTGTCCCTTAAATTGTTATTAAACCAATGGCAACTTTATAGGGATGAAAATGTAACTTTCTTTGACAGCTCATTGCGCTGAAGTGTATGATAAGCCTATAAAATTATAAAATGTAATAAACTATTTCACTTAATGTTAATATTGATTTTTTACCTGTTTGTTGAGCTAATTACCACAGATAAATTCTCTCATTTTCTTACAGTATTCAGAAATACTATTGTTGGTGATATTAGATGTAAATATAAACGATTTGAAAAAAAAATATAAGATAAATAATCGAAAGATACTACAACACGTGCGCCAATGTCGCTAAATGTCAAGAAAATTCATTTATGTATAAAAATTTGCATGTAAGCTAACTTGCTCATTAAATTGGTAATAAGTATAGATATTTTTTTCCGGAAAACAGTTTTTTTCTTACGACAATCATTTTGAATCACATGGTATAAAACTGCTTCTTTACGTTAGCAGCTACAACTTGCTTCTGTAAATGTTTCTAAATATGTTGTGTAAAGGGAGTATCCTTGGGTCTTTATGTTGAAGTTACTAAAAAATTTAAATTTTACTTAGCAATTGCGATATAGTTCTATTACCTCCTATATTTTTAGAACTTGAATCCTAGCTTGGTGGCGTCAGAAATGACAGAGCAATTGCTATCGGAATACCCACATCTCCAACCCGAAGACATCGCAAGTGGTGTGAAATACATACTAACTCAACCTCCAAATGTAAATGTATGCGCAAAAGTTACATATTAATAATTATAAAAGTAATATTCGACCATGGATTAATTTTCTAGGTGTCGGATCTCACGATAAGACCTATTGTGGACGGTTTACTTTGCTAGTCCAGTGGATGAGCAACAAAATAGATGAATCTCTAACGAAAGAATCTGAATATCATTATTACATTATTTAATTTTAAGAAATTACTGTATTAAATAAAATAAGCAGCTTTTAAAATACTGACACTATTGTTTTTATCTTATTATTTGTAGTAATAAAAGTATGCCACACTAGCAATTTACAAAATGTAGTTAAGGTAGAAATCCCAATTACTGACACTTTAAAAGGGTAGAATGATGTATATGTTTAAGATTCCAAGTTGACACTGGGAAGAGCAATTTTGATTTTTAAACTTAAAATAAATGGCTGCGGGATTATTTTCAATCGAAAGCCACGCTAAAACACAGCAAAAAAAAAACTATTATAGGAAAAAACACAGGGAAGGTGTCAGTAATTAGGACAAGGTCAGAAATTGGAACATTTACCTTAGTTCAAATGAAATCATGTTGCATTTAAACGTCAAAATTACATAACCTTAAAATTTCTCATTCTTAATTTTAATTTGATTATTAAAAATTCTGAAGAGTTTTACAGAAAGGAAGTGCCAGTAGTAGTATAAATTAAAGAAAAAAACAATATATTGAAAAGTAACTAAATACTAAATAGTAATAAAATAGCTTAATTTTAGAAAAGATAACCTTAAATGTCAAACCATCGCCGCGAAAATGGCATCTTTTTATTATTCTCTGATAACATGGAAATAACTTCTGACCTAGTGTAATAACAATTGCGTGTATTGATCATTACAAGACTATTTATGTGAAGCTGCGACATCATATGGTTATAATATATTATAATGGATAAGTTAGGCAATTGATTAACAGGGTCGTGAATTGGATTGCCGACGTCGCAGTGATTAAAATAATAGTACAAACACATTTATTTTGTTACAAACAATATAAAAACATACAAAAACTATTTAATAAATAATTTTATAATCAATTAAAGGATTAAATTTGGTTCCAGAGTTTTCTGTATTAATTATTACGATCAGGAGATGCAATGGAAACAATTATTAATTAACTATTATAGCAGGGGTAAGTTCTAGCTGGTTCTAGCGAATAGCGAGTATTAAATGTGCAAACTAATAGTAGTTATTTCTAATTAAACAGCAATGAAGTTCGTTAACGAAAATAAGCGTTTCTAACCTCTAAATCAGTGAAGAAAATTTAGGGATCCGTTTTATTAATGTTCTTGGAATTCAACCGAACTAATAGACAAGTTCTTGAATGCAGGCAGCCGGCGTCATTTGGAATTTCCAAGGAACGGGAACATCAGAAATCTTCTAGGATTTGTTGATAAGCCTATAAAATTATAAAATGTAATAAACTATTTCACTTAATGTTAATATTGATTTTTTACCTGTTTGTTGAGCTATTACCACAGATAAATTCCCTTATTTTCTTACAGTATTCAGAAATACTATTGTTGGTGATATTAGATGTAAATATAAACGATTTGAAAAAAATTATAAGATAAATAATCGAAAGATACTACAACATGCACGCCAATGTCGCTAAATGTCAAGAAAATTCATTTAATGTATGAAATTTGTATGTAGCTAACTTAGCTCATTAAATTGGTAATAAGTATAGATAAATTTTTCCGGAAAACAGTTTTTTTCTTACGACAATCATTTTGAATCACATGGTATGTTCATATTCTTTATTTTTCTTTTTTTATTCATAAAAATCATATCCCTGGTGATGATTCATAATTGTCCTTTCTAGTTTATATCGTCAGCATTCCATTTTATTTTATTAAATTCATATTTTCATCTTTTGAATCAAATGCATGTACAATGTGATTCAAAATGATTGTCAATTCCGCTCCTATAGATAGTAGCAGGGTGTCAGTATATGCCGCGTGTTTGTAATGAAGGTTTGAACTAAGTCAATGTTGGAACATAAGAAAGTAAACGGATCTGTCATAAATAAGGAAAACGTAATCTATATTTGAACTCGCATTATATAAACGACTATGGATTGGTGTTTCTGCTTGTAAAAATGAAATGTAATTAATTTAACTTTACTAAATTATGATTTTACAATTCAGTACAAACTGATGTTTAACTAAATTTATTTATTACTTTAAATTATAACATACAATTAGTATAATTATTAAGTGACAAAACTGCATCTCTCAGTTCTTCTATGGTATGTATGCGCAACATGAAGTAATCTAATGGGGTTAGATCAGGCGATCTTGATGGCCATCTTTGTGCTCTAACGACCCTGTCAGCAAAAAACTGTTGAAGATATTGGCAGGTTTGTCGAGCAGTATGTGCTGGAGCATTATCGTGCTGAAATAACCTGCTTCAAGCTCATTTTCTTGTAACTCTGCAATAAACAATTCCAACATCTGTTGGTAACGTTGTTACAGTTTCCTCGAAGAAAATTGGCCCTATTATTCGTTGCCTGGACATAGCTAACCAAACTCCAACTTTTACGGGATGCAATTACGTTTCTCGAAATTCGTGTGGATTTTCTGCAGACCAGATACAATAGTTTTGTAAATTGATATAGTCTGTTAGATAAAACCAGACTTCATCCGAGAAAAATGATTTGTTTAGCAAGTCATCGTCCCTTAAATTGTTATTAAACCAATGACAATATTCCAATCGCCTATCGTGATCTAATGGTAATAATTCCTGTACCATAGAAACTTTATAGGGATGAAAATGAACTTTCTTTTGATAGCTCATTGCGCTGAAGTGTATGATAAGCCTATAAAATTATAAAATGTAATAAACTATTTCACTTAATGTTAATATTGATTTTTTACCTGTTTGTTGAGCTATTACCACAGATAAATTCCCTTATTTTCTTACAATATTCATAAATACTATTGTTGGTGATATTAGATGTAAATATAAACGATTTGAAAAAAAATATAAGATAAATAATCGAAAGATACTACAACACGCAGCCAATGTCGCTAAATGTCAAGAAAAATTCATTTAATGTATGAAATTTGTATGTAGCTAACTTCGCTCATTAAATTGGTAATAAGTTTAGATAATTTTTTCCGGAAAACATTTTTTTTCTTACGACAATCATTTTGAATCTCTCCGTAGATATTCCGATATATTTTAATTTCTCATAAATGGCCATTGGCCAATATCCTATTACCGATTCAGTGTTATCCATGCAACAATTTCAAATTTACCCGACGAATTGCGCGACAAAATAGCAATGTGTGAAATCACTTTAAGACGACAATATATTTCAAAAATGTATCATGCTTGAAAGGACACCGGTTGCAATACTTTGGATTCCAGCAGATTCCACACTACTTATCGCGAGCGACATTGCATGTAGTAAATGTACTATTTGATAACATCAACATTCTTTAGCTATAAAAACGTCCGTAATTATAAGAATAGGTATACTTCATTTCTGACTATATAGTTGATATAACAATGACGGATTTGAAAGATAAAATTGCCATGGTGACAGGCGCTAGCTCCGGTATAGGTGCCGCAATTGCTAAGGAACTGTTGCAATCTGGAATGAAAGTAAGTTAAAAAGAAAAAACAATTGTTTTTGAAGTTTTTATTGTTTCTTTGAAGTATAATAATTGTCGACATTTGGTTTCATCGATTACGGACTTCATCAATCATATTTACCTTGCTATTTCTGTCAAATATCTTCTGTTACTGGAATGAAATACGAGATGCGCCATCTATGGAACAACTTCTGTAGTAGATATAAGTATTTAACGTATTTGCTGTGCTATATAGGGAGAAAACTGCTACAAAATAGATGAGCCACTATCGTACTTCAGTTTCCACAACATAATTTGATTTAGTAATTTGATTATCTAACCGTATTATAAAGTATAAATACTTTATTTTGCTCCCATAGGTTGTAGGACTAGGTAGACGCAAAGGAAACATTGAAGATATATCCAAAACCTGCAAAGATTACGCCGAAAAGTTGTTCGCGCTGGAAACTGACATCACTAAGGAAGAAGATATATTGACAGCGTTTGCATGGACCGAAAGGAATGTGGGTCCGATCCACGTTGTGGTAAATTGTGCAGGTTATTGTTGCATATCGCTTTTAACCCGATTCGAAACTGACAGTTTGAAACGAGTGCTGGATACGAATCTTGTCGCTGTTGCGTTGATCACTCGAGAGGCTGTTAAAAGCATGCAAGCGAACAAGATCGACGGGACCATAGTAAATATCGGTAGCCTTTGTGGATATGATGTACCGGACGTAGCCGGAGTAACTATGTACGTTGCGTCAAAGTTTGGAGTTCGAGGTTTTACGGAAGCTATTAGAGAAGAACTCACCACAAGCGGTAGTAAAATTAGGATAACGGTACTAAATTATTATTATTGTTATTATTGCGTTTAAGTGTTACTCGTAGTAGATCCTTTATCCGGATTAGATATTTTTTAAATTTAGCGCAAAAAACAATGCTTACGATTGGCCATTTACTAATTTAATTTAAGCATGCACTTATATATTTTCTATAATTATTTTTCTATTAACTTTACACGCCAAATGTATAATAATTTAAATTTATTTCAAATTTTCCTCCAAACTTATTTCATTTCAGAACTTAAGCCCTGGTTTAGTGGCAACAGAAATGACAACAGCATTGACATCAAAACATATTCATATCCAACCCGAAAACATTGCGAGTGGTGTCAAGTACGTCCTCACCCAACCTCCAGATGTAAATGTAAGTATACAAACAATAAAATAACAAAATAATTTTGAGTAACGTCAAATTGCTGATTTTTTTTTTTACAGGTTTCGGAATTGAAAATCAGGCCAGTTCTTGGAGACATTTGATGGTTGTACGCCACACTTTCTTATTTATACATAACTTAAATCTATCTTCATCTAAATACATTAGATTAAACGTATCCAAAATGTTTTTTATTTCACCTTAAACAATTCCCCCCCAGCGAACCACATTCAAATTTCCCGCAATTAATTTTAGTACTTTAAAATTGAAGTTACCAAATATAATTGCGGGAAATTTAAATTTGGTTTACTGGGCCATGTGTTTATTTCCTTTGATTCGGGAATTTTGATCATGATAATGAAAAACAAATTTTCTCAATCGAATAATATAAGTATGTTTATTTCTACACAATTTTTGTCAATTGAGTTTTGACTTCTTCAAGTTCCCTATAATTCCAGACAAATTTTATTAATAGCCTTCCTTATATATAAAATTAATAATGTGAATGCTGTTGTCAGTATCACTTATTGATAAATTCAAAACACAACTGCCTATTGACGAATAACGTCGTGACAAAAATACATTATTCAATATGACAGTGTAAATGTGTCAAAAGTTCAAAGCTGGTTTAAACAGCGATGACGCAGGTTTAAGCTGTCTGTCCATTTTATGTTTTAATTTTAATATCAAATGAACAGATGTATTAAACGTTTTATTTGATCTTTACACACACACGTAATAAAGTTATGACGTACGTCATAACTTTATTACTTTTGAGTCAACTTAATTACATATAGAAATATAGAGACAATATTTTCATTAAAATCGGTGTTTAATATTTAATTGTAGTATCGATTAATAAAAAATATCTATATAACTATTAAGATTAATGTTTATTATTTAAAAAGTTCGATGACAACTCTTGGTGAGAACTACTTTCTTCACATGTCAAAATAACACTGGTTAATATTAACAGGCACAGCTAATGACGATCTTATTATATCAACACATGTTACAAAATTATGTAACCATATACTTGCGTAACTTAAATAAGCAATAAAAAGTGAAACACAATTTTAAAACACCTAATACTGCGGTTTTCTACAAAGCAAGCAGATTAATTTTGGAAAATATTAATTTCACTACTTATCAATAAGACGTTTATTCAAATTTAAATTGACATTTTGCTGTCACAATATTGCCAATCCAAGAGTTATATTTTCCGAAACACAAAGCATAAAATATCATTCAAATTCAACATGAACGCGTTAGCTGTCGGCCATGTATAATACTTCTTCAATCACATTGGATAAAAAGAATTCCATTACTTATTTTAGCTGCTCATCCATATTATTCTTCAAACCCCTTCATTATTATTTTGTGATAGGCTTGCATTCATTAAGCATAGCTATAACTATGCATAACCTACCTTTTATCGTTCAAAATGAAAGTATCGCGCAAATTATAACACGCCCCAAGCATAACGTATTTTCTGTATGCACACCAAACTATATGAAAATAGAGAAGTCCTATTTAAAAATGTACAAGAAAAAAGGACACTTACGCGAAAAGTACATATAAAATTCTGTGCATAAAACTGTACATTACAAACTGTCAGTTTTTTTGTAATTTTATGTTGGTTGAGTTTCAATATTATTTTCTTGCATCACTTTTAGTTTCAGTAGTAGAACTATTTAGAAGAGACCCTTGAAACTAAATTTGCGCTCGGGGTCTCTCCGTGGTGCTAAATCTACCACTGATACGAAAATAATAAGGAAACATAATTTTTTGTATTCACGCGAAATCGAAACATCTATTCCACGTGTATTCTAGCGCATACTAGTAGATTCTACCCATTAATCAACGGTTCTAGATTTTCGTTATTGAATGTATAATCTACTCCCCGCTCGCATAAGCGCACATAAGCTAGAAAGAAACAGAGTATAAAACAAATATGGAAGACGTAACGAACGCTAATCTAGCGCCAGTTTCTTTATAATCTTCGCCAGTAATTAAACTAAAATGTTCGAAATCGTCCGTTATAGAACATAGTTTCCGTGAATAGTTCCAGTTCCCTTTGTATGTGCCCCGCGCATCAAGTCGTGTTGAAAATCCGATCGCGTTAAAAATAAT
This sequence comes from Protaetia brevitarsis, assembly GCA_004143645.1. Classification (NCBI taxonomy): domain Eukaryota; kingdom Metazoa; phylum Arthropoda; class Insecta; order Coleoptera; family Scarabaeidae; genus Protaetia; species Protaetia brevitarsis. The sequence continues at coordinate 2,081,762 of RXPK01000203.1, read as the reverse complement.
ATAATGGAGTTGAGCAGCGACGATCATGTTTACGCTGCCGAAAGGATTATTAGGGAACGTAAAAGAAAGGTAACCGTATAAATAATCAAATAATCGAAAAACGTTAACGCATGAAAATTTTCAGGGTGTTGTAGAGTATTATGTGAAATGGAAGGGCTGGGGACCAAAACACAACACTTGGGAACCTGAACAGAATATTTTAGACGGACGTCTGATCGAATCGTTCAAGAAATCGTTGAAGAGCGACGGTCAACCTCGTAGGGGCCCAAAGAGGAAAGATAAACACACCGAACGGGTGCATGCCGTGGAGACCGAAGATGAAGCTCGTGTCAGTGACGAAGGAAGTCAAGATGAATCGACTGTGCATGCAAACAATCCAGTTGCTAGTGTTGAAGAGCCACCTGTTGCCGATGATGAAACCCGAACTGGTTTTACGGATGAGTTAGAACCGCCTGATTTGCCAAGTAAGGAAACTTTATAGTATATGAACAGATTCAATTTTATCCTAATCCTTTTTCAATGTCCATTTACTTCTATAAAATATTATTAAATTAACCAGGCTGACATAAAACTTAACTTACATAAGCATTCATTTGTTATTTATTTAAGCTATTGTTAAATATACCTTCTATTAGATTGTTCCCAGATTTAACATACTTTTTTCACTCTTCTTTAATTTCAAGAAGTCAGTATGGGTTCTGTATGGACAATCGGTATTTCTTTTTATTTTGTTATAATTTGCATAAATGCATTCATTGCTTTTCTACCTTTTATAATGTCACATTTTTTCCAGAATTTAAATAGTAACTGTAAACCTAAACTAGTGTATCGTTTATGTTGTTATTTGTTATTAAATTTGACAGTTTATTTTTAAATGTGTGAGGTTATGTATGTTCATAAATTGCTTTCACAATTTTTAAAGTGACATTTGCTGTGTAAAGAAATCGAGATTAAAAACTTCAAAATTGAATTTTCTAGATTCTGGGCTGATGGGGATTTGAGAATAATACACATATTCCATAAGATTATATTAGTATCATATCTATGTATGTCGAATAAGTTTAGATGATTTATTGTTCTCAAACCAATATTTTGTAGGGTCTCAGGTACATCAGTGCTCTTTCTGCTTCAACTCAATGTGTTATTCTTGAGTTTACTTAAATATTCGCTTATATAATAAGGTGCTGAACATACATGAGATTATCAATCAGTTCTTTAGAATATTATTTTCTATTTCATGTTTTTCCAAGTTTGAATTAATGTGCTTTTTTTATTAGTCTTTTAAAACCTTTGCAACATTGAATGTCCATTCTTACTTTTTATAGAAATTCTGAGTTAAATTTCTATTTTGTTTTGTACTAATATTGAGGTTTGTTTATCACCTCCTTTTACTAAATTATTGTCAATAAATATCAAAATTCAAATATCTCTTCCAGTGTATATGCAAAAAATGGTTTTGACGTCTCTGAAGATATTGAAAATTTTATTTTTTAAGGTTTACTTGGATATAATCAAATACAAATATTGATTCATATTATTTTCCTATTGAACAACCTATAACCACTAATCTTGCTTCTTCATTTCATATGTGAATCTAAATCCTCTACTTTATATTGTTTATATAGCAATTAGGATTAAAATTTTTATGAAATTGTGTCAAAGTTTCTGCCATGAAAAAGGGTTGCCCTCTTTGTTCCATATTTAGACCTAAATAAGTATGCAACACCATATAACTAAAAGTGTGTGAATTTCCAATTAGTTTTTTAATGGTTTCTTCCATGATTTGTTTCTAATTGTTTTCTTAGAATGTAGTGCACTCCTTATTTACCAATTTCTTTTTGATTTTTTACTCTTACCTCTTTTCTTATACTTCTTTACCTTCTCCATATAATCCATCGTTTCTTGCTTCCCTATTTTGAACCTCTTCCAGCATATGAGTATGAAATTTTCAACAAATTCACTTTAAAGTGTTCCAAAGCGAAAAATAGTAGTAAGTAATCGTAAAAAAGTGGTAGCGATCACTTTGTTGATTATTTACTATTTAATTAATATTAGACAAAGATATTGCTAGGCAAATAAAAATTTAGTACCACAAAACAGCGAAGTATCTTAATCTCTAACGTTTGTAAATGCTGCAGTATCGACTTTTCTACATTTTTAAAGGATTTATGAAATTCTATAAGCTACGAAAGTATACAGAATAGCCATATCAGTTATAGATATTTACAGCTCTTACAGAAAGTCTTATAGACGCTATAGATTTGCGCAGAATCGCACCATTAAATAATACACAGCCTGTATGTGGGGGAAAAATATAAACGGATACTTTGATCACAGCTCTATTTTTGATTTTAGATAAAATCTTTGATACAAAAGTTTTACAGAATTCAATGGTGCATAACTTAAAAATTATACTTCTTATAAATAAAAGACCAGCATTAAGTCTTATTTTAATGGTTTATGAGTAAAATACATACTATTCAAGTAATTAAGTAAATATATAATAAAATAAATAAGAAAATAAGTAAACAATCACTGAGATGTAAGAAGGACAAAGTATTACATACAAAATTATTTGTTGACAATTTTGACGTTTAACTATTATGCTGGTGAAATAATTGTCATGATTTTGCCCTATTAAAAATAGGTATTATTATTTCTGCTAATCATCATTAAATTTCATTCTTCTTTCAAAAAATATGTCATTAATTTTATATTTTATTATCTGATACTAACACATATTTACTGATTCGAGGCTTTATTCGATTATATAAAGTTTACATAGTAAGTCGACATGAAAATTAATGGAAAATTCTTAGATTTATTTAACATAATTAATTATTATCTACAAAATTCTACAGGAAGTATCATAAATGTTCAGTATAAATTAATAGGGTTTTGTGTAAAGGTTGGTTTTAACCATAGATAACCAAATAGAATGCAATGTCCCTAATAATAAAGTGAAACCGCGATTATAGCGCCCTCTAATGTCAGAGGAGAACTATTGGCGGTAAAATTCAAAAATAAGTATATTTAATAATAATTAAGAATTTTAGGTTTTGCTGGCGAACGCGAAAAAGGAGACAAGTCGTTATCGATTAACATTAATTTTGTGGAAAACGAAAACTAACTTATCCCCTTTTTCACGTGTGCCAGCGATTTAATTACTACTGAAAAGGACAAAGAAAAAAATAAATGCTCATTAATTACTTATATTTATTAGAAATTTAGGTAAAAGCATATATGAAACTAAAAATTCACGAATCTAATAATAAATTTTAATATTTGCAGACAGTTTCTATCCTATCCCTCTGCGTTATTCACTTATTAAAACGAATTAACGAGTGAACTATGTATTTATTTGTACAACAGCATCTTGTATTGTGTCGTAGAGTAGTCTCAATATAAGAAATGCATATTACGTCATCATAATGTCAACGTAGAATACGCGAACTGAAGCTATCAGTGGCGGAGGTGATTTAAATTGAACAGAGGTGCTTGAGAGAAATGCACGCCAGTAACAGAAGTTACTACAAAGAAATAGCAAATCAAATTAATATGTAATAATAATGTTGAATAATTAATATTATTATTAAATTAGTTATTGGGTACGTCAATATTTTTGGAAACCGTTCGTAAAAATATTTGGGTTAATAGAAATTACATAATAATATAATACACATCGTAATTTTCAATGAACAGAAGAATGTTTTTTAGATACATGGAACATGCACTAAGAAGGTAAAAATAAAACATTTAATTTTGTGCTTAAAATTATTTAATTTTAAATAAATTAGTATTTATTTGTTTATGTTCAAAAAAAATAAAGCACCAAAATAACCATTGTCATTTATTCAGGAATAAATGACGATGACACTGTATTCTCAGCATCATCGTCATAGTCGTCATCATCATAAAAATCTTCATCAGTTTCTGATTCGCCAGTGTTCACAACAAATACCACCTCATCTGTTATCATACCCAACAGGTGCTCCGTTTCCAAATAGTCTTCTACAACTTTATCAACGTGGTTACAAACAGATTCCCATTCTTCACGAGTTATAGAAGCAAATTTGTTTCTAGCTAATGCCTCCACATCGGCTAACTTAAAAGTAACATTTCTTGCAGCGACCCAGTTTTTTACAATAGCCCATATTTTCTCAATATGGTTTAATTCGGGATGGTACGGTGGCAGCCTTAGAACACTATGCCCATGAGATGCTAGTAACTTATTTAATTTAAATTGTGGCGTTTCATTTTTATTTTTCTTTATTAGTTCATAAAGCTCTGGTTTTGTAAAGCTAGAATCAAAGAATATATTCCTTGCCGTCAACCACTCGATCATTTCAGCCTTTTTTGTTCCAGAAGTTGGGTCATAATGAAGTTTTACATTATGATAAGACGCATTGTCCACTATCAAAACACTTCTAGGTGGAAGATTAGGCACCAAATTGTTTTGTCACCATGTTAAAAAATTTGTCGCATTCATATCATCGTGATAGTCACCTGATTTTGTACCTTTAAGAAAAAAAAAAAAAACAAAGAATTTAATGGTGCTTTCATCTTAGAAATATCATAATTCTTGCTTTTCAGAACATTTGAGAACAAAAATATTAATGATTACATAATAAACTATAATATTTACAGGAGTACCATAATATTAGATGAATAACGAAGTTTTCATCCATTAATATAATAACTTCTACATACAATACAATTACTAAATACCTGATCGAAACAATAAGTAATCCGTTATCTATGAAGCCATTTTACCACCAGCATGCACCATGATTAAGCGGCTGCCTTCGAAATAGGTTTCTTCAGTCCTAACAGTGTACCATCTGACCATTCCTTCGGCTGTGTATGGGACTATGAATGTATGACTCATCCGTAAATACTATTGGTCTATTTTTCATGGAGGTAACCTTGTAGTTGGCGTAGATATTTTATGCGTTTAGCTCGTATATCGTAGCTTTCCATCAATAATTTCCGTTTATCAAAAGTTCTTTGCCACATGCAAGTGAATAAATATTATAATTTACTGTCATACATTAATTTTCTGTATGAGTACATACTTAAATCCCATCTTTTTTAAAACATTTGAGAGAGTGGTCAAACCTCCTTCGAAGGATATACATTTTCTTGAATTTTTTCATAAATTCTATAATTAAAAATAATGCTGTTGTATAAGCATTACAGAAAGGAAATATATTTTTTGTACCTCTTATGGTAGGTCGTCTTTTTTCATGTATATAAAATTATGTACAATAGTACGAATTGTTTGTTTATATCTTCAATACGAAGGGTACTTTTGGACTGGGGCGTGTTCGTTTTCTGCCAGGGCTACTAAAAGAGTTAGCTCTTCCTGCATCTACACCTCGGCTTCCTTGACAATACTTCTGTATGTAATGTCAGAATATTCCCGTTGCTGCAAGTAACCTCTCTTTATAGTGCGACAAAGGTATTATTGGAGCATTATTTGCAGCTTCTTCCTTCATAAATTTTAATACATGCGCAATGATTTCCCTTCCCTGGCTATGAATTATTTTGCCTTTCACGCCAACTTTCTTTGGTGTCTGGATACCGCGACTGTTTAAGCCATCATAAGCTTATAATGATATAAAAAGAGATTTCTAATAAAAAAAAAAATTATGCAATGCAGTCAACTTACCACTATCTATAAACGAAAGTATGAGATGTCTTGAAAAAGAACTCTTATTTATATGAATAGGTAACACTAGATAATAATAAATAAACACACGGTAAAAAAGCGATCAACTCCCACAAATTCAGAGACAGAACACTAATTTGAATTTTGACAGATGCGAAATTGTCGACTGACGACGCCGCTGAAATTCAAACCCCTATAGCTGGCATAATGGACTCATTCCGACGCTCAAAACGGCATCAATTGACTGTAATATGTATTTCTTAATGTGACTACTCTACCTTACTTATTTTCAATCCTTCTCATTTTGCTTATCACCTATTTATCACATATATCGCTTCCGTTACTGTCAACTAATTTCTTAGATGATGAACTTACGTTTCGATTTGCTTAAATTGTAAATTTACACGATTAGACTAAACATTGACGCTTCTTATCAAACAGAAACACCAGCGGATAACGAGAATAACAGCTCGAGCAGCGACGACAGACCCATACTGAGGCGATTCGAGCCGGCCAAGAGGAAAGCGGAAGTGTTATCGAAGGAATCCGGCAAAATCGGCGTGACAATCACGAGAAGCAGCCCTACTAATGCCAGTCCGCCGCCGATAAAGATGCAAAAATCCCAAAAACAATCCACTTCCGCCAATAATCGCGCGAACGGTAAGCAAAACGTCAAGGAGGAGGAAAATCCGATACCGTCCGCGTCGAGTCACGCTGTTTTGACAGCCACGACGCCTAGGACGAGTACGGACAAGAAACCCAATTCCTTAGACGCTTCGCTACCGCACGGCACCACTAAAGAACCCGCCTCCCCCAAACCGGTAGCGTCTAGGACCAGTGATAAACAGACCGATCAGAAAACGGAGACGCAGGACAATAACGATAACGTTAAAAATAAGTGCGCGCAACCGGATGCGAATAGTGTCAGTGGTAACGGGACATATAAACACAACGTGACTGTCAACGGACATAGTAATAACAATCATACTACCGGTGACGATCTATCGGCTGTTCTAACTAGCCCCGGTTCTGATTATTGGTTGGCCAGAAACCCTGTTGCCGATCAAGTGTTTATTACTGACGTCACGGTCAATTTGAAAACAGTCACGATTCGGGAGTGTAAGACGGAAAAGGGATTCTTCAAGGAGCGAGATTCTAATAATAGTCATTCTAAACCCAGTGATATCGTTTGACAGTCGAGGTGATGAAATGATAATAATTGTTAGTGCTGCTTTGCGTGTGAATGTTTTTTTGAAATCGGGTCTTCTGATGTGTTTTAATATTTTTTTTTTTTAGAAAAAAAAAGATAGTAGCTGATGGTGATCTACTATACCTTTTTATTATGTTGAAAATTTCGATTTCGTGATTTCTAAGTATGATTACTTAGAGTTGAAGACTTTTTGTCGCACCATTTTACAAGTGTTGTAATAATTCCCAAATTCAAATTCAGCCACAAAATATAAATGAAAGTTTCAATAATATAGGAAAAATTTACAGATTGAACAAGATGAAATAATAGGGGAAATACAGTAAGCGAAATTTCTATAGTTCCACAAGACCTTTTGAACAGATATGTGGTTTTTTCTTAAATCTTCGCAAACATGCATTGAAGTTAATGCTTATTGCACTGAAAGGCCAACGCAAGAGGGGAAATAATGAAAAATTTATTAAATTTCTACAGAAAATACTTACAATAATGAAACTAAAACAGCGAAATTTCTATAGATGCCACTAACAAAATGGATAAATGAGATAAAAAAATTTAATTTTTGCTAAAATTAGTCCTTAGTGTTGGATCTTTATTCAAAATACTGAAAAATCTGTTCTTCATACTGTCTATGACTTCATAATATTGATACAGGAATCTCATTCCAACACTTCGGTTATCGGCAGATTTCAGTTCTTTAACGCTATTGTATTGTATTATTGGCATATACTTCCTGCCAATATTCCCAAAAGATTCTCGATGGGGTTCAGGTCAGGTGAGCGAGACCGGGCCATTGCATTAAGTTGATTTCCTTTGGTGGAACCACTCTTTGTTTGTCTGGAAAAATCGATAGGTGCGTTGCTTGCTGAATATACCAGTCTTGCGACGGCATTTGTTCACCAAAGCTATTAGAAACATTTCTAGAAGTTCTACATAAGAACCGAATTCATTCGTGTATTTATAAAACATATAGGAGTTTTAATTGTTATGGGTAAAAGCTGCCCAAACCATTACATACAGCCACCAAATTTCTACTCATCGCTATAGTGTTCTTCTTATGGAATCGTGACAATAGTATTGAAACCATCAGGCCCGTCCAAATTAAATTTCTTCTCGTCGAAAATATGACGTTCTTCATTCACGATCCCAATTCATATGATCTTGCGCAAATTTCAGCATGCTTGTTTGTCTGCCTCTTTAAGGGTGATTTTGAAGCCTTTTTAACCTATCGAAAAACGTTTACTTCTGGACAAAATTTGTTGTACACGTCTCATTAGTTACTGGGTAAATTTAAATCACATTTATATTGTTGTGCAGTTACATTACCAGAAGAAGCTAACCGATATAAGCAAATGAGGGCTGTCTGCGCGTTTAGTTTTTTATTTCCTCTTTAGCCCAATCTTTGCCGTAGAAATTACCACAATAACAAATTATTGATAGGTGATGGGATCGTCCTATTTCTTACTATTGCTCGTCTTGACAAGCCCATTTCTTTATAAAATTTATTTTTGTTTTTTCGGCTCAGGTTAGCAATTTACCTCTCAGCATTGTTATCAACTGATATATTTTAATGTTATAAGTATGTATTAGCACAAATACAGTTTGTAAAGTGTTTGGAAAATGTTTACACTAGCAAACAATGCATACTTCATCCGCAATCTATCTAACTCGCGTGGAATAAGAATTTGCTCATACTTAAACGTTAATTTTACGCTACATTGAATAATTTTTCTAAGAATTGTGATATAGATAAATAATATCTCTGCCATTTGATTATGCTCTAATAATGAATTCTAGGGTATTCCCAACTATTAGTGTTGCTAAATGTTTATACAGGAACTGAAAATAGTGGAAGCTATGAAACTTCGCTTACTGTAAATTTAATATAAACTTCTGAATATTATTAGAGATGAATTCATATTGCATGAGTTAAAAGGATCGCCATCTAAGGGACAGAAACTAAAATAGGTTTGTTTCTAGGGTGATTCAACGAAGAGATAAGACAAGAAGCACTTGTTATTCTTAAACATTGAACATTGTATTAATAACTGGAACGGCAAACAAACTAGTATTTTATTGAGGCAAATTAGAAGTTAGGCAACCATCACGAATATACAAAAGTTTCTGTGTGACAGACAGTGACAGCCCTCAAGCTCTTATACCGTCTCATACACAATTTCTATAGCCTACAATGTGACAGATAGTTACAGATATTTCTCGGCCTCAACGCCTGCACTGTGTTTCTACAGCCTGCGGAAAAACAGTTTTTAAAAAACTTGAGGGATGGTAGATAACACCAATACAGACATTCTTAGCTTAGAAACGATAGGTTGAGAAAATGTTTAATTTTGACGCTGGATTAAGATTAAACTCCTTGAAGTTAGGCAACACATTGAACGCCTATTCATGGACATTAACGTTTGACGCAAAGTGGATCGGAAGAGCAGGCTCCGTGTTATAGCCTCCATCCACGTGACTCACACCCAGCAGTTCTTCTCCGGGACATATGAAGAAGAATGTAGTTTATGCAACACCCGTTCAGTCAGAGGAGGAACTTGTTGCACGTATTGTCGTAGAGGCTGAAAGTATCAGAGAGACACGCGGAGTCTTGCAAAGTACCCGAGAATCTCTTCTCCGCAGATGTACTCTTTGTGTAAAGGTAGAGGGTGGACATTTCCAAGGGTTTTTGTAAATATGTTCAATGTGTTGCCTAACTTCAAGGAGTTCAATTGTAAAATTTCTTTTGCTTCCAGCGTCGAAATTAAACGTTTTTGGTCTATCGTTTCTAAGCTAAAATAGTCTATATTGAATCCATCTACCATTCCCCAATTTTTTAAAAACTGTTTTTCCGCTCCCTGTACAGGTAGTACCCGTTCCAGTTATATCGACTATAATACACTACCGGCCATTGAAGTTAGAATAACTTGCAAATTACTGCTAACTAAATTAAAATGACAGGAAGTTGAAAGAAAATTAAAATGTATTCGTAGAACGAAAATATAAACAAATAACAAGAAGAAATAAAAAATAAAACGAAATATTCGATTCCAGTTTATGAACGTTCCGGTGTCTCGGTAGCGACAAATAGTATAAAACATTATCCTCTACTTGAGACGCGAAATAATCTTTGCAGATCCCGTCGTTTGGTGTCGTTATCATGCGCAAACACGTAGCAACGGTCTGCTTATCACAACATAACCGAATAAGCCGACTTCTCTTAAGCGGCGTTTAGTTGTTAAAGCTATCGGTCGTTCGCGTTCCCTATTCATTTTTGCTGCGATTTCGAGCGCCGTCAATCGCTGATTTCTCCTACTCAACACTTTAAAGCATCGATCTTCCGCGAGAGTTGTTATTCCTGACGGATCCGGGCGATTCCAGTGTATGAATGTTCCGGGGTCTCGGTAGCGACGAATAGTATAAAACATTATGGCCTACTTGAGGCGCGAGACTCTTTGCAGATCCGTGCCATGTGTTTGGGGTCCTTATCATGCGCAAACACGCAGTAACGGTCTGCTTATCACAACATAACCGACTTCTCTTAAGCGGCGTTTAGTTGTTGTTAAAAATTTCGGTCGTTCGCTTTCCCTATTCATTTCCCCTGCGATTTCGGGCGCCGTCAATAGTCGATTTCTCTTACTCAACACTTTAAGGCGTCGATCTTCCGTGTGAATTGTTATTCGTGACGGACCTGGGCGATTCCAGTTTATCATTGTTCCGGTGTCTCGGTAGCGACAAATAGTATAAAACATTATCCTCTACTAGAGACGCGAGATAATCTTTGCAGATCCGTGTCAGTGTGTTTGGGGTCGTTATCTAGCGCAAACCCGAAGTTTTCCTCAATCAACCGCAATCCTTGACGTACAGCATTTCTTTCCAATATCGCTATAGTATTCTTTGCGCATAATGCCGTCAATTTTTACGAGATCTCCGGTACCCGCGCTGCTAAGACAACCCCAAATTATAATATTGAATCACCAACACAAGCAACATTCGCTCGTCGTGTGTCTTACAGAAACCCTGCGCTTCTGCTCAAACACTTCGAACTTGGATTCGTCAGTCGAAAGAACCGGTCTTCGAATGTTCCGGTGTCTCAGTAGCGACGAATAGTGTAATGGATATATATTTGTTTTATATTACTTGTCGATTTTTAGATATCTATTGTCGCGACTTCCCTAACTGTCGCGCCCCTTTGCGTAAGGGTTGGGGGTTGGAGCTACTCGCTTCTTTAATATGTAAATATATAGACTACCAAAAAGGTACTTACCGTGGAACTGCGGTTGAGGGTTGTTAATTATTAAAACACCACTTTATACTATATCACAAATTATTAATACAACTTCTTCGGAGATCACAACCTGAATTGCCAATAACCTCGTCGCCAATCCCTCAGAGCGCGGTACTCGAAAAGTGCTGACGAGGTTCCGGTAATCTGAATTGTAATCTCTGAATACATCTTTTCTTAGATCTACTTAATTTCTATGTTATGTGGAACTTTCCGTGGCAATATGTACAGGCAATTCCACGTAGATCTGGTTCATTAAAAGTTTTATGATGTTCTATTATTTACTTATATTTGAGATTTTTGGCATCAGTATCTGTTCGATTGGAACTATAAATGTAAAATACCCTTAACCAAAATATCACTTCCGGTTGACCGGAATGGATGTCAAACTTTAGTTATTTTAAATGGAATGGTCTAATTTTTTACTCATTTTTGGATTCTACAACTATAATAACGTCAAGTTTTCATAGCTATTCCTATAGGTACATGTTGCCGTTTTTGAGTTATTTAAGTTTTTCTTTTTTTTTTAGTCATAATCATTGCATCATTGAGAAATTAATATCTCGGTTAATACTGCAAGTAGAGACTCCAAATTGCAATGTTTATGAATATAGTATTACATCTAAGAAACGATAAGCACAACTTTACATTCTAAATAGAGGGTATTCAAAATGCGGAACAAAGTGACATATTTTCAAATGCAGAAAACTCAATTTTTTTAAATAGAACAACCTGTATTTTAAATTCAGAATTAGGAAGTAAATATCATCACTATCACTTTATATGAGCATTCCCTATACCTATCTTTAATAGATTTCTGAGATAATGAGCGACTTTTGTTTGACAGACTGACTAAGTATCTATTTTTTTTAAACAATAGAACAGCCTGTATTTTAATTTCGGAATTAAGAAGTAAAATACCATCCCCTATCATTATATATGAGCATTCCTATACATATCTTTAATAGATTTTGAGATATGAACGACTTTTTTGTTAACAGACTAAGTAGCCTATGTTTGGCATGTTTGTAAGTGGCTCTGAATGTTGAAATTCATTGACTAACCAAAAGTGTTGTATATCATTGTAATTAACTTTCGTACAACGCAAATATTATAGAATGACTATTCGAACAGAACATTCTGTATGGTTATTTAAAATAATACATGAATTTGACGTGAATCATTTCAGAGCCAGCTACAAACATTTAAAGATAGGGCTACTTAGTCTGTTTAAACAAAAAGTCGCTCATACTCAAAATCTATTAAAGATAGGTATAGGGAATGCTCATATAAAGTGTTAGGGGATGATATTTACTCCTATTCGAATTAAATACAAGGTGTCTATTTAAAAAAATTGAGTTTCTGCATTTGAAATATGTCCTTGTTCCTCATTTTGAACACCGTATGTTAGAATGTAAAGTGTGCTTACGATTATAGAGTAATATCTACCATAACATAGAATTTGGAGTCTCTCTGCAGTATTAACCGAGATATTAATTTTCTCATGATGCAATGATTATGATAAAAAAAAGAAAAACTTAAATACTCAAAAACGGCAACATGTAGTTATAGGAATAGCTATATGAAAACTGACGTTTTATAGTTTAGAATCCAAAAATGAATAAAAATGATATCATTCTATTTAAATAACAAAGTGAACATCCATTTCCGGTCCAACCGAAGTGAATATTTTGGTTAGGTATTTTGATTTATAGTTCCAATCGCAGAATTACTGGTGCAAATTCAATAAAGTAATATGAACATCATAACTTTTATGAACCAGTTACGTGGAATACCCTGTATACAAATTTATTCATTCAAAGTTCAATTAAAAAAGTCTTCACTACTGCTTATTAAATTATATCCATTCCAGGAAACGGGGTTACCATTGATGCAAACCGATCTTCTTCCAGAACATTTTCTCTTGTTTTTGGTTTGCCCTCCTAAAACGCCCCCTTCATTCGCATTTAATTTTTGACATAGTTTACATATACACCGTTAACAGAGTAAATGACAGCACACGACAAGAAACGGCCATTTTGAATTGATATTGTACTTGTCTCTCTGGCACATGCTCTTTATGATTGGTGTAAAAGAATAGGAAGACAACTGACGCACCTGGCACTAAAATAATGCAACACTGTCAAGAATCATTTTCAGGAGATAAAATATCAAAGGTGCTGCAGCAAGTAACGCTTCTTGTTTTATCTGTTCGGTGGATGATTTTTACAATAGACTCGGTACTTTTTTTTTCGATTTTAATAGAATTTATAATATTTTAGTTCAAAAATATCAACAGAAAGGGTTAAGATTTTTTGTGATAAATTAATTTCAGTGTAAACTAGCTAGCCCAATCGGGTCTATAATAATATGATTTTTCGATTTTGAAAAATTACTAAAAAGAAATAATTTCGAAAGGATTATACTTACTAAAACATACAAATTTTGCAATTTGTATTGTTAAATTGTCTTAAGTGTTCTTCACGTTATTTAACAGAGCGCAATAGTTTGAAAATCATGTGCATTCGCTTGAAGGTATACTTACTGAATTACATATTGAAGATTCATAACAAATTCGCGGAGGAA